>JAYGXS010000005.1:3592075-3635384 GCA_036362985.1 Ligula intestinalis
TTGCCAAATCACTAATTGCTTGCTTGACGAATGCAAAACAACCGGTTTTCTACAGTTAAAATTCCTCTTTCGTGAATAACTGTACAGCCAGTTGCAACGTTCAACGTTTCAAGTGTTCTTAATCATAGATATCTTGACATATTTCGGGCATATTGCGGCAAATCAAGAAGGTTATTTTTCCACTCCGTAAACATTTTAACTTTGTCTCCATGTTTATGAAGTCTGTTACAAACTTGGAATGCAAAAAATGCTTAATTCCTCTTGCCGGTAGCACAACCATGCATTGGGACCCACTTTGCTGTACGAAGTCCTGTCCAGTTAGAAGCCAAGGCCAGCTTCTCGTCATTATTGCGACCAAGTTAACAGTCAAAGTTAGGGTACCATTGTGTTGTGCTTACCGCAACTGCAAAACCAATTTTAGTAGCAATTTTTGGATTCAGGGACATTCAGGAACATATTTTGCCGCCAAATTCCTCTCTAGTACTGCTATCCATTTACACACGTGCAACGCCGCGAATGGTAAAAAAACGCATTTTTGAGGCGATTCGCATCACGTGCTGTTTCTGTTTATGCATCTTGACAGGGTGTTTGGGTGCATTGAAACCCAGCTTAAAGGACAAATATAAAAAATCATTCCTTCTTTTGCATCAGACCATACTAGTAGACCTTTTGATTTCCGAACAGAAGCTACCACTGAGCAAATTTAAGCAAGAATTTACATTTTAGAGCATGAGTGGAAGCATATAACAATTGACCTATAGATAAATTCAGTGAAAACATTTGAAAGTTTGACTTTCTGTCTTCTTAATTGAAGGCTTGGCATTATACCGTCTGAATTAAATTCAGAATTGTCAAAAGCGTGCCTATATTTTCTGTGCTTTCGATGAAATATTTTAAGAGGGAGAATCGTTGAACACTGTAATAATCATTTTATTAGCCTGAGCTTTTGAGCTCATGCAGAAACCCATCGTCAAATTAGAAAAAAGCAGCAATAAATGAGGTGGGATGCAAACACTCACCTTAATTCAGCAAAACTTGATTGCGAAAGACATAACTAGCAATGGCATGAGACAGTAGGAAGGCATTTAATGGCTTATATGCCGTCAGCGTCTACTGATACCCAACTGCAGTTTTGCCGCTGAAATTTCTGCCACGCTCGAATTTTGAACTCGCGCATTCTTTTGTTAGGTCGAACTTTCAAACCGTTGAGCTATGTCCATATATGACAACCAAAACGCCCTTAACTCTTGATAGAATTTGAACAAATAAGTGCTCTTCGCATCATTTTTCAATTACAGAACACTGTAATAGGGATTAATTACAAAATCCACGGGCAGCATGGATGTGTTTAGACTTTACATTAACATATATTTGCTGCTGATATTTATATGATAAAAGTGTCATGTTGATAAAAATCCAACTGAAAAGGGGGCAATGTGTGCGGAATCACTTACGAAATATTGTATTATACTGATAATAAAAGCCTGAGCTGATATTTTAAACATGTATTTTGCCAAAATTCTGCCTCAGCCTTAAAGCGCTGTAAGATATTTGGATTTTTTTGCACGCCATCTCGGAATCGATTATTTTAATTTTCTGGTTGACATACAATTGAGATGGCTCATGTCAGAGGTTCACCCAGATGAGTCAAAAAAACAACCTTGGCGCATAGACATGAGACGCCTTTTAACAACCTACCACTCAAAGAGTATTATCGGGATTTAAGGCAATATATTAGTCTACGTGAATATTTAAAGGTTATTTAACGACCTACCGTCAATGTTTGTTGCGTTTGGT
The DNA here is from genome assembly GCA_036362985.1 of Ligula intestinalis. Lineage (NCBI taxonomy): Eukaryota > Metazoa > Platyhelminthes > Cestoda > Diphyllobothriidea > Diphyllobothriidae > Ligula > Ligula intestinalis. Next base: position 3,593,873 of record JAYGXS010000005.1, read on the forward strand.
CACCCTTTTTTCCCACCTGTTTGGGCCAAAATTAGCCATCTCTAGTCGCAACCTTTAATGTCAGTTTTCCTTGAATCAAGTTATCGTGAAAGCGACTGTAAATTCAATTAAGTTCGTTACGAACGAACTTCCATTTTTACTCATAAATTGTTATCCTGGCCTTTCCGCAACTGATCACGCATTAGTTGATTGTTGTCTTCCATTCTCTCCTTTTGCAAGATCGGCGTTCTAACCCAACTTCATCGGCTTCGCTCAAGTAAAGTAGATTTCATATCTGCAGAAAGATGAGGATGGGAGAATGAAACACACATGCGAGGTTGTTGATAATGTTTAGTGGTTTGACTTGAGTCGCTAAACGCTGTTCGCCAGAAGGGAAATCCGTTCATATCAGAATACAGGGAGAAAATATTTGGCAAAACGTTACAAAATCGAATTTTGTTGAAATCCAAGGATTTTTTACGCTAAATGTTTGTGGAATTTGCACTATAAAGGAAACATTCATGAAGAGCCTGAACGGTTTTATAATATCCGTTCACCAAACGGGAAATTTTACTTTTGCGTGCATGAATTGGATATTAGTGTACGTAAGAGATACAGCACTATATTCCAGAAAACTAAAATGAATTAAGCTAACCATATTCTGCCTTGCAAGTATGGTACGTTTTGTACCTTAAATATAAATAATTTACTTACGAAAGAACAGAGTTTTAGCAAACAGACAGTAAAATACTCGCCAACGACAAGTAAACAAAACACAGTGGGTTTCTTTCTCAGTACCAGGGGGCAGAGTTCGCCACTATTTCCAGCACGCTCAGTGGAACGCAATAGCTTATGAAAATAAAGTGCCTGGTCCTGCGAATACCAACAGCAATATCACTTAAAGCGATGTTGGGGAATAACCATCATCTTACAAACCAACCGTTCAACTTATTTCCTTGGACAATAGTGGGGGAAATAGTTCACAACGCATAAGCATCCATGCGCTTCTTAAGATACAGTTGATAGCCCTGAGCATGAAATAGAGAATAAATCGAAAAAAATCGCTATCATGTGTCCTAAGGGGCCCTCTTTCTACTTTATGCCGACAAGAAAACAACAGGAAATCGTCCAGTGATTTGGGATTCAAAGCCACGCCCTTTAAGACTGTTGTTGATGATACAGTGGACTTTCTAGATGGCTTGAGGAAAAAAAGTAAGTCAAGATATACAATTAAAGACTTTAAAACCTTTCCGAAGGTAAGCTTACTACAATTCCCAAGGACTGGAAGCAAGGCCTTAAAAGCTTTATTTGGAAATAAATCTTAAAGGGATCGCCTACTCAAACGAACAACTGACGGAATCCCTATTCCCAAAATAGCTATTTTCAACAGGAGTAATTAGATAAAGAAAGAAGCGAACGGAAAGCCCTAAAATCGGACCTAGCTACTTTCAATTAAAAAAGGAGAGAAGGTTCTGGTTATTAAAGGGGGGAGGATTATTCGACGACAGAGCATTTTCTATGGCTGATGATTGGCAAATGTGCCAATGTTGCACGGTGAAACCATGTACTTCAGGCAGACATTTACGCAAAAACAAGTTCTGTTAAAAAAATGTAAAAATCCTCTTTCATAATCTAAAGAAACTCAAGGAACTTGTGGCTGCTCAACGTTTTCATGTTAGTGTCTTCACTGAAAATTGTGTAACGGAAGATGTAAAATGCTCTTAAATGTAAATACATGGTTATCCTGTTCCAAGATATGACTGAACAAAAAGAAGTGTACAGTTGGCTTGGACCTGATAAAAAGATGTAATTTAGCACGCAAAGTAATCTCTGATGTTTTATCTCTTGAAACCTAAAGCCGTAAATGTTGGTTCCACCATATTATGCAGATTAAAAAGCTTCTTTTATTAACTGGAACCTAATGACTTATGGTAGCAATTGCCAAGGATGCGACCAAAAGCTAATGGGCATGATATATGATTAATTCTTGCTTCAGCACGTGTGGTCCATGACTCGAATGCGGGAAGGAGCAATATATATTTATCGGAGTATAGTCTTTTATTTAGAGCGAAACAAGTGAGGATGAAATAGAAGTATGTCTACTTCTAGGTCAATCTATTCATACGACATTTATGTGGAAATCAACCCACGTAGCTCTTCTCGAACGGGGCGAGCAGCCATTAAGCAGTGCCTAACGAGATAACTTTCAAGCAATGAAAGTGACGAATAAATGGAAACCATGGTCGGAGTTGTGAAGTAATATTAGTGAATGTTTAAATACCTTTGAATTATGAATGAAATCCATAATTGAAGTAAAGTTTCTTCTCTAGAATCACGCAACCAAAAAGCACCAAAATGATCGGCAATATAGGTAAAAAAGGTGACATTTTTAAACACCAGTCTCTGGATATTAATTTTGCAAACTGATGACAATGAAAGTTCAGGAGGGTAGAAAACAACGACTTGCATGCGACATACTGCACTACGAAGCACGGACCTCTTATGCACTACGGCCCCCAGAAAAACGCGCCACAAATACCCAAAAAAATTACGTCTAGATGGGAACTAGTACAAGGAAACGTCACAATATCGCAGTCTAACAGACAAAAGTCGACTTAACCGAGATTTATGTCATTCAAAAGCTTATCTTGTGTCAAAAATTGTTAAAAACACGGAAGCACCTCTCCGGTCCTTCACTCTGTTGCATGCCGTCAAAAGCTCGATAAAATTATTATATTCTACCTACCAACCCTCGTAGCGCGTAGCCAACGCTTGCTCTTCTCTCATTTTCTCTGACGATGGCTTCTCATGCGGAGCCCAAAGCTGAGGACAATAAATAAATTGATCCAGTGCTCAAGTTGTCTTCTTTTTTATCCAAATACGATATGATTTACACCACAGACAGTTCTAGCAAAGTTCAATCAATTGCATCCGGCCAAGTCACGTGGAGTGAATGAGATTCCAGGCGTACTGCTACGTCAACTAGCTAAAGAATAAGCGGAAACATTCTGTACAGTTTGTGGAAAATAATTTGAATTTTTTAAATTTCCTTGGATATAAAAGTTGGCCCATATCGTTGACATTCAAAAGGGAGGATCATGGCTCTATACGGAAAACTGCGTGCTGTTTAGTTTGACATGCACTTGTTGCATTTGTGGAGCAACTAGTTAAAATAAATTAGCCGTCCGATACAAACAGGCTGCCCATGTATGCAGACGGACAGGCGGTTGAGGAGGCGATTGAGAGGTAATGTGACTATCTGTGTAGGAAAGGGAGGGGATGGCTCTTTAACTAGAGGATGGCCCACAGATGGTGTCTCGGTCGATGCGGTTGAATCAGATGATCTGTGTGCCAAGTTCAAACGTGTCCCAGGATTTTCAGCTGCCCTTATAACGCTGCGCACGTTATCATACTACAGAAACGCGAGGTACACGCGTGCTTGCCTGCCATTTGGTTGGAATATTTAAATAATCAATAAATGATTAGCTTATCGATTTATGCATGCTCTCGCGCCTGGTGAACGCCATTGTGACGTAGCGCAATTTGTTGTTAAGAGGCACACGTAAGCTCCCCTTACTGTGTGTAGATTCGGAAAACCTGTTAGTTTTGCTGTTTTCTTTAGAATGTAGATGTCCCTAGCAATAAGAACATAACGACGACGCGCTTTGTGGGGTAGTCTTGTATATTTAAGTCAAATGTAGCACGAAGCAAAAGGAAATGACGAGATGTTCAGAATTTATTGAACCTCCTCGCAGCTCCTCATCTTAAGATTCAGACTTTAGCACATCATCGACGGAGAAATTTAGTAGTGGAAACAGTTCTGAATCGGAAAAAGTAACCAATCAGTCAGTACGTTACGCAGCAATGGAGCAAGATGAGAGTCTGAAAGATGCTTTATTTTATTCGGCAATATATATTAACACCGCGATAAAATATCTGACAAAATTCCTAAAAAATGCTGAAGTGTATTTAAGCCGAATTATTGAGTTCATTTATGCACTTAATTTTGTCACTTGCTGTTACTTGAAGTGAATTTACCTACATACATATTTTTTCCTTTGAGATACATCCCGAAATCATGATAAAGACTACGCGTCATGGCCGTGAGTACGACTAGCACCGTCTATGAACTCTAAAGCGATGCGTTCTGGTAGCGTCCGAAAAATGGCCAACAAAAACGTTGTATTAGTTTCATACCCTTATACCTTTAAGACCGTTTTTAATATTAATAAATACATTTTACTAAATAAGCAGTCTTCAAAAGTAATATTACACCGGAGCTCGTTTTTTGAGCATGTTTCGAGCTCAAATACTTGGCCAAAACGTGCTTCACTTGAGCTCGATATTTCGAATTAGCTAGCTCGAGTCTGTGAACCATGTGCACATTTCGTCGTAATGTGTGTTCAAATTCACCTGACAGGTAATGCTGGACCACGATACAGAGCACCACCTCCAACACGAATACAAAAAAGGACAGCTGCAATTTCCGGATCACTGATTGTCTGCTTAAACTGCATCAACCACGACATATGTGGGCCACCGTCGCATTAAAGCGCCGTCCCCTTCCCTTTCTTCGCAGTGGGCCGTTTCAGTCCTCACCCTCCCCCCTCGCCCCAAGTTCCACTGTTAACGTTTAATCACCATCTGTCCCCCTTCATTCATTGGCTGCCTCTTTGAACTTGTCTGCTTTGTTGCAGAATCTCACGATAGACGATTATTTTACTTTCTCTACTATTCAGTTAGTCTGGTGACGGACGACGGCAAGCTGCTTGAAAACCCACATGCATAGCTTTTTTTCCAGAGAAGCTTTCTTCCTTACTATAACCCCTGTGTAACAGATAATATACTTAGCCAAAGCCTCCTGTATAAAATGTGCATCTCAAAAAATTCCCTGGAGCCCATTTCCTATGGATCCAAAATGTGTTGACCGGCCTGCCCCGCAGAACCCAAGCGGGAATCAGTGGTTCTCAGAGGAATCCTGGGGTAAGTGGCATCTCAAAGTGAGGGGTCTTTGCTACCAAATTATCCCTTGTTCTCACCAATACCTCAATCCAGGACGTAGATCGTGATGTTACTATGGTTGCTGACGTAATTAAGTAGTGGAAGGTGTTTCAGAATATGTCGGATTTAAGGTATCCGCCGGCTAACACCACGAGGTAACAGGACTGGTCAAATCGTTGGCATATGCCCTATATTGTTAGAAAATGATTTATTTTAATCAGTGGTTTAAGTACGTCAAGCATGAACATTATTTACTTAAACGCTACACCACTGCCACAGGGTGACAGTCAGAAGGGATTTAGGTGTGTTGATTACTTATCCACAATTCTTATGGATTATTTTCGTATCCAAGTGCCATTACAACTTCTTATCAAATACCTAAATATGCTAATCCAGAGGGCAGCGCAGACAGCCCCACAAAATTGGGAATAACGGTAAATGTGTTTCTGTCGCTGTGTTACGTTGTCTAAAGTGGCCCAATAAAACGGAAATGCCAATGAAACAGCTAGCATTTTTGTTGCAATCGTCAAATGCATTTAAAACACAATTATCCTCTTCGATGCTATGGTAACCACAGCCGAGTTCTTAATTGCCACATGCCTAATCGCTTGTTTTTTTTTCTACAGCCACTAGAGGGAGTTCAGTGGCCCTTACTGCAAAATTAAAATTACAAGTGTCATTCCTTTAATAATAGGCAACTGTTGTCTTTTTCAAATGTATCATATGTGGCTGCAAAGTTAAAACTCAACGTTAGCCAATCAGTCGATCCGGGGATCCGATATGACTAGTATGGAAATCTTGCATGGCTGTCAGCTGAGTGTGCCCGGATTGTGGAATCCTTATGTGTAGCAAAGTTGGAAAAACGAATGGATCCAAGTCAATTAAATTTCCTGCTTACAGTGAGCCTCGTAGCCTATGTGGTAGGGCATTGGCTGCGCAAATTCCATCCTTGCTGTGTGATTAAGTCTACCATCGAGTCTGCCAATTTCCCACAATTTGGTCGATTGAAGAATAACCTCTTGTGTCATTCATGGTTTGTCAGTGTGATTATTCCCGCGTATAGGAAACCATATTGTAAATGACATTTGAAAGAAAAAAAAACATTCATTATTTTGCGATTTTAACTCAACGCATTTAGTAACGTCATTATTTTAACAACATTGGATGGGTGATATATAATTTTTTGGCATGGGCCAAAGATTTATCAGTGTCACTTAGTTATGAGCAGTGTACACCCATGCAAAGCTTGGTAATAGAGTGTAAGAGGCTTGCAAAAAACAGAGTTTTAGATGTTTCAGAGAGCATCTGGCATTTTATAAAAAAATAAAATGAAAGTTTGACAGTCAGGTTATGAAATAAACGTAAAAATTCATGTTGAATTTGCATTTGAAAAGATATTTTGGGGAAATTATTGTGGGTTTGTCAAAATCATAAGAAAAACGGACCGGCAAACTGTAATTATTACATCAAAATTGCCTCCAAAAACCAAACATATTAATTTAGTGGTCGGATCAAGCAAACTTTTACGCGTTATGTTTGCCATAGTTGGAGTGTAAACAAATAATTAAACCTTATGGATTGCGAAATTAAAATTTTGCTTACAGAGCTAACTATGTCAAATTTCTAAATGGGAGATCACGCACAAGATTTCTACACCGTAAACCCTGCTGACATTTAGTGGGTAGAACTGGCCAGTCCATCATCAAGCTGCTGATAAGAACGCGACATGCTCAGGAAGAAGGGTGGCATTGAGAATCAAAACGGTGAAAATGTTCCGGAGGATTCAAGTGTACATTTCCTTTGCCCACTGGTGTTTGTAAAGGATTTGCGCTTGGACATGAACGCCCATGCTAAAAGCTGCAGCGTTGGATCCATTGGCTACCGGCATTCGTATATAGGTTAACTTATACTATTTCCTTGGAACCACGCCTTGCACAGTAATGCCTGTCTGGTAAGCCTTCAGATTCGAAGGTGTGTATTATACAATTATGCTAGGCTACTGAACATAAGTAAGTAGCATAAATCAAGACAGTTAAACGCTGCGCCATACCGACATGTTAGTTTACATTTTATCTGATTTCCCTACAGATTACTTCGTAAAACAAAGTATTTCAACGCCGATTAGACCTTGGTCTCCTGTGCAACTCGACCTCAATGGCCCACTCGACAGCGTCACTTACCTAATCGTGGTCGACGCCTGCTCAAAGTGGCCCGAGATTGCACCGCTGCAGCCGGCAACCGCCTCTGCTACTATCGCCTCTCTACGGCGCATCTTCAGCCAACACAGTCTACCTGATATCCTGGTGTCGTCTAATGGTTCAAAATTTACCTCATCGACCCATGATGATTTCTGCCACCATCACCACATCCAGCACCTGAGCTTCTCCCCCTATCATCCCCAATCCAACGGTCAGGTTGAGCGCTTTGTCGACACCTTCAAACGAGCCCTGTTGAAAGCTGGTACGGAGGGAACTACATACAAGATACTCCAGGCCTTCCTGTTCTCCTACAGGACTACCCCTAACGTGGCGACTCCTGGTGGTGTCACCCTTGCCGAAACTTAAATTGGCTGGAAACTTCCAACGAGGTTCCATGCGCTGCTGCCTACTAATCTGCTGTCCACACAGCCACTACCACTGTCTCTCGTAGCAAGACCTCTTTCGGAACACCATTCTTTGTTTGCGACTACCGAACAGGGTTCCTAGACTTGATTCAGGGGACGATAGCAGCGCACAGAGACAGCATGCTGTTTGACAACTCTGTCGGTGATGACGTCTGGGTTCGTTTCAACAATCAGGTCCGACGGCGGTCCTTAATGAAGCTTCAGTATTTTCACGCGCATGTGTGCAGGCCTTTATGCGTCAATGCGGAAAAGATTCACCTGTAAAGGCAAATGATGCTGAGACACAGGTGTCATGAAGAAATGAAGGACGCACCTATTATGTGTGTATAAGCAGCAGACGTGATCTCGCCAATAACATAGGACGTGATTCGCTTACTTAATTCCTTGTTCATATTGTAATGTGTGCCAGACTTTTTTAATGCTGACCATGGCATCTAATGCTCCCTGACTATGATATTCAGAATACATCTTGGTCACTTGGATAGCACTTTTATTCACCAGAGGTTTCAGCTTCCATCGTGCATTCGTCATCAGAGTCATAGGAAGATAGCAGTAGCACGAACTATGAGATCGATGAAAACCGCGAATTTTTCACGGCTCAGAGGGTAAAATTAATGGTTTTGACGATGGTCTTTACTAGTCCTGAACGCGTAAGGTCGGGAGTAGGGCAACTATTTTCTTTAGCTGTGTTTTTTTGGACAACCGCTTAGCCTGCAGAAAGATAAGTTGGGACAAGGCAAGAATGAATGTATCGTTCTGTAGATCTAATCATAGTGTGAATCTCTGCATAATTCAACAGATACAAAATCAGGGGTAGGATCAACCCTGGCATTATGTAGCCGTTTTATATCGGGCGTAGCGTGCTCTGCATCTTCCTCTCTTATTTGCCTACTTCCGGGTCATCGCTTTAAATTATATATACTACCAGGAAAATTGAAGTGAGAAAGTTTTATTCCTGTAATTGGGTGGCGAGATCATGGGGTATCCTGCGTTGCAGGATTTTTGGCATCCATATGCCGCAAAACACGTAAATAAGCAACCTTAGAACACCAGTGCATGATTTGACCATGAATAAGTTCACCTGACCGTTATTTTATTAAATATTTTTGAAACCTGGTGAATCTTATAAGTATATGAATTTTTAAGGCGTAAGCCACTTTTAGTTCTCAAACACTTTGATTGATTCATGTTAAAACATTTTTAAGGATTTGATCAAGGAAATAATAAAAATTATATCGTTGAATCATTGTTAGGCTTTAAATGAAGTTTGCCATCGCCAACTTGTTATTTACGTATAAATTCTAGGATTTATACTCTTCTTATAAACTTTGTGACGTAATGTCTATTCTATCGAAAACAAACGGTCCTAATTTTGTTCTCATTTTACATTGATACTCATATTCTTACCTAAGTCTGACGAGATACCGTGCTAGCTCCTCCTTGGTCTTTGCTGTAAATTGTCTTTTTTTCTCGATCAAATAAAACTCTGCAACAGTACCCTATGTGGACCCACACAGTAATGCCTAACCCTTAATGTTTTATTTCAATAACGCTAGTTATACGGTTTAAGGCTGGAAGATTAGGACACATAGTGACAGATAAATTAGTAAATGCTAAATGTATTTTCGTTTTTCTCTGTTAAGGAGCGCTGTTGATTTATATCTGTCGCTTTTTCTAATCTGTATTTTCGGTATAATTATTGCAAAAAAAAACGATTATCAAGAAAAATGGTGTTAAAGAGGTCATCTTATTCAACCTACCGGAGGTAAAGCGTACAGTTCTGGGCTAGGCGTATTATAATAAGCAACGCATAGCACCGTGCGTAGCTTCAGAAAACATGCGCAATAACATATCCCCAGTGGCCGCGGGAAGCAACCTTGACCACAATTTGTTTCACTACAGTGGGTCTACATAAGCTGTTTGGCCAAAAGCACTATGTTCATTTTTATGCTGATTATGTCAAATGCTTGCAATTATACTAAGGCTAAAATATATCTGAATGTTTGGCCCAAAATGTTCCTTAATTCAAAGAGCACGATGAGCGCATATCCTAACATCCAGAACTCGAATTCACGCCAGCAAAAATAACGTAATTTCCTGTCTCATGCTTATCTCAAATCGTTGTAATTTGTGCAAATATGCGGCCCCATGAACATTTATTTCTTTATTCCCGTAAATATGTAAGGAATTTGTCCCTTTTTTTCCAATCATTTTTTAAGTCAGATTATCAGATTACTATTGACTGGTAAGATTCATCTTGTTTCGCTTGGTGCTAGCAAACAGGATACTTCTATTTAGTCTCTTTTGATGCGGAGGCCTCACTTGTGTCAAGCCTTTTCATGTACAAGCCTTCCCAAGCGAACTACTTTGAATTTTAATACTCGTATTCTGCAATGAAATTTTAATATCAACACATTGTTCTCCACAGTATGCTTTCCAAGGTGCACATATTTTCAACCAGCCATATTTTATGAAGTTAGTGACCACTCACAATCTGCAGCTCCCATTTCCATCGTCAATATTTTCGTCACGGTTTCATAATTCACTCCCAATTATATTCTTAGTTTTGTTGACATTTTTTTCTTAAAGAGAAACAGCATCCATTTCATCCTGTACATATCCTTTCACTAAAAACGTCAAGCGATCCGTTGTGAAAAGTTTACGTGCGCTTGCATTTTTTCATCTGCAACCTTCCATTAAAAAAAGGATTTATTCCTTGACATCCATTAAAAGTCGTTTTTAAAATGCAATAGGCGCTTGAGATGTAAAAATTGCGAGCAATCATAATACCCAGAAAGTTTTAATTTATCATCTTAGCGGATTTAAACTAAGAAAATTGCTAAAGTTGTTTACTATGCTGTCTATAAATAACCTCGAAAGGAAAACAAATATTGCAGCATAAGTGCTACCCGATGGGTGTCATTCTAATAAATAAAGCCATCTATAAATTCCCATGCAGAGGTCATTTTACTGTTTGTTGTCATCAAACAGAAAACTCCGTCATCACACGATTCCATGAACAAAGATTGTCTATGAAGAGACGTGACAATTTGTTCTAAGTGTCTAGACATTGCTTGGAGAAGGACACACCTTGGTAGTTTTCCCGCAAACATTTTGTGATAATTTATCGCAGCCATGCATTTCCAAAATTCGCGCATCATCCGGCAGGTAGATTCAACTTATTCTTATGAGAACGTCAAAACACGATATAAAGACCGGAAATGCCTGACAGAGACTAACTGAGGCTTCACTTACTTATTACCTCCCGCCCCATATTAATATTGATTTTATTTGGCGGATTTGACATTTTGCCTGCTCATTGCACTTATGCTGTTTGTTCGAAGACCAGTTGGGGCTGCCGCCTAACTCCCATTCACACACGCGCAAAGCCGCGGAGGTACAAAAAACACTTTTCAAATTCCCATAAAAAAGTCAAATAATAACAGCCGAGTTCAATGGAGTGCTTTCGGGTAGACCACACATCCCTCCCTCTGCCGATGATGCATACTTTGTTGTCCTATCTCGATTGCTGAGACTGCAAACGAACTTTTACTATGAAATGCCTTGGCACGCTTTCCCTCCCTCTGCCGATGATGCATACTTTGTTGTCCTATCTCGACTGCTGAGACTGAAAACGAAATGTAATTATGAATTGCCGTGGCAACCAAGCCAATGCACGTGGAGGCTAGTGTGGGCCACTGGCATCACGTGCTCTTTCTGTTAATGCATCTTGACAGGGTGTTTGGGTGCCGTGAAACCCAAATTAAAGGAGAAATATCATAAGTATTCCTTATATAGAGTCAGATCATACTAGTGGATTCTGGCCTTCCCAACAGAAGCTGCCGTTAATCAGATTTAAGCACGAAATGAATTAAAAGAGCATAACAAAAAGCAAAATGAAATATCTTACCATAATAAGGTGCAAGCATTTTGAAATTGTGACTAACTGTCTTTTTAAAATGACGACTTGGCGTTTACCGTCTGAATTTAACGTAGAATTGTGCGAAACGTGCCCGTATTTTCTGAGCTATTGATCCAAAAATACCGTGGAACTATTAAAAAGTATTTATCTTTTTGCCGTTATATTCCTGGTGCAAATATCTTATCGCATGCATAACCTTCCAAAGGTAATGAAGAAGAAGAGGCGGCAGGTTCATGAGCCAAATTGTATTTGATCTGATGTTTTGAAAACAAAGACGCTTCACTTATCGCATTTTGGTGGTATTTGTTCTACATTTTGTGCAGAAAAGCTTCACAGGATAGCTAAAAATAACTTTAAGAATACAAATTTGCACCCTAAATGCAAATAAATGTGACTCCTTTAAACTGGCTTCAGATTTAAATATGAACAATTTTGGACAAACTTTTCTTTTGCCGGAAGCGATATCTTCTGTAGGGTTTGTACTTATTTTGGAGTTCCTTCATAGTTTAATCAACATTAACGTTTAATTGGTTTCCGTCTTTCGTACTTGCATAGGAAATATATTCCGTATGCAACTGCTGCCAATTTCTCCAATTTAAATGATTATTTCACTTAAAAATGTAATTAAATGACAATTTAACTAAGAAAAATGCTTTCGCGGGATTCAATTAACCTAATGAATAAAAAGTGCCAATAAATAAAAACGTAAGTAGAAGTCGAATTTTATCATGAAAGTTGAACTGTCTTTGGCGAAAACTGTATTAAGACGGTGAGGCGTGTATAAAAACGAACCTCCGACGATAGAAGTCCATACACTTGTAACCTCAGGCTATTTTATACACTATTGCCGAGATCCCGTCTTTGTTTCCATATGTATAAATCTATGTGTTTCGTCGATCTTTTCAAGGAACAATAAACAAACCCTATTAGCCAAGTAGCTTGCAACGCAAACCCTCACGGCCGTCACGTAGCGACTAAGTTGATATGATCGATTCGATCCAACAAAGCAAAGAGAGACTGGAATGGCCATTTTTGGCTTGTTATCCGCCATCAGTCAGTCATATCCAATAAACGAGGAATAACCTCCGAGATTCTAGCCCGGGACCTTCGGTCATTTGGCTTATGAGCCTACGTTGACACCACGGGCTCCTTGCTTTTTCAGTTGTGATCGGATATATGATCAATGAATCTAGGTGATTCGCTGATCTAGTCAACGTAAAATCAGTTATCGGAAGTGTGCGAAATCCCAACTTTTTGATATTCGAGGAGATTCCTGCGCTATTAAGCGCTGTAGAAATTCCTGAAAAGCCGGAAATTTTAATTATATATATATATTCACTCAGAAATGTGCGAACACCGATCGAATAGGCTTCCGAACTAAACAAAGTTCAGAAAACGGAAAACTTGGTTATGCATGCATGAAACTGATGTTAGTGTACTTATGAGAGACAGCACTATCTTCTAGAAAATCAAACTCGATTTAGTAAAAAAATGGTTATCAAACATGTTACGTGTTGTGTCCTTAAGATAAGTTATGAACTTACAAGAGACCAACATGTTTTAAAGTAGGCCAAAATGACTTGGCCTATTTGACTGTACGCAAAGATCACAGAATAGCATATGTTTTTTTCATTTCAAGCAATAAATATAAAATTTTGAAATTGAGCAGGCGAAACGATCATATTAAAAAAATATCGAATGATATTTTCGGTTACATCGTTATGCATTTCAAAGCAAACACCGGTCCCTGAAGTAAAAAAAAAAAACTTTTGAAAAGTGCTTCCGTTTACATGGATATGTAAGTTCTTCCATATTCAGGTAAGTATTCATCTCTGTTTTCGGGAAGTGAACAACTGGTCAACATATATTTTTCTGATCTAAACTTTATCTTCAAAAAATGTACAGCAGATGACACCTCCACTTCGAAGAATCTAACTTAAGCAATGTTTGAATAGGTAGAAATTCTGTTTTTCAGCAATGAATTGACACGAACGTACGTATTTTACTTATGTTGGAGATTCTTCATAGCATAATCAACATTTACGTTCAATTTGATATCCTCTTCCGTACTAGCAGACGAAATGCATTCCCTATGAGACTACTCCCAATTTACCCAAACTTAATTGTTATTTCTCTGAATAAATGCAACCGTAATGAGGACTTATCTGCGTGAAATGCTTTTGCAGAATTCAAAAAACTGAATGAATCAAAATAGTGTCAATAAATATATACCTGAGTACCAATTCAAAATCCATCATACAAATTGCACGGTCTTTGTTCACGAATGTTTAAAGACAGTGAGGCGTCTGTAAACACGAACCTCCGACGATAAAGTCTATACACTTGGTAACCTCAGGATATTTAACCCACTACTCATAAGATCGCGTCTTTTTTTCAATATATATTAATGTATATAGGTGTTTTGCCGATCTAGTCAACGAACAATTAAGTTCCGGTTAGCCAAGTAGGTCGCAACGCAAATTCCCAGAGTCGTCACATAGCACTTAAATTCATATGATGAATAAGATCTGAGAAAGCAAAGTGAGACAGGAATGGCTACTCCTTACTTGCTATCCATCATCAGCAAGTCATACCCAATTTGAGGGGCGCAAACCCCGAGATTCAAAACCGGGACCTTCGGCAATGAGTTGACACGCTTTGAAGTTTCAAGAGGCATACCCCACACAAGCAAATTCATGCGGAGAAATTTCAGAAACCAATTACTCAGGTAAATTATTTTGAGGTACTTCTTCTTTGTAAGTTTCCGGTAGTCATGTCGAAAAAGGTCGGCATTTATGGACAAGCTAAGCTAAATTTTGAAATTCGTAATGTGTTTAGCAGACTTTCCGAAACAATCTGCACCTGGTCGCACTCGATCTTGCGAAATACTTAAAAAAATATCAAAAACACAAATTTATTTCAACATGCACACGACGGTATGGATTTGATTACAAGTACAACTGTAATTTCACTTCTTCGTTGACCACCAGCCTATCCACTTTTGTTGTCCAATCTATTTTTGTTACCGCCAAGAGCCTCAATCTGATAACTAAATAAAATATTTTTCCTATTCTCAAGAAAAATTAATTCAAGGCACACAAATATATTTTTATGCATTAAAAACGGAATTTTTACTGATTATAAACTTTCGGAAAAGTACTGAAGTTAAGGTGACCAAATGCATTTCCAACACACTCTATACAACTGTTGTGCCTGAATTTATTCTGGATTTATTATGCACTATTTTCCACTGCCATGTCGTAAACATATTGATATTAAGTAATTAATCAATTAAAATTCATTAAGCCAGTGCATTGATTGCAAGCTTTTTTTGAGAAAATTAGATTATTAATGCTAGTAAATTGTGATTTGTCTGCCAACCTTTGTTTATATTTTTGGTATGCTCCCTAATTTACTTCTGTGCTACTCTGGAAGCACACCACTGACATCGCACAACATTTCATGAGATAAATAATCGACTAATGATAAGAATTAATCAATACTTTTTAAACCAATTTTGATTGGTACATAATATTAGCAACTACATTTCTAAGCACTTCCAGGGTCACTAGCAGGGCCTAGAAAAAACGTGCTTTTCAATATTGCGCATTCTCCTCATAGCCAAATTGGCATTACAAAATCAGCAAACATTTCAGTTCAAAAACTTATCTACAGTTTACTAATTGGGCAGGAAAATATCCCACCTATCACTGGGTAAACGCAGGGAGGCATTTGCATACAGGGATGATAATTCATACCAGGTTGCCGCTCAAGGCTTTTAACTTCAGTCGTGTTCTTACCTTTATAAAGTTATTTATCCCTAATGTGATTTTAGCATAAGTTTCGGTAAAGAGGATTTTGGCAAAATATTATTGTTTTATGTCAGCTCTGCACACCCTTTTACCCTCGAGTCTATTCACTCGCCTTCAATTTGTTTACCCTCTTTTTGATACCAAAATACATCCTTCTGCAATTCAGAACTAATTATGTGGCCTTAATAGTTTGCATGCGGTTTGGACTGATAAAATCAAAACACCCAAATAAAATAGTAAATGCATCATTTATTTAAAATACTATGCAAAATTTGTTATATGATATATTGCAGCCAAGCAGGGATATACGCCTCCACACGCATCCACAGACACCTTTTGTCAACAAAAGGGCATGAACGATTGTACAAGGTATGTGTGAATTTGCACGTGACAAAACGCCCATCGTCAAAGTTAACCCCTTTGATGATTTATGAATCAAACTTCACATCGAATGTACTGCAGTATACAAACATGTCAATGTTAGTTGAAAAAGGCAACTGCCGAAAGCAAAAGGCCAACATGAACCACACGTAGCGGCACCACCATCTGACCTGGACTCACCCAGAACCAGACAGAAATTTCAGTTGCCAATGGAACGTAACGTTAAGGTATGTGTTCATTATGTCTTCCACGGCGTGATGCAGATTGCAGCTTTCAATAAGTGCCCACACTTAAAATCTACATAAGTGTACGAGCACTATAAAATATCAGTTATTCTTTGAAAATTTTGTCATATCTGACGGTGACCTGGGGGTTTACTGTATTTAACGTAATTTATCAAGTTTTTGTTTAGTTTTTCATACGACACCTTTTCTTTAAATGGCATTTCTTGGGATGACTGCTGTTATGATGATTGACGGCGTCAGCCAGATAGACAGCCATCCAATTTTGCGCACGACAAGTCAACCTTGAAACAAGGGGTGAAATAGGTAAGGACAAATAAAGGCACGCGATGTCAGACCGCCCTGGGGCCTAGTGCTGAGATCATCGAGGTCATGCTGCAGAGCACATGTTAGCAAGTGTTTGAACGACCTTTTTGAGAGCCAGTGGGGAGCATCGACGAAAGCCCCATAAATAGCGAGGCTGCTATTAGAACGGGGACTCTGTTGTGGGACACGCTGCCGACAACCTGCGTCTGCTTCCGAAGTGAAACCAGACACAGAAGGCGAGCTGCTGGACACACGGAGCAGAGTTGATGAACTAGTGATGTACAAGTGACCTTATTTTCTCGAACCTTCCAAACACGTAGGGGGCAAGATAACAGGCGTTGAAAAAGAGAGAGAAAATGCTATATTGAGGATTTTACAAACCTGAATTGTCAGCAAATATGGCTCCATTAACGAAGAGAATACGGTCAGTTAAATAAAGGGTCATTTTAAAAGGACAAAGGTAAAATGTCATTTAATACGTACAATTTAAGTTTTTCACGACAATTATATGTACAATGGAGACAAATTGGCTTTCAACTTCTCTAGTTCCGCTTCTTCACCCGCTTTTTTTCTCGTGGTACTCGTCCACCACATTTGAGAAATATTGGGATGTTAGTGATAAAATAATTTGTTTTTGTGCATTTAAAAAGTCAGCAGTGTACTGTAGATATGCCCCCATGCGCACAACTGCAAAGGATAATAAATTTACCCGTGAGAGGACAGTGATAAAATGGGTGGTTGAAATTCGAAAGACCACTTGGTGCATATAATTCAGTAAACCGATGTCCTCTACTTGTTTTAGAGGTGATAAAAAACTGCGTTATTTTCCTTGCTGTAAGATTATTTCAAGATAATATTCTTTAACTGTTACCGGCTTTGCCTTTCCTAAAAACAGGCAGCAATCTGGGAAATGAAATAATTTACTCTTCTGTGTATACTGCAGACGTCTATATGCACACACAGTTCGAACAATTTCAAAGCCTAATGGGTTGGCAGAATATACACTACGGCTTTGCAAGAAGAACACATTCCATAACAAGTAAGATAAGTTGAATAATAATCACTTTGCAAACTCTAAAATACTTTTTTTCGAATTTGCTGAAGTGGCAATGATGCTGAATTCAAGTTATTGTTTGCATATGTGCTCAGTTATACGTCAAGAAAGCCAGGTTTTTTTTAAGTTTGTTTCGCAAATTTTTTAATTATACCAATATCTGTGAACCTCAGCTTGATTTATAAGGGAAAGCCGGGGTTGCTTTCATTTTTCTGCATGTTGTCGAAGTGTTTAGATTTCAAAGCATTTATATCTGACGCTGACTTCGTGTGCATATGAAAATAAGCAGCAAAAGTACAACCATGACAGTCATTAGCTAATATGTTCGATATAAATATGGCAACAATATCGTTCATTATTTATAAAACAACACTTCCGAGAGGTTCAATTTATGGGCAAAAATGCTGTACAATGAAGCAAGATGAAAGTTTTATTCTTCGAATAGTAAAAAAGGTATTGGCATATGTCCATTAATGCTATTACAATGGAAACATTTGTCAAGAATCCATGCATGCGGTTATCTCAGGCAGAAATATGTGGACAAAACGTTCCAAAAAATATACAAAATCAAAGTCGATTTTGCGGATTGGCGTCGCTTTATGGTTAATATTGCTATCAAGTTTAGAGAGCGACCGATATATTGGTCGACAAAAGGCACCGTTAATAGCCATACCTTCGTGGGCTTATTACAGTATGCTCTTCGGATACAATATCATTCAAGACGTCGAATAGACACTATTTTGTAACAAGGTAACGCCACAGTTAACTGATCAAAGGAGGTATGATAATCACTAAGCGCAAGAATAAAATTGATTTTTACCAGTGGACAGTCTGCATTTTTGCATACGTCCTGCAAAGCACTTATATTCCTCCTAATTCTCCAGAACGTAATATTAGTTAAAATGCATTTGCTTTTATGAAAATGAACTGGAAGAACCCATGTTAAATGTTTTAATGCAGCAGAAAATGGAATTTGTCCTCAATAATTGTATAAATCAAACAACCATTGATAAGTTCATTCTCTACTCACCCTCCCAAATTACGCCTGTTTGGTTCGCTCAAGTACGATGCGCAAAATGTAAATGCGTTTTTACATTTATTAATGTCCATAATTTGTGCTGTTTTCTCTTCATCATACACTAGTGAAACTTGCAAATGGAATAAATTAATTTTGCTCTTGTTTATTGTTTTTTTTAATTTCACTGTTTTCGTTAAAAAAAATAGTTCTCACTTTTTAATTAATGCTTAATGATGTAAATACATTTTCAATTTTAGATGTTTTGCTTCCCTGACGTAAAATTAACTCAGTGTCCGTGGGAAAAATGCTGTACCAGCTAGGAGGGTTTTTGCACGACATTGACGGTTATGCCTGCAGGACTGGCCATAATGTATATCAATATGTTTCTGTACTTTTTAATAACTATGTTTGGTTAAATTGTTTGCAAGAGTGATAGGGTGAGTGGCTACATTTTCTTGACTTCAATCAAATCCAAATTATCTTAATACGGTGTAAATACAGAAATATGACAAATTTTGTTGACGATAAAGTCCTTCGGCAAAACTTACATTCATGATGCTAATTTTCGAGTCCGGTTACACATGTTATCATCAGATTAAAGATTGTGTATCAGAATAGCTTTTGAATCAAAACGATGGCAAACACAATATTCTACGGTGGCTCAAGGCATGAGATAGTGACCAGCACCCGCATTTATTGTGCGGTCAGTGGGGAGAGTCGTTGTCATCCGCATGCAATTATGTGGTCAGCGGGGAAAATGTTTAACCAGCAGCAAAGTATGGTTTTGGTTTTGGTGATTGTTATTTTGCCTTTTATCTGAGCACGAATAATTTTTACTTGACGTCAAGATCAGTATGCCTGTTGACGCTTGCGTCATTTGAATGCATTGCCTTAAGTAATGCCTTTTTGGCCAGGCGCTAAATATGTGGGTTCGCTCCCATGCGAATGCGTGTCCTGTGTCTTGTGGGCACATAGCAAACGTGAATCGGTGGTCTTATCCTTCTCCTCGCCACTAACTGTTGTTCATGCATGCAGTTGTATATAGCTCTTTTGGATTGAACACAGTAGACTGCATTGCCAAATATACCGAGTATATTACAGAAAGCTTTGTGTCGCCCTTCCTGTGTATTTTATGATTGCTAATGTATAATGCAAGGAATTCAGATAAATTCTTCACATATGGAAGCGTTCGCATGTTCGTTGGATTTGCGTTTAAGTGGTCGCAGCTATAAGGGTAACTCTTTCATTTAAATTTTGTTGCCGTACACATCGACGGACACTGTACTGAAGGTACCTCATATTAAAAACTTAAATCAGGCCTCTTCTTCTCGATTTCATTGCCTCCTACCTGTCTTACCGCAACCAGAAGGTCTTAGTAGGCAATAGCTACTCGATGCCTCAGCCGATCACGAGTGGTGTATTACAAGGCACGGTTTTTGGTCCCCTCCTTTTCATTCTTTACATAAATGAAAGTTCAACAGTGCTAAATAATTCGGAAAATTTCATTTATGCTGATGAACTTAAGTGTATATACTCATTTTCTTAGGACAAGGCCAGTACTTGTGTTGATAAAGTTAACGCAGACTTGTGTACTCTCTCAAGTTGGAGTGCAACATGGCAGATGGAGTTTTCTCCATCAAAATGTAGTTTCTTGAGTTTTGGTCCCGCAAGGCTTCCTGGACCCATTATCTACCAAAATAGTCCACTGTTAGAAAGATCTTTGATAAAGGATGAAGGTCTTACTTACACGAATAAGCTTGCATTATCACCTCATACAGATCGAATTTCTGCCAAGGCCGCACAGATATGTGGGTTTATATCGCATTACTGTTTCCTTCCAGAAATGAAGTTAAAACTATACTTCATGTTTGTTTTTCCTATACTAGAATACTGCTGCCCGCTTTTTAGCCTCATGACCCAGCATGACCGTAGTAAGATTGAAAAGGTTCAGCGAGTTTTCACTCGTAAAATATTTTCTGTTTCTGGGTCTGGTATGTGTTATACAGGTATGCGTTATACAGATAGATGTCAATTAGAAAACATGAAATTTATTGGGATAAGAAGACTCGAAGCTGGTCTATGCTTTCTCCCACAAATTAACGCTCTTCTTCCAGTTGACCGACCTTACGCCACTCGTAACTCTTCCATGATAATTTGACCACCCCGTAGCTCCACATGTAACCGTTCTCACTTTTTTACTTCCAAATATGCTTTTATTTGGAACAAACTTCCTCTCGATATTAGACTGTCTTATACACTGTCGATTTTTAAAGGCAAATTATATAGGCATTTAAATTTAGAGGAAACAAAGTCGTTACTGTCTGTTTCCTTTACAAACACGCATGCGTTTGTATCAATGGTTTAAGCTGCCATTATAAATTCAAATAAAATTTAAAGAAAGAACGCATAGAGCATAAACATTGCTCTATTCACGAATGTGAGAGAATACTCGTATTCCAGGAATTTCCATTGGTAAAGGAGACATATGCTCGAGTTTTTTTTCTCGACTATATGTCTCCTTTGCTCTATTCGTTTGGTAGCGATTCAAACTGTCTTTATACTAAATGAATGGACACCTTTCGGTCCGCTTCAAAATTGGAAATTTTTTTGCAGTACTTGGCTACAGTAAGGAAGCACTCAAAATATGCACAAATGTAACGGTATTATTTTGTAATTTCAGTCGTCTTGTATCGGTGATAGTGGAGGGGAACTGCACTGTCCGAAAAACGACAGCAGCTGGACGTCATACGGAGTACTTTCGCACGGTAGCGATAAATGTTATTCTGGTGCCTCCCTCTTTGTGGCCACGGATGCTGCGCTCACTTGAATCAAGACAACGATTCAAGTTTTCAATTGAAGAACGCCGGAATGGGAAAACATTAGTTTTTTTATTTTATCACAATAACAGATATCATAAATCGTTTTCTTCAAAAGATGTGTGAACTTGTAACAAACAAAAATAAAATTAAATTGAAAGGTATAACCTGCATTTTGTTTTAAAAAGAAAGATTGATATGGGGAGCTCGAGTGTTATCTTGCATACTGTAGTCGAATATGTGCCATCAGCTCAGGATAGAATATGGATTGGGTAAATCGTTGCACTTGTTGATGGATTGGGGGCCCGTGAACCAAGACGCAAGTAGATCTCAGCAAACCCGATTGTAACCTCTTGCGAGAATTTCGGCCACATCAAATATAAAAGGTGTGGCCGGGTCTCATCATATGAGCCGCAACTTGAGAATTGTATTGTATTGTATTGGCAAATAACTGAAAGTATTAGGTGCATGACATGGAACATCGGCAAAACAAGTGCCTGGGCTTTAAGCTAGTATCTATGCGGAACTATGGTATAGCACTATTATCATATGGAATTCACATTTCTTGAAGTGCATCTCGTTTGTAGAATGGACATTTACGTGTTTAGTCCGCGGCAGTGGATTGTCTTTGACGAAAATGTTGATCGAACTCTAGGGTCTGACCCTTAAAAGGCATGTCCCATCTACCCACTACCATGTCATGCACCTAATAATTTCGGCGATTATTTCCTTGATTATTATCTGGAGGTAATATATATATACTAGAAACCGCATAGAGAATGTTGGGGGCCTACTGAATAGCCAAACCCCTCCTTGCTGTATCATGCAATAGCAGAGACATTGGCGAAACACGTGTCTGGGCTTTTAGCTAGTATCTTTGCGGAAGAATGGTATAGCACCATTTTCATATGGAATTCACACTACTCGTTGTGCTACTCGTTTGTAGAATGGATATTTTCGTGTTTACTCCGCGGCAGCTAATCGTCTTCGACGAAAACGTTCCTCAAACTCTAGGGTTTGACCCTTAAAAGTCATGTCCCATCCACCTACTTCCATGTAATGCATTTAATAATTTGAGAGATTATTTCATTGATTATTATCTGGAGGTCATATACTAGAAACCGCACAGAGAACTTTGGGGGCCTTCTGAAGAGCCGAACACCTCGTTGCTGCATCAGGCAATAGCAGAAAAATCGGCAAAACAAGTGTCTCGGCTTTTAGCTGGTATCTATGTGGAAGTATGGTATAGCACCATTGTCATATAGAATTCACACTTCTTGTAGTGCTACTCGTTTTTAGAATGGTTATTTCCGTGTTTATTTAACGGCAATTGATTGTCTTCGACGAAAATAATCATCAAATTGTAGGGTCTTACCCTAAAAAGTCATGTCTTATCCACCTACTTTCATGTCATGCACCTAATAATTTCAGCGATTAATTCCTTGATTATTATCTGGAGCTCATATACTTGAAACAGTATGGAGAACGTCGGAGGCCTACTGAAGACCCGAACCTCTCATTGCTATATCGTGCAGTAGCAGAGACATCGGTGAAACACATGTCTGGGCTTTTAGCTATTATCTATGTGGAAGTATGGTATAGCATCATTGTCATATAGCATTCACACTACTTGTATTGCTACTCGTTATAAGAATGGACATTTCCGCGTTTATTCTGCGGCATTTGATTGTCTTCGGCGAAAATGTTCATATAACTCTATATATATAGAAGTAATTAAGTAAACAGCTGTTCACGACTTGTTTTATAGGTGTAAAATAACTGCGTTTTTTCCTTGCTATAAGATTATTTCAAGATAATATTCTGTAAATGTGACCGGTTTTGGCTTTCCAAGAAAACATGCAGCAATATGGGAAATAAAAGAATTTACTTTTCTGCATATACTGCAGACGTTTCGAACATCACTCTTTATATGCACACCCAGTTCGAAAAATTCCAAAGCTTAATGAGTTGGCAGTATATAAACTACGGCTTTGCAAGAAGAACACATTCCAGAGCAAGTAAAAGAAGTTGAATAATAATTACTTTGCAAAGTCCAAAATAATATTTTTTTCGAATTTTTTGAAGTATTAGTGATGTCAAATTAAAGTTTTTGTTTGCTTATGTGCTCACTTAACGACAGGAAAGCCAGTTTTGTAAGTTTGTCTTGTAAATTTGTTTAATTGTACCGATATTTGTGAGGATCAGCTTGATGTATAAAGGAAATCTGCGGTTTGATTTCATTTGTCTGTAAACTGTTGTAGTGTTTCGATTTCAAAGAATTTTATATCTGACGCTGACTTCGTGCGCATACGAAAATTAGGAGCCGAAAATCTATCATGACAGTCGTAAGCTAATATGTTCGATATAAATATGGCGACAATATCGTTCATTAATTATGATAAAACGGTGGTCACAGGTAAAATATATGGGCAAAAAATGCTGTACAATGAAGCTAGATGAACTTTTTACTCGTCAAATAGTAAAAAAATTACCAAAATATATCCGTTAATGCTATTACAAAGGAAACAGTTTTCAAGAATCCATATATGTGGTTTTCGTCAGCAATCCGCAAGGATGAAGCCATATTATGTAGAAATCTAGTCAAGGAATGTCTTCTTTATGCTTAGGAATACAGTAGTCATAGGCTTTCATATTAGAAGATGATTGACTTCTGCCTAACAGTGCTTAATTATAGACAAACCGCCGAATTCATCTCAGACAGAAATATGTGGACAAAACTTTCAAAAAAATATACAAAATCAAAGTCGATTTTACGGATTGTCATCGCTTTATGGTTTGTATGGCTATCACGTTTAGAGAGCAACCGATTTATTGGTCAACAAAAGGCTTTGTTAATAGCCATACCTTCGTGGGCTTATTACAGTATGCTCTTCGGATACAATATCATTCAAGACGTCGAATGGACACTATTTTGTAACAAGGTAACGCCACAGTTAACCGATCAAAGGAGGTATGATAATCACTACGCGTAAAAATAAAATTGATTTTTATCAGTGGATTGTCTGCCGTTTTGCCTTCGTCCTGCAAAACACTTCTATTTATCCTAATTCTCCAGAACTTAATAATAGTAAAAATGCATTTACTTTAATGAAGAGGAACCAGGAAAACCCATGTTATATTTTTCAATGCAGCAGAAAATAGAATTTGTACTCCATTATTGTATCAATCAAAAAAGTTCGTTCTCTCCTCTCCCTTTCAACTAACAGCTGTTGTGATCGCTCAAATACGATGCACAAAATGAAAATACGTTTTTTACACTTATTTATTTCCATAATTTGTGCTGTTATCTCTTCATAATACATTAGTGAAACTTGCAAATTAACGTAAATAATTTTGCTCTCGTATATTGTTTATTTCGATTACACAGTTTTTGTTAAAACTAATTTATTCTAACTTTTTAATTGATGCCTTATAATGTAAAGATGTTCCCATTTTAGATGTTTTGCTTCCCTGACGTAATATAAATTAAGCGTCCGTGGGAATAATGCTCTACCAGTTAGGAGGGTTTTCGCACGACTTTGATGGCGTTGCCTGCAGGACTGGCCGTACTGTATATCAGTACGTTTATGTACTTTATAATTTCTATGTTTCGTTAAATTGTTTGCAAGAGCGATAGAGTGAGAGGCTACGATATCTTTATTTCAATCAATTCCAAGTTATCTTAATACGGTGTAAATACAGAAATATGACAAATTTTGTTGACGATAAAGTCCTTTGGCAAAATTAAAGTTTATTATGTGAATTTTCAAGTCAGGTTCCCCATGTAGTCGTCAGTTTACGATAGTGTATCAGAAAAGCTTTTGAATCAAAACAATGACAAACACAATATTCTACGGTGGCATAATGCATAAGATAGTGACCGGCACCCGCATTTATTGTGTGGTCAGTGGGGAGAGTAGTTGTCATCCGCATGCAATTATGTGGTCAGAGGGGGAAATGTTTAACCAGCAGCAAAGTATGGTTTTGGTTTTGGTGATTGTTTTTTTGCCTTTTATCTGAGCACGAATAATTTTTACTTGACATCAAGATCAGTATGCCTGTTGACGCTTGCGTCGTTTAAATGCATTGCCTTAAGCAATGCCTTTTTGGCCAGGCGCTAAATATGTGGGTTCGGTCCCATGCGAATGCGTGTTCTATGTCCAGTGGGCACATAGCAAACGTGAATAGGTGGTCTGTCCCTTCTCCTCGCCACTAACTGTTGTTAATGCATGCAGTTGTATAGAGCTCTTTCGGAATGAACACAGTTAACTGCATTGCCCAAGGCACAGAGTATTATATAGACAGGTTCATTTCGTCCTTCCTTTGTATCTGATGCTTTCTAATGTATCATCCAAAGAAATTTAGATAAATTCTTCATATGTGGAAACGTTCGCATGTTCGTTGGATTTGCATTTAAGTGGTTGCATCTCTAAGGTTACCTCTTTCTTTTAAATTGTATCGCCGTACACATCGACGGTCAATGTACCGAAGGTACCTCGTCTT
This sequence comes from Ligula intestinalis, assembly GCA_036362985.1. Classification (NCBI taxonomy): domain Eukaryota; kingdom Metazoa; phylum Platyhelminthes; class Cestoda; order Diphyllobothriidea; family Diphyllobothriidae; genus Ligula; species Ligula intestinalis. The sequence continues at coordinate 3,619,530 of JAYGXS010000005.1, forward strand.
ACACACTTAACTTTGAAATGTCAAATCAATCTTCCCCTGTACAGGTATATGTCTGAATTTGAGGTTTTCATTTGCTTCTGTTTTAAAGGTAAACTGCATTCCTGAAAAAGGCGGTGTTGATGGTTTGATGCTGCTGTTATACTTTAAATCTATTGTTGATTACACATGTATCGTCTACCTAGCGGAATCTCAATTTTAGGATGACTGAGCAGTAAGTTCTAGCTTCATTTTTCTGCATTTAATCCTCCGTAATAAAGCCTAATATTGGTGATCCCTAAGACACACTTTTTGTTATCGGTAGATATTCCCGGAAGAGGTAAAGCTTATTTCTGGGCGACACAAAGAAGTCACAGCAGGACATCTGCCAGTGCGTCTGTAACGTAACCCTTTTAGAGATATAATGTGCATTTTTTTGCTACTTGCACAGGGATAGGCGTAGATAAGGCAACAAAGTCAAAGGATACCACTGTTCCGTCAGTTTTTTAATTTTGAAGCGTTTTATTCACTCTAAAAAAATGCATCGAATTTAAGGATGGAGGTATCTGAGCCTTTTGTAAACACATGGAGCTGACGAAACAACCACTTGAACATTTTGTGATTTGATGGACCGATAGGTAAGCTATTGTTTGCAGTGTAATGCCAACTGTGTGAGCTTTGGAATGCGACCACATTCGAACATGCAAACTAAAGCAAAGGTCAACAACTCGCGCAAGTGAGCGAAGTTAGCCATAAGCGTGTATGCTTGAAAATTTGCGTATACCAGGAACGATAAGGAGTGGCAAATTTAGCACTGCGACACTCTTCCATTGTTAACTTTTGGATTCGCTTTGGAACTCGCTACGGAATAAATGTCAGGACAGTAGTGAAAACGACCAATCTCCTCAAAACCCTGAGAATGGTCCCTGAGACCCATTTGTTAGCTTCTTTCTAGCGTACACATTTATACCTTATTTTTCGTAATGAGCTTTGACGCCTATGTTACCCAATTAGGTGCTAAGACTCGTCGGCAGGCTAAAGCTGTACCCAGTTTGATAGGCGTAAAGTATGAAGACAAAACTTTCAAGATACGCTTAAAACTGTTTAAAAATGTAGATGGAGAAAGGATATACGACGGAAGACTTCGATTATTTGTTTGAAATTTTAAACGGTTATCTTGTCTTCAGTCATTTCAGAGAGTGAATGTACTCGTTTTCTCTGCATGTATGGCGAAAGCCAGGAGACTGGCTGTTCAGTATCTGAAGAGGGATGGGCGAAACAACTATCTGAAAATGTCCGATGAAAATATGCAAACCTTGGTAAGCGCCCTTTTTCGCTCTGACTTACCAACTTGCAATATTATTTTCACTTCTTCTACTACTACCATTTTAATGCTGTAAGGACATCCAGTAGGAGATCAACGGGCTAAAGACGGAGATTGACAACTTTAAGAAAATGTCAACACCTTTTTACGGAGGACACGTAATCGGAGACCATAGACGATAAAAAAAGTAAAGAAAGCGTTCGCAACCACAACTTCTTCACGCGTACCAAACAACAAGGATAATAGCAGTGCGTATATCGTTATATGTTTAAACACTTATAGACGATAAAGGCCGACGAAGGCTAAGATGACGAAGCAAAAACGACTTTTACCACACAGAGAATAACATAATCATCCAAGTCAACTCAGCATAATGCAAAAGGTTCGTGTCTGAGTACACGGGGACAGCTTCCACCACCATTTCTAGCAGATGAGGAAATAGCGAACGCAGCAAACCCCCAGACTCCACTCATGTTTTCTGAGCCAAACTTTGTTAAACGCAATCAGTTGTCAAAAGGAATTGTATCCAATTGCGAATCCCCGTAGCAATAACACTGAAGGTGATGTTGGGGAAGCATTGACATCTTGCAGATCAAATATTCAACAAATCAACTTGAACAATATAAGAATATATAGTCACAATAAATTGACATATGTGCACTTCTAGAAAAAGCATTGGTTTATCCTGATCATGAAGTGGAGAAAAAATAAAAAACATGCATGTTACACGTCCGAGGGCCATCCCATTAATGTAACCTGCACGCAAAAAATATTTAAAATTGTTGGGGGTTTTGCGATTGATAGCTGCATCCTTGAATACTGCTGATGGTGATACTGCGGCCCTTGGAGAGGGCTTGAGGGAAATGGCAAGTTAAGATATAAAATTAAAGAGGTTAAACGTTTTCGACTAAACGGGATAACTATCTCACATTTTCAAGGGAGAAAAGAAAGGCCTTAAATCCTTGTTTTAGCAATACACGTAAAGGAATCGCCCACTCAAGTGTACGCCTCAATAAATCCCTAGTCACAAAAATGTTCTTTCCAACAGGAGTACTCGAATAAAGATAAAAGTGAATGGAGATCATTAAAATCCGACCTAGCTTGTTTGAGACGAAAAACGAGTTGGGTCTTGATGTTATAAAACATGTGATTGTTAAAAATGAAAAAAATACGTTTTTTGCAGAGTACCGTGATATGACCAAAGTCGCACGGTGGGACAATTTACTACAGGCTGACATTTACGCAAAATCAAGTTTTGTTATGGAAATGTGCTTAAACCTATTTAATAATCCTGATAAATTTTACTACCTTTGATCCGATCTGCGTCTGCATGTTATTGTAATCGCTAAAACGCGGGTAGTGGCTTATGTAAAAACCTCTGAGATTTCAAAACATTTTTATCATTTGTTTACACGTGCCTGAACAAAAAGAAGGGAACAGTTGCCTTAACCTGATTCAAACAGATGCAAATCAGCATGACACATAAAGTCTGCAGCGTTATTATTTGACACCTAAAGCTTTAATTGTCTTTGCCAACATCGTATGCAGGTCTCCAACTCAACATATGGCCAAAGAAAAATGGTTGCTGACTCAAATCCGCGAAAAGAGTACGAATGAAGACATTATTATTGTATGAGATTTCAATTATCCTTTAAATAACTGGAACCAAGTGACTAGTAATAGCAACTGGCAAGGACGTGATCACTAGCGAATGGGCATGATTCTTGATTAATTCTTGGTTCAACATGTGTAAACCATGACTTGAATTTGTGAAGTGCATAAATCTTTTAATCTGGATCAAGTCTGTATTAAGGGCGAGAAAATTGATGATCAAATAAATGTCAATCCACTTCAAGCTCCTTATGATTGTATGACATTTATATGATAATCAACACTCGAAGCTCTCCTCGAGCGAAACGAGAAGCCGTTTAGCAATGTCTGACGATAGTTGACCCTTTTACTGACCATGCTCGGCTGCGTTCTCGGACTCTTTTGGACTAACGCAGACTCGTGAGATCAATATATTCCACCCTACAGGAGCAAGTTAATGTATACATGCACATGGATGTGGTCTGGGCTGGCACTTTGTCAATGATCTCTCCGTATAGGATGGACATGGTTGAGAAAAAGTACGTCGGCATTGGCTGCTGGGAAGGTGGTTGCTACAGCTTGACTCAGGCGCCTCCTAAGAAGTTCGCTTGCTACAACCCCTTTAAATGGGACCCTGATAAAAATTCGCTTTTTCTCTGCTGTTAAGACTGCACGCTTTGGTGGCCTTTCAGCTATGTTCGTAGCGATAAATCGACTTAAGTACCCATTTTGTCAAAATACGCATTCAACAATCCTAAGTTTATCTTATATGCCTACGTTCGAGCAGATCGTTTTTACCCTTTACGTCAAGCATCGTACTTAATACTGTTTGAAGTTTAACGGTTCAAAGATAGCAAAATGGATGTATTGCCCGGACCACGTCTTCTTATGATATACCTTCAGTCGAATGCTCCCATTGGGCCTTCTACTCAGTAATACATCAAGGAATGGTAGTGATCCAGATTATTTTGCTGCTACTGTACAATTTATAAATGGATGCGCCTGATTTACTTTATTAAGTGTACCTAAAAAATCGGTTTGGCCTGATGCAACATCGAATATGTCACCTACGTAAGGTTTGTTGAACATTATACTATTTAGCTGGTTGCTTTGTTGCGTAGCCTCTAGTTCGCCCATGAATACATTTGCTAGCAATGTATACAGGAGTAAGCCCATAGCTAGTCCATCTAATTGCCTGTACATGAAGGTGGTCTGGTAGGGTAGTTTGACAGCGGCTGACTGAATGCCTGAAAAGACTTGACAAAGGTGGTTTCATAAAATAGTACGTCTTAGAACGTTTGACCCGTTGGCACGCACATACGTCGACTGTATGGTTTACAGAAGATGCAAAAAGATGGCCTACCCGTGCGTTCCATCCTAGATATGAGAAATTCGCCATACCCAGCGACAGCAAAATGATAAGTTGAAAAGCTGAAATCCATTCAGAGTCAACTAGCCCCCTACAGTCTCCGAGACACTTTCGAATGCTTGGTCTGTGTGAAACAGCTCAACCTGATCGGGACAGTTATGCTTTCACTGGATGTCTCCTCCTTTTTCACAAACGTGCCCGTCACAGAAAGAGAAGATTACATCTGTGACTTCATAAGCTCAAATCACCAGGACAAAGGAGTGCAAGTTAATGCACTCAAGTAATTGCTTCTTAAATGTACCTTGCATGTTCAATGCTTTTTCGACAACAATATTTACTAGCAATAAGACGGAGTAGCTAAGGGCTCACCCTGTGTCCACTTCCAGCAAATATATACCTGGGCAAACTAAAGGCTATGCAAATAAGCAACCAGCTCCATAATCTGATGTTCTACAAAAGTTACGTAGACGACATATTCGCTGCTGCATTAGATGAAAACAACTTGTCAGCTCTGATGAATAAAGTGAATAAAGTGAATCAGGCGCATCCGTCTATGACATTAACAGTAGAAGTAAAATAATCAGGATCACTCCCATTCATTGATGTACTACTGAGAAGATGGCCTGATCAGCGCATTCAACGGAAGGTATATCGTAAGAAGACGTGGTCCGGGCAATACATCTATGTCGCCAGCTTCAATTCATTAAACTTCAAACGTACTTAAGTACGATGTTTGACGCAAACGGTGAAAACAGTCTGCTCGAATGATAGCATCGAAGATAATCTACGGGTTTTTAAATGTGTGTTTCGACAAAATGGCCACCAATACCAACAGTTCTAACATCATAATAAGCAAATAATTTTCAGTGCCCATTTTAAGAGGACGAGCCAAGCGAACTTCTAAGGAGGCACCTGAGTCATTCTGTAGCATCCACCTTCCCAGCAGCCAACGCCCACGTACTTTTCTCAAACATGCCCATCCTATACGGAGAGAACAAAGGTAATCTGCCAACACAGACCAAAACCATTTGCATTTATTAGTTTACTTGTACCTCTGGGGTGGGATATATTGATTGCACGACTCTGCCTTTATCCAAAAGAGTCCGAGAAAGCAGCCGAGCATGGCTTTTAAAAGGGCCAACTATGAGTGTAAGCAGTTCCGTTCTCGCGCATAGGCTCTGACCATCGCGTGGATGCAAAAACGGCCTTCCGAGTTTTCTACAAGGTACATTCAAGCTATTTGAAATTTATGTGACAGCGTCTTTTGGCTACGGCAGAAGTGGCCGCAAGCAGGCTAAGCCAACCCATCCTTTGCGCCCAAATGAATTTCGTCGAGGCACCACAGTTACCATGGTCAAAAGCTGCTAATCCAACAGCCAGCGGCTTAACACCTCAACCGACTGCCAGCTCCCCCTAACGCGGATCAAATGTTGACCCCGTTTTGACCCCCCATTCCCCCCTCCCCTGACAACCGTCCTTCCGGTATTCTACTAACCCGCATAGTCAATTTACTTAATAACCCTATAAATGTAAAGGCCTGATGAGAATTATCGAAAACAAACGTATGTTCGCCAATTCATCTTCTGAATTTTTCAATGGGAATTTTCGCAAATTTAAGACCATCCAAAGATCCCGCGGTGTTGAAGTCGTGAAACCAGAGTAACTATGGTCAAAAGCTGCTTATCCAACTTCCCGTGGCTTAACGCGTCAACCGAATATCAGCTCACCCTAACGCTGATCAAGTGTTTTCCCCGATTCGAACTTCCCATTTCCCCTGCCCTCACAACCGTCCTTCTTTTTCTACTAACCTACATAGTCAATTTACTTAATTACCCTATAAATGAAAAGGCCTGATGAGAATTATCGAACATGAAGATAAATTTTAGTTATAATATTCTTCATTGAAGGTTTAAAAGCTGCGCACAATTTTCATCACCTTATGGGACAAATGTGATTTTGCCGACAGCTTGTGACAAAAGTCACATAGTTATCATCCAATATTGCGATAGATGTGGAACATGTTAAGCGTGGTAAATTCCACACTTACAAATTCATAGATAGGATTTATTATAAAAACACACTAACTAATTTTGAAAAAAACCTTAATGGGCAAACTTTTTTATTAAACCGATAATACATTTTCTTTAAGCAGGCGTTAGTTCCGTTGAAACAAGTGCAAAAAATAATTTATTTTGTCTATTAAATATAGTTGAGGATATATAAGGGTGTTGAAAATGAAAAATAAAATAATATAAAACATAAGTAAATTTACGAAAATTCTTATATCAAATTATAGAAGATGAAATTTGGAACATACGCTTTTTTCGATAATTCAACTGAGGCATTCCATTTATATGTAAATGAAGTAAATGAAAAATGCGAGATGGTCGAAAAAAAGAACAGCTGTCAGAACAGAGGAAAAGGAAGGGCAGGAAATGAAGGTCAAATACGATCAGCATTAGGGGCACTGGTAGACGGAAGCTAAGCTGCTGGCTGTTGGGTAAGCAGCTTTTGACCATGGCAAGTGCAGTGCCGCGACAAAGTTATTATAAGCACACAGTATCGGTGGCGGCCGCTTCTGCCGTAGCCAACAAACGTTATCAAAGTTGCCCGTACAGAAGAACAAGATGGCCGTTAATATCTTAACTCCATCCATTGTCATCAGGTTCTTTACAAATGAGCGCCTACTTGCACAGTCGAGGCTGACTTAATTTCTCAACGTCACTTTTAGTTTTTTTGGTTCTTTTTAGTTTCAGCGTCCTGTATGTGCCACACTTGCCTTACTGTTTTCTTCGCTTTTACTGTCTGATTTTAAATCCAGTAGTCCGATTTTTTGCTCACATTCAACTCAATTTATCCAAACGAAGCATTATGCTGTTTCTGCAGGCAAAACTTCAAATCATTTTTAAGATGGAATTTTCAGATGCATCATACTTTAAAATACGACCGTAAATAAACATAATTCTTACGATAGGAAGAAGAAGCAATCACTGGGACAATATATTTTTTTCCTGACGTTCCGGATTTGCTAGCAAAAGTTTAATCACACGTAAGAGTGTAGCAGTCTCAGACATGCGCAGATAACTGTTTATTAACTAACAAGCGCAGTCAAAATATGTTAAGCATAGAAATGTAATTGAGAGGACTTATATAGAAGGCTTGAAAGAGCATTGTCTTTAAAGACAGAAAAAGCATATAAATTTTTTCAGGCTTTTGAGTATGCCCTAATTTTCTGGAAATATTTTTCTAGTTATATCCGTCCTACTGCACAATACCAACAAAAAAGGAACTGTGCCTTTTGACAGCGTAAAAAAACACTTCTTACGCTTAATATGTGTGAGATAAGGAGACTATTTGATGATATTTATTAATTAAGTTTTGCCCAAGTACGTTATTTAGTGGACAGACAATCTCCGATGTTATATTTATTTCCTACGAGTGGAAGCCTACTTTGATTTTGAATTTCAGTTGTGGTCGTTTCCAAGCCAGACTCGACTGGATTACCTGTCTGTTCGAGTGTGCGCTGATACAAAAGCGAAATAAGAGGAAACCAAGCATGCTTCCCTGAAGACATCCCCTCCCAACATGTGTGGGGTTACGATGTTGTATTCAACGTGTGGCCTGCGAACATTCAAGCGAAGAAGACCCATATCTCTGTTTTGTCCAATTTTACCAGAGAAGGAGAGGTTGCAGGTTATACAAGATCTTAATCCGGGAAAAAATTGGAGTCGAATTAGGTAACATTTTATTTTTCTGTAAGATGGTGAATCATGTTGCTTTCGATGAAGGTATCCAATATAATCAATGCTGCACGAAATATATTTATTTGCCAACAGTTTTCAATAAAGTAGGCAGTAAATGAATGGATAGGCTGAATACGTGATCTCGCCAATAAAAAAGGTAGTGATTTGCTTACTAAATCCCTTGCTTAAATTTTTATATGAACCAGCATTTTGAATGCTGACCTAGGCATTTATGGGCCCTGACTATGCGATTGAGAAGAACTATAGGTCAATGGGATGAAACTTTTATTCGACCACGGTTTATAAATACGTCGTGGACAATTTATCAGAGTCATCACAAAAAAGAGTAGCAGGAGGAATTATGAGTTTGACGGAAACCACAAATAGGGTGCAATGTATGTTTCCGTCGATGGTAATATGGTTTACGGGTGGAGTATTAGGACAAACAGTTGAATATAACTTTACAAATGCTAAAAGCATTTTCATTTAACTCTATTATAAAAAAAATTGTTAATTTATATCAACAGCTTTTCCTAATCTGCGTTATCATTCACTTTATTGTGGAAAAACCGATTGATATAACTCAGGTCTCCTCAATTTCCTGAAACATTGATGTTGTGGTGAGGAGGTTGTCTACTTCAACTTTCCTGAGGTTAAGCGTACAGTTCGGTACTAGGTGTATTATGGTCCACAGCGCAAAATGCCGCGCACACCGTCAATTAACATGCGCAAAATGTTACACCCAGTGGCTGTGGTAAGCAACATAGACTACAATTGTTTCACCTGAGTGGACCAGCATAAGTGGTTTTTGCCCAAAAACATTTAGTCCATGTTTTTGCTCACCATGTCAAATGCTTGCAAATATAATAAGGCCAAACCATTACTTGCATTTCAGTTTCAAAAATCTTTGTGAATTAAGAGAGCCCTAATGAGGGCATATATCATTTTAGAACCCGAATTTAACCTTCAAAAAGTACGTTTTTCGTCGTCTCACGCTTATTTTAAATCGCTGTAATCTGCGCAAATGTGCGGCACCGTCAATAAAGTTCGTTATTTTTCTGTTTTTTTCTTACCATTTTAGTCCGATTATCAGATTCTTATTGACTGTTCAGTTTCATATTGTTTCGCTTGCTGCTCACAATCAGGATAGTGTTATTTTGCCTCTGTAGATGCCAAGGGCTCGCCTGTGTCATAACTTTTCATGTGCAAGCCCTCCCGAGCGCACTTTATTCGGTTAAAGAAGTCGCATTCTGCAATACAATTTTATTATCAACTTATTTTTCTCCACCGTATGGCTTTAAAGGTATGTATATGTTTAAACAGCAATTTTATTGACGTAAGAGGATGCTCAAAATCCTCTGCTCCCATATCCATCGTCAATGTTTTCATCATGGCTTTACAATTACCTGGCAATTATGTTTGAATAAAACAGAAATTGTTTTCTTCAAGAGGAAAAGCATATTTTTCTACACGAACATACCAATTCCACTTTGTAAATCAAGTTGTGCAGTGTTAATCATTAACCGGCGTTTTAATTTTTCCATCTGAAAGCTTCAATTAAAAAAAAGTATTTTTACTGTGATATAAATAACAAGTTGCCTGTAAAATACACTATGAGTTTAAGATGTGCCAGCTACAATATCCAATGCGACGGTTGTGCTACTATGTATTGTGGCAAGACAAAAAAACATATACACACGCATCCATGATCCTAGACTGGCCGTAAAGAGACCTGAGCATTTTTGCTAAGTGCCAAGGCATTGCTTGACAAAGAACACACCTTTGCATGTGATAATCACGCATATCAGTACTTTGCCCTCAAACATTTGCCGATTATTTCTCGCAGCCATGCACTTCCAAAATTCCTGCATCATCCGGCACGTAGATTCAACTAGTTCTTATGAGAACGCCAAAGCACGATATAAAAGACTGGGAATGCCTGACAGAGACTAACTGAGCCTACACTGACCAATCACGTCCCACCCCAACTAACGTTTGATTTTTTCGACAGTTTTGACATTTTAAATGCTCATGGCACTTGTACTGTTTTCCAAAGACCAGTTGATGAGCAAAACTGAAAAATAACATACTCCTTACAGATACTGATTCCTCTTCTTCCAATGAAGGCTTTTTGCTTCATCTGGCCTATTGGACCAACGTATTTTATCGCACTGCAGACTGGCTCTAAAGTGGCGTCTCTTAAGTTTTACAAGGCCATGAAGCTGACGGACTTGCGTGGCAACTTATCCCCTGTGGCCGCGAGAAGAAACCTCGGCCACAATTTGCTTCACCAAAGTGGGTCTCCATAAGCTGCTCTTGCCAAAAACTCTAAGTCTATTTTTTAATCTGCAAATGTCAAATGCTTGAATTTTTTTTAAGGGAGAAATCTTACCTGAATTTTGGGCCAAACAATCTTTCTCAATTCAGAGAGCCTGATGAGCGCATATCCCATCATCCAGAATCCAAATTTACGCCAGATAAAATAACGTAATTTTCCGTCTCACGCTTATCTCAAATCGTTTTTATTTGTGCAAACATGCGGCCCCATTAACATTTATTTCGTTATTCCTGTAAATAAGTAGGGAAATTGTACACTTTCTTTCAATCATTTTTTATATCATTTCATCAGTGTACTATTGACTGGTCAGATTTATCTTGTTTTACTTGCTGCTAACAAACAGGATACCTCTTTTTAGTCTTTTTTGATGCTGAGGCCTTGCTTGTGTCAAGCCTTTTCGTGTTCAAGCCCTCGCAAGCGAACTGTTTTCAATTGTAATACTCGTATTCTGCAAGGATATTATAATATCAACTCATTGTTCTCCACATTATGCTTTCCAAGGTGCATATATTTTTACCCAGCAATATTTTTTGAAGTTGGTGACCGCTCACAATCTGCAGCTCTCATTTTCATCGTCAACAATTTCGTCACGGTTTCATAATTCACTCGCAATTATATTCTAAATATTGTTGACATTTTTTTTCTTAAAGAGAAACAGCATCCATTTCTACCTGTACATATCCTTCAACTAAACAAGTCAAGGCATCAGTTTTGAAAAGTTTACGTGCGCTTGGATTTTTTCATCTGCAACCTTCAATTAAAAAAGGATATTTTCCTTGACATCCATTGTAAGTAGTTTTTAAAATACAATATGCGCTATGGATGAGAAATTGCGGTTAATCATAATAACCAGAAAGTTTTAATTGAACATCTTAGCGGATTTAAACTAAGAAAATTGCTAAATTTGTTAACTATGCTGCCTTTAAAGAAGCTCACAATAGAAACAATATTGCAGCATAAGTGCTACCCGATACGTGTCATTCTTCTAAATAAAACCATCTAAAAATCCCATGTAAAGGTCGTTTTACTGTTTATTGTCGTCAAACAGAAAAATCAGTCTACATACGATTCCACGAGCAAATATTAACTAGTAAGAGACGTGACAATTTGTCCTAAGTGTCTAGACATTGTTTGAAGAAGGACACACCTTGATAGTTATCCATCAAACATTGTGTGATAATTTCTCGCAGCCATGCACTTCCAAAATTCGTGCATCATCCGGCACGTAGATTCAACTAGTTCTTATGAGAACGCCAAAGCACGATATAAAAGACCGGGAATACTAACTGAGGCTACACTTACTTATTACCTCCCGCCCCATATAAATATTGATTTTATTCGGCGGATTTGACATTTTACCTGCTCATTGCACTTATGCTGTTTATTCGAAGACCAGTTGGGGCTGCCGCCTAACACCCTAGTGCTGTCTTGCCATTCACACACGCGCAAAGCCGCGGAGGTACAAAAAACGCTTTTCAAATTCCCATAAATAAAATCAAATAATAACACCCGAGTTCAATGGAGCGCTTTCCCTCTCTCTGCCGATGATGCATACTTTGTTGTCCTATCTCGACTGCTGAGACTGCAAACGTTATTTAATAATGAATCCCCCCAGTGACCACGCCGATTCTTTTGGAGGCTAGTGTAGGCAATATGCATCACGTGCTGTTTCTGTTTATGCATCTTGACAGTGCGCTTGGGTGTAGTGAAACCCAAATTTATAGAGAAATATAAAAATAGTTCCTTCATAAGCGTCAAACCGTACTAATTTGCGATCTAAAAACAAAAAAATGGTCTGCCAGATAAAGATTTAGTTAAAACTGCCACTTTCTTTCTCCAGAGACAGCGGTCTTCTTTACCTGACACTGTCTTTTTCAATGTAAATGTGGCCTCTGCTGGTATTGATCATGATGCTAGTTTATTTAAACTCTCCTTGCGGCTGGAAGCTTTGCAGTTTAATCACCCTTTCCGCCAATTTCGGCAGCTTCGAGGTCCATAGTGTATAGGAACTTGATGCGCGAATCGTTTGCATATCGGCAGGGAGAAGTTCTGAAAAAGTCGACTACAACGAGTATCCATCGATCTGGCGGTCACCAAGCAGGGATTGCATGTGGTAAAGGAGTTCAGAGTGTTTCCTTTCACTAAGATTTACTTCATTCATCAGCTGATGTTTGCGCAGGCGGTCGGGTACAGAATTGATGCAGAGAGGTTCCTGTTTAAGTGTTGTGTATGGCGTATGGGTGGGGCTTTGGACAAATTGACTGGACTTGCGCGATAAAAAAAAGGCCGAAGAACTGCCACGAGTTTGTGGTATTTATCAATTTCCTTTGAAATATTTGCAGATTTGGTGAATTTATTTGATGCATTTTCCCAGAAAGCAGGAAGAGTGAAGTGCATGGCCTAAAAAGACGGAGTTTTCTCATGATATTGTTGAGAAAAGCCGGGCATAATGAGTCAAAGGAATCAAATTATTCTAAAGTCACGGTCACCAATGTCAAATTTTGACGTCCAGACTAACTAGCGAAGCTCCTCGAGAGTATTATCTCAAAATAGTACAGACATAACACGCAAGTGTTAAGAGGGATACTATTAAGGGAACGACCACAGCCGTAGTAATTGTTGGCAAGTCCAGCTGCCTAGGTGTACAAGTGTCTGTGTCCGCAGTTTAAGCGAAAATTTGATGTCATCAGCCAATTAGGTAAGGGTGGAGGGATTGGCATCAGATTTCGCGGGAGATCGATTAGCTTCGCCGTACGTGCAGTGAGAGTGGGGCCGCAAAAGTGCAAGAACACGAAGGTGTAAGAGGATGAGTCAGCTGTGGACGCGCGAAATGGCAACGGTGTGGCTAATGAGATGGGGGTTAATACGCGCAGCACAACCAAATTCAGCCTGCCACAAGTTCACTTGAAGTCAAATAGACCCAGTACTTCCACCTTACTTAAGCGCATTTGTGTCTCTTGCCAGTTTATTTCTTAGTTCTTCGGGCACAAAACGTAGCATGTTTGTAAGGAAGCATTTTGCTAACTAACATCATTTTTTTAATCAATGGTGATTTATGTCGTACGGAAACCTGCCTCAAGTTCACGGATGAGAACAAAATTAGCCACGATGTGAACAATTATAACTGATCAGTTCCTCAGGCATCAACAAACAGTCGACATCCATCGTCTGTCATCGGGGTCTAGACAAATGTGTGCCTTCTTGCAAATTGGAGGCTGAATTAATTTGAAAACTTCAGTGTTAGTTTTGCTGCTCCTCCTTATTTCGGCCTACTGTATGTGCTGCATTTGCCTGTTTCTTTTCTTTGTTTTAAATGTCGCACATTCAATCAGGAAATGTGATTCATTCGCTTACATTTAACTGGATTTTCGCTACACATTACATTGATTATCACAGCCCTCATTTAATTAAGTGTCTGCAGATTAATCTTGAAATAATTATTCAGGTGGTATTTTCAGGTCATCTTATTTTAAAACACAAATGTTAAAGCATATCTGTCCACCTGCACAATAACAAACTGAAATGAACTATGCATTTTGGTAATAAAAAACAGCATTTAAAATACACATTGTTGTTGTATTAGCAGACTATAGTATGATATTCATTAATAAATTGTGTCGCAAGTGGTTTATTCAGCGGCCAAATGGCCTCCAATATTATATTTATTTCTTACAATTGGCATCCTCATTTTCGTTATAAATCTCGGTTTTGGCCCGTTTTAAGCATGTCTTGACGGCATTCATTTTTTTTCCGAAGGTTCGCTGAATTAAAGGTAAAATAAGAGCGAACCATGCTTGCTTCCCCAAAACAATCAACTCCTCACAAGTTTGGGTTGATGTGTAAAACGGCTGGTGTGCAAACATTCAGGCAGAAGGAAAAAAATGACCAGCACCATTCTACACAGAGCAAATGAGGGAAGTTTCAAAAAACGGACAGTATGGTCAACACAATCAGAAGCATCAACCTAATCGAAAAAGACATGGTCAAGTGAAGAAAACCCGTACCTCTGAATTGCGCTTTATAAACGTAAAAAAGGAAGGTGCCAGGGTTGAGAAAAAAAAATTCCAGGAAACCACAGGGGTAGTATTAAGTAAAATTTTCTTTGCTGTTAGATGGCGAATTATATTGCCATCGGTCAAGGTCTCCATGATTATCGAGGTTGCACAAAATGTATTTATTTTCCAAAATTATTCATATAAAGTAGGCCATTAACATGTGTGTAGGCAAAATAAGTAATCGCGTCCAAAATGAAGTGCTTTGTTTGCTAAATCCCTTGTTCACACTATTATATGTATTTTTTACTTTCAAATGCTGACAAAGGCATATTATGCTCCCTAACTATGACATTGAGAAGAAATCCCGTCTACTGGGGATAAAATTTCTTGAACCCAATTTTGTAACATCCATTGTGGATTCTTCGTCAGACGCATAAGAAGAAAGCAGGAGTAGGTCTACTGAAGTTTCTAAGTCGTTTTGAAATATTTCCTTGATTTGAGTTGACCTAAAATTAAAAAAGCTCTTAGCGTTTGGCGAGGTTTGAAACGGTGCATCAGAGGAAGACTTTGCCGTAGGCTAATGCTCTACCGCTTACCTACAGGGCCTGTGTCACGCCATGAGTAAACTCACGCTTAAATCGATATAACCCGCTCAAATTTTCGCTCATATGGTATTCACAAATAGGGCAGCAATTTGAGAGCCCAAACAAGATTTCCTAAGCAATCATCTAGAATACACAAGAATAAAAACAAGTCTGACTTAATTGTTAAGTTGGTTTCCCTAATAAACGTCATTTGAGTTTACAAAAACATGTAAAGCTCTAGGCGTTCAGTGAGATTCGACCCCGTGCATCAGAAAAAGACTTTGCTGGAGGCTAATGCTCTACCGCTTAGAAACAAAGGCCAGCTCCATGCAATGAGTTTAATAATACTCGGTTCGATAATACCCGCTCAAGTTGTTGCTCATAAGCAATCCACCTATACGGGAGCAAGCTGACTGCCCTTGCGGGATTTCCTAAGCAATCATCGAGAATCCACAAGAATGACTACTAGGCTGACCTAATTGTTAAGTTGGTTTGGCATGTTAGCTTCATTTGAAATGATGCAAGTGTGAAAAACTCGAGGCGTTTGGCTGGATTTGAAATGGCGCATCAGAGAAAGCCTTTGCCGGAGGCTAATGTTCTACCGCTAAGGTAAAAACGCCCACTTCACGCCATGAGTTTAATCACACTTGGCTCGATATTACCTGCTCAAACTTTCGCTCATATGGAATCCACCAATACGGAATAAAGTTGACTGCCCAAGCACGATTTCCTAAGCAATCATCTAGAATCCACCAGGATGACTACTAGGCTGACCATCTTATTTAAAATTTTTTTTCTTCAGATTTCCTTCGTTTGAGTTCACCATAGTGTAAATAAGTCGAAGCGTTTGTCGTGGTTTGAACAGGTGCATCAGAGAACGCATTTGACGAATGCTAAATCACTACCGAATAGCTACAAACGCCCGCTTCACGCAAT
>JAYGXS010000005.1:3635394-3655156 GCA_036362985.1 Ligula intestinalis
TGTGGACTGATTAAGCAGGATTTCCTAAGCAATCATCCAGAAATCACAAGAAAGACGATTAAGCTGACTTAATTATTAAGTTGGTTTGGCAGATCTGCTTTATTTGGTTGGACCCAAATATGAATATGTCAAGCGTTTGGCGAGATTTGAACACACACATCAGAGAAAGCCTTTGCTGGAGGCAAATGCTCTACCGCTAATCTAAAAACGCCGACTTCACGCCATGAGTATAATGAAACATGAATCAATATTACCCGCTTAAGTACTCGCTCATTTTGAAATCCACCAATAAAGGAGCATTTTGACTGCACAAGCAGGATTTCCTAAGCAATCATCTAATAACGAACAGAATTACTAATGGGCTGACTGAATTATTACGTTTGTTTGGCGGATTTGCTTAATTTGGGTTGACCCAAGTAAGACAAAAATCAAGCATTTTGCAAGATTTGGACCCGCACATCAGAAAAAGCGTTTGCCGGAGGCTAATGCTCTACCTCTTAGCTACAAATGACCGCCTCACGCCATCAGTTTAATCATACATGGATCGATATTGTTGCTCAAGTAGTTGCCCATAATGTAATCCACAAATACAGGAGCAAGTTGATTGATCAAACAGGATTTCCTAACCAATCATCTAGAATTCACCAGAATGACTTAAAGGCTGACTTAATTATTGTTTCATTGGCGGATTTGCTCAACTCGAGTTGAAGCAAGTAAGATAAAAGCATAAGTGAGATTTGAACCCACACACCAGAGGGAGCATTTGCTGGAGGCTAATGCTCTACTGCTAAGCTACAAACGCCCGCTTCACGCCATGAGTTTAATCTTACTTGGTTCGATTTTAACCGCTCAAATATTCGCTCATAATGTTATCCACCAATACAGGAGCATGTTGACTGCACACGCAGGATATCCTTAGCGATCATCTAGAGTCCAACAGAATGACGATTAGGCTGGCATCATTATTAATTCGGGTTGTCTGATTTGCTTTATTTGGTTTGACCCAAATACGAATAAATCAAGCATTTGCCGGCATTTGAACCCGCACATCTGAAAAAGCCTTTGCCGGTGGCTAATGCTCTACCGCCAAACTACAAACGCCCGCTTCACTCCATGAATTTAAGCACACATGGATCGACATTGCCCGCTCAACATTTCACTCATATAAATTCAACTAATTCGGGATCAAGTTGACTGCCCAAACAGTATCTATTAGCCATTATCTTAAATCCACCAGAATGACTTATAGGCTGACTTCATTATTAAATCGGGTTGTCTGATTTGCTTTATTTTGTTTGACCCAAGTACGAATAAATCAAGCGTTTGGCGAGATTTTAACCCACTCATCAGAGGCGGCCTTTGCTAAAGTCTAATGCTCTACCGCTAAGGAACAATCGCCCGCTTCACGCCATGAATTTAATCTTACAAGGATCGATATTTCACGGTAAAGTATTTGCTCATTATGAAATCCACCAATATTGACTGCACAAGCAGGATTTCCTAAGCAATCATCTAGAATACAACAGAATGACTAAAAGACTGATTTTATTATAAAGTTTGTTTGGCAAATATGCTGAATTGGGTTTGACCCTAGTACGAAACAAATCAAGCATTTTGCTAGATTCGAACCCGCATATCAGACAGACCCTTTGTCGGAGGCAAATGTTCTGCCGCTAAGCTACAAATGTCCGCTAAACTTCATGAGTTGAATAACACTTAGATCGATATTACCCGCTCAGAAGTATTGCTCACATAAAATCTACCAAACGGGAGCAAGTTGACTACCCTAGCAGAATTTTCTTCGCAATCATCTCAAATCCACTAGGATGACTTCAAGGCCAGCTTACTTATTTATTTGGTTTGAGAGATTTGCTTCATTTGCTCTGACCCAAGTGTTAAAAACGCTAGGCTTTTGGCGGGATTTGAACCGGGGCATCTGAGAAAACCTTTGCCGGAAGCTCATCCACTACTGCTAACTTAAAAACGTCCCCTCATGCCACGCGTTTATTCACACTTACATCTATATTATCCACTAAACGTTTTCACTCATATGCAATCCACCAATACAGGAGCAAGCTGACTGCCAAAACAGCATTTCCCTAGCATTTATCTAGAATCCACCAGAATGACTCAATGGATGACTTAATTATTAAGTTTGTTTGAGAGATTTGCTTAATTAAGTTGACCCAACTGTGAAAAAGTCTAGGCGTCTGGTGGCATTTGAACCGGCGCATTAGATAAAGCCCTATCCGGAAGCTCATGTACTGTTACTAAACTATAAAAGCCCCCTTCACGCTATGAGTTTAATTACACTTGGATCGACATAGCCCCCATATCTTTTCACTCATATGCAATCCACGAATTCGAGAGCGAATTGACTGCTCAAGTAGGATTGACTTAGCAATCATAAACAATCTACGAGTATGAATACTTGGTTGACTTTATTATTAAGTTTGTTTAGGAGATTTGCTTAATGTAAAATGATAAAAATGTTAAAAAAATTCAAGGCGTTTGTCGGGATTTGAAACGACGTATCAGATAAAGCCTTTGCCGGAGGCTAATGTTCTACCACTAAGCTTCAAACGCCAACTTCACGCCATGAGTTGAATCAAGCTTAGATTGATATTACCCGCTCAACATTTCACTCTTAGAAATTCCACTTATTCAAGAGCAAGTTGACTGCCCAAACAGTATCTCTTTAGCCATTATCTTAAATCCACCAGAAAGACTGCAAGACTGATTTATTAATAAAAGTTCTTTGAGAGATTTGCTTAAATAAAGATGACATAAATGTGGAAAACTTTAGGCTTTTGACGGGATTTGAACCGGCGTATCAGATAACACCTTTGCCAGAGGCTTATGCTCTACCACTAAGCTACAAACGCAGACTTCACGCCATGCGTTGTATCAAACTAGGATCGATCTTGCCCGCTCAACATTTGACTCATATACATTCCACCAATTCGGGAGCAAGTTGACTGCCCCAGCAGGATTTCCTTAGCAATCATCCAGATTCCACCAGAATGATTGGTAAGGTGAGAAATTTGCTTCATATAAGTTGACCCAACTGTGAAAAAGTCTAGGCATCTGGTGGCATTTGAACCGGCGCATTAGAGAAAGCCCTATCCGGAAGCTCATGAACTGTTACTAAACCATAAAAGCCCCCTTCACGCTATGAGTTTAATAACACTTGGATCGACATAGCCCACGTAACTTTTCACTCATATGCAATCTACGAATTCGAGAGCAAGTTGACTGCTCAAGTAGGATTGACATACCAATCATAAACAATCCACCAGAATGACTATTTAGCCGACTTAATTATTAAGTTTGTTTGAGAGGTTCGCTAAATTTGAGTTTACCAAAATGCTAAAAACTCTTGACATATGGCGGGTTTTGAACCGGCGTGTAAGATAAAACCTTTGCATGAGGCTTATGCTCTACCACTAAGCTACAAACGCCAACTTCATGCCATTAGCTGAATCGAAGTTGGATCGATTTTGCTGCTCAACATTTCACTTATATACATTCCACCAATTCCGGAGTAAGTTGACTGCCCCAGCATGATTTCCTTAGCAATCATCTAAAATACACCAGAATGACTGCAAGGCTGACTTAGTTTTTAATTTGGGTTGTAAGATTTGATTCATTTGAGTTGAGCCAAGTGTGGAAAACTCTATGTGTTTGCCGGCATTTGAACCAGCGCATCAGGTAAAGCATTTGCCGTGAGCCCATGCACTGTTACTAAGCTTCAAACGTTCCCTTTGCGCTATGAGTTTACTCACACTTTGACCGATATTATCCGCACACATTTCTTTTAAATACAATCCACCAATACCGGAGGATTTTGACTGCCCATGCAGGATTTCCTTAGCAAATATCTAGAATCCACCATAATGACTGCTTGCTTGATTTACTTATTACATTTGTTTGAGAGATTTGCCTTATTTTAGTTGATCCAAGTGTAAAAATCTGCAGACCTTTGGCGGCATTTGAACCGGTGTATCAGACAAAACCTTTGCCGGAGACAAATGCTCTACCACTAAGCTACAAACGCAGACTTCACGCCATGCGTTGAATAAAAATTTAATCGATATAACCCACTCAACTTTTCCGTCATATGCTATCTACCAATACCGGAGCAAGTTCGTTGCCCAATCAGGATTTCCTTAGCAATAATCTAAAATCCACCAGAATGACTGCTAGGTTGATTGAGTTATTAATTTGGGTTGTGAGATTTGCTTCATTTAAGTTGACCCAAATGTGAAAAAGTCTAGGCATCTGGTGGCATTTGAACCGGCGCATTAGAGAAAGCCCTATCCGGAAGCTCATGCACTGTCACTAAACCATAAAAGCCCCCTTCACGCTATGAGTTTAATTATACTTGAATCGACATAGCCCCCATAACCTATCACTCATATGCAATCTACGAATTCGAGAGCAAGTTGACTGCTCAAGTAGGATTGACTTAGCAATCATAAACAATCCACCAGTATGAATACTTGGTTGACTTTATTATTAAGTTCGTTTAAGAGATTTGCTTAATTGAAGATGAAAAAAATGTTGAAAAAACTTAAGGCGTTTGACGGGATTTGAAACGGCGTATCAGATAAAGCCTTTGCCGGAGGCTTATGCTCTACTGCAAAGCTACATAGGCCAACTTCACGCAATGAGTTTAATCAAACTTGGATCAATATTACCAACTCAACATTTAAATCACATGCAATCCACCAATTCGGGAGCAAGTTGACTGCCCCAGCAGGATTTCTTTGGAAATCATCTTAACTTCACCAGAATGACTGCAAGGCTGACTTAGTTTTTTTTTAAATTTGGGTTGTGAGATTTGATTCATTTGAGTTGAGCCAAGTGTGGAAAACTCTAAGCGTTTGGTCGCATTTGAACTGGCGCATCATAGAATGCCTTTACCGAAAACACATGTCTCGTTGCAAAGCTACAAACACCCAATTAACACTTTGAGTTTAATCACAATTGGATCGATATTACCCGCTCAACTTTTCACTCATATGCAATCCCCCAATAGTGGAGATATTTCATTGCCCAAGTCGGATTTTAAGTCACTTTAATTCACTTTATTAAGGGAAGAAGGCTTTCGCCCTTGAGCTCCCTATTCATAACCAAAATCGCATAATAGGTCCACCGTAACAATAATACATCATACAAATGAACAAATGTAGGCTTAACATCAGCGATTAGTGTGAACCAGTTGCAAGGTGCTGCTACTGACACTTTGTTCATTATACCTGCCACAGTTTTTCAGCAAATGAGAATCAAATTTGTGTTTAAAAATGTCAACAGTATCTGAGAGGACAACATCTTCCGGTAGTCCGTTCCACGCTCCAATGACCCTCTGCGAGAAGGCGTTTCGTCGAACGTCGATACGGGCCGGTTTCCTCTGTAGTTTAAAAGGATGACCTCGCAGATGGTCAGTCCGAGCCAATTCGAAGAAATCATCAAATTCTAGGGCGCAGTCTTGGCCTCTAACAATTCGGTAGGTTTGTATGAGGTCCCCGCGGAGTTGCCTTTAATTGAGAGGGAAAAGATCAAGTTCGGTCAGTCTGTCTTCATAAGGCAGATGACCAAGATTCTTGACCATCTTCGTTGCCCTCGCCTGCACTCGTTCCAGGTGCAGGTAATCCTTCTTGAACCACGGACGCCAGGCCTGGACAGCATACTCCAAGTGGGACCGAACAAACGCTCCGTAGGTTTTCCTGAAGAGCTCCTTGTCAATGTTGACGAATCCCCGCCTAATCGCAAACAGCACCTGTGTCGCGCGTTTAGCTGCCTTTACACACTGAGTAGATGGTTTGAGTGAGGAATTTATTAGAACACCGAGATCCTTTTGTTCGTTCACATTTGAAAGCAGGTGCCCATCGACGAGGTATTGGAAGGATAAGTTCTCCTCATCAGTCCTTCTAGTACGGAGTCTTAAAACCACACACTTACTAATGTTGAAGTTTTGAAAGCCAACGAGCAGACCAGCAGCTAAGTCGATTAAGACTCCCTTGAAACGCTTTCCTATCGGCGTCAGACCTGATAGCTCTTCAGAGTCTGACGTCGTCGGCAAACATGATAGCACTGCAACCTAGGTCGTTGACACAGTCGTTGATATAGATAAGGAAGAGCAGTGGCCCTAAGACAGAGCCTTGGGGGACGCCACTCAGAACAGATGTAGGGTTTGACTTTGAGTCACCGATGCACACAGTTTGCGATCGCCCTGTGAGAAAATATGTGATCCATGCCAGCAGGTTTCCTCTTATGCCAATTTCTGACAATTTATACATTAGACGCTTATGTGGGACGCTGTCGAATGCCTTCTTGAAGTCCGTATAGATGACGTCAACCTTACCATCTTCATCTAGTGCGCGAGTCCACTGCTCAGTGGAGAGTAGAAGGCTGGAAAGGCAATAATGGTTCTTTCTGATGCCGTGTTGGAGCCCTGACAGTAGATTGTTCTCCTCCAAGAAATCCATTGTCGTCTTCTTAATTATCGCTTCCATCACCTTACAGCAAATGCAAGTAAGGCTGACGGGCCGGTAATTGTTAACCTTCGTTCGGGCTCCGCCCTTGTATATCGGGTAAATATTTGCCATTTTCCATTCAGATGGCAGTTTTCCTAGTTCAAATGAAGAACGAGAGATATGTGCTAGGGGCTCTGAGAGTTCGCTTGTCAATTCTTTCAAGAACTTGGCTGGTATATTGTCTGGACCGGATGACTTTGCTTCTTTGAGGCTCTGCAGCTCCCTCTCAACTACAGATGCTGGAAATAGTAGAGAATGAAGTGCCGGACCGGCGTTTGCAGCAGCACTGTTGGCATTATCAAAATGAAGCTCGGTTTTCCTAGTGAATACCGAGGCAAAAAACCGGCTACATTACTCGGCTTTCTCGTCATTCTCAACGACTTCTCCGCCCTCATCATTCTTAAGTACGGCGACTTGATCCTTGTTTTTTAATCTACTGTTAATATAGCGGAATATAATTTTGGGCTTTTCTTCGGCCTGTTGGGGGATTCTTGATTCATAGTTTTTCCTGGCCTGGCGAATTGATTTTTTTACTGCATTTCTTTGGCGTCGGAATTCTTCGAGGTGTACTGGCGACCCAGTTTTCCTCAATTACTTCCTTTTCCTATTCTTCTTCTTCAGTTGCCTGTTAAGGTCTCTCGTCAACCAGGCAGGACGACTTGTCGTCTTTTGTACCTTCACCGGACAAAAGCGCTTAAGCAGATCTAATGCAACCCTCTTGAGTGATCTCCAATCCTCCTCCGGATCCCCCTTGAGTAGGCAGTCCCAATTCACGGTCGATAGTGCATTCTTCATTGAATTGAAATCTGCCTTCCATATGTTTGGCTGGTCCTCCGTTTTCCTCAGCCGTTGAGTATGGAGTGAGTAATCCCACATTAGCGTCGTATGATCACTCTCACCGAGCGGAGCACTTGAATGAACTTCATCTATGTAGGACGAATCCTTGGTGAAAATGAGATCCAAACAAGTAGCCCGCTGGTTTTCTCGAAATCTGGTTATGCCCTTAACGTTCTGAACTAGAGACAGGTCAAGCGTGAGATCCATTAATTTGGAACTAAAGGAAGTTGACGCCGCCTCAACTCTCAGGTTGTTCCATTTAATTGCAGGGGCGTTGAAGTCACCAACGATGAGAACCTCCTGGTGGCTAGCAGCTTCTTTCACCAGACCAAGGAGTGAGTCGTCGGCTCCGCTCAGAATGTTTGGTGGCCGGTAAACGGCCAGGAATTCAAGGTTCTGTGAATTCGCCTTCTTGATCTTTAACCAGATGGACTCATACTCCAGGGCTAGAGTGTGTTCTCTTTCTACAACAGAGATTTCAGTTCTGACATACACGACAACCCCACCTCCTTGTCGGTTTTGGCGGTCTTTGCGGAAAACCTGGTATGCTGGAATCGAAATCTCCGAATCTGCAATTTCTGCTTTAAGCCATGTTTCCGTTATGGCAACTTCATCAGGTTTCCGCTCCGAAAGTACTGCCTTGAGTTCATCAATTTTTGAGGGAAGACTTTCGGCATTAGTGTAAAGAAAGCTTAATTTAGACTTATTCACCACTTTATGCAGGCGGTTGCCTCTTGCGTGAGATTGCATGCAGGGGGCTGTCGGTGCTGATGGAGACGGACTGTTTTCTATCCCGACTAGGCTGTTAGTGTTATCGGCTTTCTCCAGAGGAGTGACCTCGGGACATGGACGATCTCCCCGTTCAGAATTCGAAGATTGCTCTCGCCGAGTTCGCATCTCCTGTGGAGTTCTACTTTTAGCAATCTCCATTTCTCCCGCTCCGCGGGGGAAAAATCCCGCTGAAAAAAAAACCGTCGGGTGTGAGTATCTAAGTACTGGTTTCCTGCTTAACAATAGCTGGACCTCAGCCTCACTCTTCAGAACAACCTTCAACGGTCTTGGTTGGCGTTGTTCATCTTTTGAGTCTGTTATACGGCCCATACGGAATGCCTTTAGAACTTCGACTTTTTCCTCACCCTTTAGGAGGAATTTCAGATATTCTTTAAATAACTTCCTGTCCTCTTCTAATCTTGATTTCGGGGTATCGGAAGTACATTCTGTCATGCATTTTACGACTATGCAGTTTATACGAGTGGTACTCACCTTCCGACTGTCATCCCCTTCTGCTTCTCTAGGGTTTGTTAGGACATATTCGCTTCGAGGTTCAGCGCTCCTGTTCGTTTTGGCCTGCGAAGGTGCCCTTTTTTTTGGCTCGTGCTCAATCTCGGCCTACTTATATTAGCACTTGGGCTTGGTCGGCCTTTTTTGGGAGCCCGAGAGCGCTTCTTTGTTCTCTTGGAAGTCAGTGGGTTGACCGTTTCTCCTGTACATGGCAGACTACCAACCCCGTCAAGCACCCTGGCTGCCGGATCATTTTTGTGCTTAGACACTTCGGCGAGGGATTTTGTTTCTCCGTACGTTAGGTTTCCTCGCTCAAGTTCACGCATCGCCAGTTTCTCCTCACGAATGAGAAAAAGAGAAAAAAATTTCAGCTCCTCCATCTCCACTCTAAGACTATAAACTACCTTCTCAAGGTTTGTAAATTTGTTCAACAGCGTAAAATATGATACGGAGGCTTCATCTTCATGAGTTACATCCCTTAAACTTTTACGACTTTTAGTTCGCTTGGAAGGAGGAGATTTCAAAGTATTTCTAGATCGAGTTTCCGTAGTTAGTAAGGGAATTTGGAAACCATCGGATCATCCTGTGAGGGCGAAGTTATGTAGGCGTTCGACTCCGACGTGGGGCGTCCAGGGTTCGAATCCGAGCGGTGGCGTGACTTTTTTTCCTTGTTGCGATGATGTCGGGATTTCGAATGCAGGCACTGGCGAACATTCTTTCCCGTCTTCCAAAGCTGTATAGCACATAGTTTCAATTGTTTCTGTCACAATCTTTTCACAACAGACCGTTAATGAATCAAATAATAAAGTGGATTGCTTTTTGACTGTAAATAACCGATTTTGATTACTGTCATCCTGTGTCTTCGTGGAGGAGTTGATCAGACGCTCAACTTGGTGTTCATAAATTGAGTCTGCTGAACTCGAAAAACTTTTAGACCTTTTAGCGGGGGATGATTTCATCGCATCAATCTTGCGACTTCTGCCCTCGAAATTGCGACAAGGGGTTTTAAACCAAATACAATTAGAGTCAGCAGTCGACGCTGGTGGTGTAGTGGTAACGACTGGTACCGACGAACAACAGTTTTTGGGTTCAAGTCCCTCTCGCGCCGCAGCTTTTACAAGCTGATCTACACGTTTATTTTTGTCACTCATAATAGATCAGACTGACAATAAACGATATTAAAGCTCTGTACAATATGTATAAAGCGTTCAACTGTATGAAAAAGGTTATTGAAACGACTCAGCCGCTTGTAGAGAGCTGGAATCCGGGAGAATTGTTGACAGACGGCAGTGACGGAGATGATGCTCGTTCTGACTAATGTCCTGTCGTGTCTTCTGAGGGTGGAGTTATTGCGAAAGTGAATCCAATAGCTAACAACGAAAGTCCGCCAGAGAGCTAGGTGAACCAATATCCCGAAAATAATATTTCCCATAGAGAACCCACCAGAATGAATACTTGGCTGACTTAATTATTAAGCTTGTTTAGGAGATTTGCTTAATGTAAGATGGAAAAAGTTGTAAAAAATAAACTAAAGACGTTTGTCGAGATTTCATACGGTGTATCAGATAAAGCCTTTGCCGGAGGCTTATGCTCTACCGATAAGCTCAAAACATTCACATCACACCATTAGCTTAATCACACTTAAATCGATATTTTCCACTGATCATTTCAGTCATATTTTATCCAAAATTTTGGGAGCAAGTTGACTGCTCAAGGTGGATTTCCCAAGCAATGATGTAGAATTCACCAGAACGACTATTTAGCCGACTTAATTATTTAGTTTGTTTGAGAGATTCGCTTAATTTGAGTTTACCAAAATGCGAAAAACTCTTGACATATGGCGGGTTTTGAATGGCGTGTAAGATAAAACCTTTGCATGAGGCTTATGCTCTAACACTTAGCTAGAAACGCCAACTTCACGCCATGAGCTGAATCGAACTTGGATCGATATTGCTGCTCAACATTTCACATGTATACATTCCACCAATTCGGGAGTAAGTTAACTGCCCCAGCATGATTTCCTTAGCAATCATCTAAAATACACCAGAATGACTGCAAGACTGACTAAGTTTTTAATTTGGGTTGTGGGATTTGATTCATTTGAGTTGAGCCAAGTGTGGAAAACTCTATGTGTTTGGCGGCATTTGAACCAGCGCATCAAATAAAGCCTTTGTTGGGAGCCCATGCACTGTTACTAAGCTTCAAACACCCCTTTTGCGCTATGAGTTTACTCACACTTTGACCGATATTATCCGCACACATTTATTTTATATACAATCCACCAATACCGGAGGATTTTGACTGCCCATGCAGGATTTCCTTAGCAATCATCTAGAATCCACCATAATGACTGCTTGCTTGATTTACTTATTACATTTGTTTGAGAGATTTGCCTTATTTTAGTTGATCCAAGTGTAAAAATCTGCAGACGTTTGGCGGCATTTGAACCGGCGTATCAGATAAAACCTTTGCCGGAGACAAATGCTCTACCACTAAGCTACAAACGCAGACTTCACGCCATGCGTTGATTAAAAATTGGATCGATATAACCTGCTCAACTTTTCCGTCATATGCTATCCACCAATACAGGAGCAAGTTCGTTGCCCAAGCAGGATTTCCTTAGCAATAATCTAAAATCCACCAGAACGACTGCTAGGCTGATTGAGTTATTAATTTGGGTTGTGAGATTTGCTTCATTTAAGTTGACCCAAATGTGAAAAATTCTAGGCATCTGGTGGCATTTGAACCGGCGCATTAGAGAAAGCCCTATCCGGAAGCTCATGCACTGTTACTAAACTATAGAAGCCCCCTTCACGCTATGAGTTTAATTACACTTGGATCGACATAGCCCCCATATCTTTTCACTCATATGCAATCCACGAATTCGAGAGCGAATTGACTGCTCAAGTAGGATTGACTTAGCAATCATAAACAATCTACCAGTATGAATACTTGGTTGACTTTATTATTAAGTTTGTTTAGGAGATTTGCTTAATTGAAGATGATAAAAATGTTGAAAAAACTTAAGGCGTTTGACGGGATTTGAAACGGCGTATCAGATAAAGCCTTTGCTGGAGGCTTATGCTCTACGACAAAGCTTCAAAGGCCAACTTCACGCCATGAGTTTAATCAAACTTGGATCAATATTAGCAACTCAACATTTAAATCACATGCAATCCACCAATTCGGGAGCAAGTTGACTGCCCCAGCAGGCTTTCCTTCGAAATCATCTTAAATTCACCAGAATGACTGCTAGGCTGATTGAGTTATTAATTTGGGTTGTGAGATTTGCTTCATTTAAGTTGACCCAAATGTGAAAAAGTCTAGGCATCTGGTGGCATTTGAACCGGCGCATTAGAGAAAGCCCTATCCGGAAGTTCATGCACTGTTACTAAACTATAAAAGCCCCCTTCACGCTATGAGTTTAATAACACTTGGATCGACATAGCCCCCATAACTTTTAGCTCATATGCAATCCACGAATTCGGGAGCAAGTTGACTGCTCAAGTAGGATTGACTTACCAATCATAAACAATCCACCAGTATGAATACTTCGTTGACTTTATTATTAAGTTTGTTTAGGAGATTTGCTTAATGGAATATAAAAAAAATGTTAAAAAAAACTTAAGGCGTTTGACGGGATTTGAAACTGTGTATCAGATAAAGCCTTTGCCGGAGGCTTACGCTCTACCGATAAGCTAAAACATTCACATCACACCATGAGCTTAATCACACTTGAATTGATATTTTGCACTGATCATTTCAGTCATATTTAATCCAAAATGTTGGGAGCAATTTGACTATTCAAGTAGGATTTCCCAAGCACTGTTGTAGAATTCACCAGAATGACTTTTTAGCCGACTTAATTATTAAGTTTGTTTGAGAGATTCGCTTAATTTGATTTTACCAAAATGCGAAAAATTCTTGGCATATGGCGGGTTTTGAACCGGCGTGTAAGATAAACCTTTGCATGAGGCTTTTGCTCTACCGATAAGTTAAAAACATCCACATAACACCATGAGCTTAATCACACTTGAAACGATATTTTCCGCGCAGGTTTTTGCTCATATGTTATCCTCCAATATGGAATAAAGTTGACCGCCAAAGTAGAATTTCCTAAGCAGTCATCTGGATTTCACCAGAATGACGACTTTGTTGACTTAATTATTGAGTTTGTTGACGAGATTTGCTTCATTTGAATTGACCCAAGTGTAAAAATCTCTTGGCGTTTGTTTATATTGGAACCGGCGTATCAGGTAAAAACTTTTGCCGTAGGCTTATGGTCTACCACTTACCTACCAACGCCCTCTTTAGGCCGTGGTTCTTATCAAACTTTGATCGATATTACCAGCTCAACGGCTCACTTACATGCAATCCACGAATTCGAGAGCACGTTTGCTGTTCAAGTAAGATTTCCAAAGCAATCATCTATAATTTACCAGAATGACAACTTGGCTGACTTAATTATTTAGTTTGTTTGAAAGATTTGCTGAATTAAAGATGACAAAAATGTGCAAAACTGTAGGTGTTTGTCGGGATTTGAAAAGGCGTATCCGATAACGCCTTAACGGGAGGCTTATGCTCTACCACTAAGCTACAAACATCCGCTTCACGCCATGAGTTAAATTGAACTTGGATTGATACTACCAGGTCAACATTCCACTCACATGCAATCCAGCAATTAAAAGGCAAGTTGACTGCTGAAGTAGGATTTCCAAAGCTATCATCTATAATTCACCAGAACGACAATTTCGCAGTCTAAATTATAAAATTTGTTTGAAAGATTTGCTGAATTTAAGATGAACAAAATGTGAAAACTTAAGGCGTTTGTCGAAATTTGAAACGGCGTATCAGATAAAGCCTTTGCCAGAGGCTAATGATCTAACAATAAGCTGGAAACCTCCACAAAACGCCATAATCTAAATCAAACATGGATCGATATTACCCTCTCAGATTTTGAGAATGACTGCTAAGCTGATTTAGTTATTTATTTGGTTTGATAGATTTCATTCATTTAAGTTAACCAAAATGTAAAAAAACGCTTGGCGTTTGTTGGGATTGAAACCGGCGTATCAGGTTAAAGTTTTTCCCGGAGGCTTATGCTCTACCACTAAGCTACGGACGCCCACTTCATGCCATGGGTTAAAACAAACATGGATGGATATCACCAGCTCAACATTTCACACACATTTCACACAAATGCAATTCAACACTTCGAGAGCAAGTTGACTGCTCTAGTAGGATTTTCGCAGCAATCATGTCGATTTCACCAGAAACACAACTTGGCTGACTAAATTCATAAATTTGTTTGAGAGATTTGCCGAATTAAAGGTGATCATAACGTAAAAATCTTAAGGCAATTGTCGGGATTTGAAACGGCGTATCAGATAAAGCCTTTGCTGGAGGCTTATGCTCTGCCATTAAGCTACAAACATCCACTTCACGCCATGAGCTTAATCAAACTTGGACCAATATAACCCGCTCAAATTTTTGGTCAGATGCAATCCGAAAATTCGGGAGCAAGTTGACTGCTCAAGTAGGATTTCCTAAGCAATCATCTAGAATTAACCAAAATGACGACTTGGCTGACATAATTCTTAAGTTTGTTTAAGAGATTTGCTTAACTAAGATGACCAAAATGTGAAAAACGTAAGGCGTTTGTTGGAATCGGAACCGGCGTATTATGTGAAAATTGTCGTCGGAGGCTAATGGTCTACCACTAAGCTACGAACGCCCGATTCACGCCAGAGTTTAACAAAAACCGGGATCGATTTTACCCGCTCAAATTTCCAAGCTTACGCAATCCAAAAAATCGGAAGAAATTTGACTGGTCCAGTAGGATTTCCAAAGCAATCATCTAAAATTCACCAGAATGACGACTTGGCTGAATTAAATAATAAGTTTGTTTGAAAGATTTGCTGAATTTAGGATGACCAAAATGCGTAAAACGTAAGGCAATTGTCATGATTTGAAACGGCGTATTAGATAAATACTTTGCCGGAGGCTTATGCTCTTCCACTAAGGTACAAACCTCCACTTCACGACATTAGTTTAATCAAACTTGAATGGATATTACTCGCTCAAATGTTCACTCATATGCAATCCACAAATATCGGACCTAGTTGATTGCCCAAGCAGGATTTCCTTAGCAATCATCTTGAATTCAGCAGAATGACTGCTTAGCTGATTTAAATATTTATTTGGTTTGATAGATTTGCTTCATTTGAGTTGACCGAAATGTGGAAAACACTTGGCGTTTGTTGGGATTGGAACCAACGTATTAGGTAAAATCTTTTCCCGGAGGCTTATACTCCGCCACTAACATACGAACGCCCGCTTCACGCAATGATTTTAATCAAACCTGCATCGATATTTCCCGCTCAACATTTCAGTCATATGCGATCCGAAAATTCGGGAGCAAGTTGACTGTTCCAGCAGGATTTGCTAAGCAATCATCTGGATTTCACCAGAATGACGACTTCACTGACTTAATTATTAAGTTTGTTTGAGAGATGTAGTTGACTTAAGATGACCAAAATGTGAAAACAACTGTAGGCGCATGCCGGGATTTGAAACGGCGTATCAGATAAAGTATTCGATGTAGACTTGTACTTTACCACTTAGCGACAAACATTCACTTCACGCAATGAGTTTAATTAAACTTGGATCGACATTTCACGCTCAAATTTTCAAACAATTGCAATCCAAAAATTTCGGGAGCAACTTGACTACCCAAGTAGGGTTTCCAAAGCAATCATCTCGAATACACCAGAATGACGATTTGGCTGACTTATTTTATTAGATTATTTGAGAGATTTGCTTAACTTAAGACGACAAAATTATGAAAAAAACGTGAGGCGTTTGTCGGGATTTGAAACGTTGTATCAGATAAAGCCCTTGCTGGAGGCTTATGCTCTACCACTAATCAACAAACATCCACTTCACACCATCAGTTTAATAAAACTTGGATCGATATTACCTGCTCAACTTTTTAGTCATATGCAATCCAAAACATTTGGGAGCTAATTGACTGCTCAAGTAGGATTTCGTAAGCAATCATCTAGAATTCACCAGAATGACGACTTAGCTGACTTAATGATTAAGTTTGTATGAGAGCTTTGCTAAATGAAAGATGACCATAAGGTGAAAAATTTTAGGCGTTTGTCAAGATTTGAAACGGTGTATCAGATAAAGCCTTTGCCGTATGCTTATGCCCTACCACTTAGCTACAAATATCCACTTTAAGCCATGGGTTGAATCAATCTTGAATCGATTTAACCCGCTTAACATTTCAGTCATATGCAATCAAAAAATTCGGAGCTAGTTGACTGCTCAAGTAGGATATCCTAAGCAATTACCTAGAATTCACCAGAATGATGACTTAGCTGACTTATTTATTAAGTTTTTTTGAAATATTTTCTTAACTTAAGATGACCATATCTATGTTTTTTAACCGTCGAAAAAATTGCTCATTGGAAAGCCAAAATCATAAAGCGACCGAGATGAAATTAGTATGGACTACAGGATAATCAGTATAACAAGTTAAGCCAATGCCTATTAGCGAGAGAATATCGATCATTCCAAAGTGCCAGCATGTTGCACTTATTCTGCGCTGTACTGTATAGATGAACGAGATTAACGTTTACATGTAAACGTTATCGACTGTCATCGGGGTCTACACAACTGAGTGCCTACTTGCAAATTCAAAGATGACTTAATTTCAAAACGTCACTTTCAGTTTTCCTGGTCCTCCTTATTTTTGGCCTAGTGTATGTGCCGAACTTGCTTGTCTCTTTTCTTCGCTTTAAATGTCAAATTTTCAATCAAGAATTTCGATTCCTTCACTGAATATCGGCTTCGTAATATTGATTATCACAACCGTCATATAATAAGGTGTCTGCAAGCAAATCTTGCAATCATTATTAAGGTGACCTTTTCAGGTTCATCATATTTCAAAACAGGAACGTGACGAAAAAAATGGGAATGCTTGGAAGAATAAGAGGTGATCACTGGAACAAGGGGTTTAGTTTCGTGAGTTTTCAGATTCCCTCGGGAATCCTTAGTCACAACTAAGAGCAGAACCATTTAAGACATGCTGAGATAACTGTTACCTAACTTACAAGCACCGACATAAGAGGGTTTGGTTTATGTTTAGCATAAAATTGTGAATGACAGGTTAAATGTATAAGGCTTGAGTGAGTATTGTCTTGGAAATCAAAAATACCATATTGATTCGTGCAAGCTATTGAGTATGTCCTTATTTTTCGAAAATACTTGTCGGGTTATATGCGTCCTCCTGCACTAAGCCAAACGGAAAAATCATCTTCACAAAACTGTTAATTAATGTGAGATGGTTATAAATTGACTAACAGGTGAAACCCTACCCATCAGGAAACACGAGACTGGAAGATGCAATTTAACATTCGCATTTTTCGAAAACGGTTAATTTAGCAACTAGACAGCTTCGCATATTACACATATTTATTACGAACGATAATCTCTCTGTATTTATGAATTTCAGTTGTGGTCACTTTAGAGCACGTTTTGACTGTATTTTATTGTTTTTATTGAATGTCCGCTTAAGTAAAGGCAAAATGCTAGCGGTCAAGCACAGTGATTTGTAAAAATATACTATTCGCATCTCTGGGGTTGCAATAATTTATAAAGCAAGTGGTGTGCAAAAATTCAAGAAGAAGGCAATTTTGACCATCATCATTCTACACAGAACAAACGAGGCAAAGTTCAAGAAATGGACATCATGGTCAAAACAATTCGAAACCTCAAATAAATCGAAATACACAGAGTCCAGTGAAGGAAACCGGTATCTCTGGAGGGAAAGTGGCAGGTTTAACAAGACCTCTATACAGGAAACCATGGGGGTTGCCTTAACTAAAAATTTTCTTTTTCTCTTTAATCGCAAATAATCTTGCTTTCGATAAACGTCTTCAGGTTCATTAATGCTGCGCGAAATGTATTTATTTGCCGCAATTATAACATTAAGTAGGCCATGTATGTGTTTAGGCAGAAGTCTTGGACTTGCCAATAAAAAAGAAGTTATTCTCTTACTTAATCCCTTTATTACATATTTATGTGTACCAGCCTTTTGAATGCTTTTGAGGCGTCTTAATCTCCCTGACTACGATATTGTGAAGAACTCTTAGTCAGTGGGATAATACACATATTTTCCCAATGTTTTAAAATCCGCATTCGATTTTTCATCGCTGTGAAAGTTATGGTGAAAGTTATGGTATTGACGATGATCTTGACTAGTTCTAAATGCGGAAGGTCGGGAATGAAACAAGCAAATTTTACGTGAACGTTCTGTACAACACACCACTAAATATGTTAATTTTTAACTAATCGCAATCTACATGGTTTTCTTGGGCGCCCCGAAGTATGAAATTGCGTATTTTCATCGACTTATCGTGCGATGCAAACAGTTGCGCAAACTGTAACGAAGGTTTCTCTATATAATTGGCCGCATTACCATTTTTCTGTTACCCGAGTTTCAGCGAGTACAATAAAATGAAGACTTTGAGCAGCCACAAGTTCCTTTAGTTTCTTTAGATTATGAAAGAGGCTTTTTAAATTTCTTTAACAGAAGTTAAATTTGCGTAAATGTCTGCATTTAGTACATTGTCCCGCCGTGCAAGATTGGCCCATTTGACGATCATCAGCAATAAAAATTGCTTTGTCGTCGAATTATCACCCCTTTATAATAACCAGAACCTTATCTTCTTTTTTACTTGACAGTAGCCAGGACCGATTTGAGGGCTCTCTGTTCGTTTTTTTTTATCCAAGTACTCCTGTTGAAAATAGCTATTTTGAGAATAAGGATTCCTTCAGTTGTTCGTTCGGGTAGCCGATCGCTTTAAGATTTATATCCGAAACTAGCTATTAAGGCCTTGCTTCCAGTCCTTGAGAATTTGAGTAAGCTTACCATCGAAAACGTTTTAAAGTCTTTAATTGTACATATTCACTTTATCTTTCCCTCAAGCCTTTTAGAAAGTGTGCGCAATCATTAACAAGCGTCTCAAACGAGGTGGCTTAGAATCCCAAAACTCCCGACGATTTCTTATTGTTTTCTCACTTGCATAAAGTAAAAGGAGGGCCCCTCGGACACATGATCAACATTTTTTTTTCGATTTATTCTCCATTTCATGCTCAGGGCTACCGATTGTATTTCATGAAGTACGTGGATGCTTATGCGTTGTGAACTATTTCCCCCAGTATTGTCCAAGGAAATGAGTTGAGCGGTCGCTCTGTAAGATTATGATGCTTCCCCAACATCGCATTCAGTGTTATTGCTGTGGGTATTCGCAGGACCAGGCACTTTATTTTCATAAGCTATTGCGTTCTACTTAGTTTGCCTCGGAAACCGTGCATACGGTGGGGTGTATGTGCGCCTGTAAATTCCTCTTCTGCTGGAAATAGTGGTGAACTCTGCACCCCTCGTACTGAGGAAGGAACCCACTGCGTTTTGTTAACTTGCCGTTGGCGAGTATTTTACTGTGTGTTTGCTAATTCTCTCTTCTTTTATAAGTAAATTATTTATATTTAAGGTACAAAACGTACCATAATTGTAAGGCAGAGGATGGTCAGCTAAATTAAGTTGAGTTTTCTTGACAATAGTGCTGTTTCTTGTACGTACACTGAAATCAAATTCATGCACGCAAAACTAAAATTTCCCGTTTGGTGAACGGAAATTATTAAACCGTTCAGGCTCTTCATGAATGTTTCCTTTCAATTTGCGAATATCACCAATATTAAGCGTAAAAATCCTTGGATTTTGTTAACTTCTGCCAAATATTATCTCCCAGTATACTGATCTGAACGGATTAACCTTCTGGTGAACATTTCAGTCATATGCAATCCAAAAATTTGGAGCAAGTTAACTGCTCAAGTAGGATATTCTAAGCAATCACCTAGAATTCACCAGAATGACGACTTGGCTGACTTAATTATTAAGTTTGTTTGAGAGATTTAGTTGACTTAAGATGACCAAAATGTGAGAAAACTTAAGCATTTTAAGGAATTTGAAACGGTGTATCAGATAACGCCTTTGCTGGAGGCGTATGCTCTACCACTAAGCTGCAAACATCCAC
>JAYGXS010000005.1:3655556-3667551 GCA_036362985.1 Ligula intestinalis
ACACAGGGTCCAGTGAAGGAAACCGGTATCTCTGGAGGGAAAGTGGCAGGTTTAACAAGACCTCTATACAGGAAACCATGGGGGTTGCCTTAACTAAAAATTTTCTTTTTCTCTTTAATCGCAAATAATTTTGCTTTCGATGAATGTCTTTAGGTTCATTAATGCTGCGCAAAATGTATTTATTTGCCAAAATTAATAAAGTAAGTGGGCCGTTTATGTGTGTAGGCGGAAGTCTTGATCTTGCCAATAAAATAGGAAGTGATTTTCTTACTTAATCCCTTGTTTACATATTTATGTGTATCAGCCTTTTGAATGCTAACCGAGGCATCTTATGCTCCCTGACTACGATATTGTGAAGCACTCGTGGTCATTGGAGTAACACATTTATTCACCCAATGTTTTAAAATTTGTCGTTTATTCTACATCGAAGTGAAATTTATGGTGAAAGTTATGGTATTGACGATGATCTTAACTAGTTCTAAATGCGGAAGGTCGGGAATGGAACAACCAAATTTTACGTAAACGTTCTGTACAACACACCACTAAAGATGTCAATTTTTAACTAAGCGCAAGCTACATGGTTTTCTAGGGAGCCCCGAAGTATGAAATAGCGTATTTTAATCAACCTACCGTGTGATGCAAAGATATGAATAAACTTTAACGAAGGTTTCTCGATAAAATTGGCCGCATTAATATTTTCTGTTACCCGCGTTTCAGCTAGTACAATAAAATGAAGACTAAAATCAGCCACACCTTCTTCGAGTTTCTTTAGATTATTTAAGAGGTTTTTACATTTCTATAACAGAACTTAAATTTGCGTAAATGTCTGCATTTAGTACATTGTCCCGCCGTGTAACATTGGCCCATTTGACGATCATCAGCAATAGAAAATGCTCTGTCATCGAATAATCATCCTCCTTATAATAACCAGAAACTTCATTCCTTTTTATTTGGAAGTAGCTTGGTCCGATTTTAGGGCACCCGTTCGCTTCTTTCTTTATCCAAGTACTCCTGTTGAAAAAAGCTATGTTGGGAATAGGGATTCCTTCAGTTGTTCATTCGAGTAGGCAATCCCATATAGATTTATTTCGATAACAAGCTTTTAAGGCCTTGCTTCCAGTCCTTGAGAATTTGAGGTAGCTTACCTTTGGAAACGTTTTAAAGTTTTTAATTGTATATCTTAACTTACTGTTTCTCTCAAGCCATCTAGAAAGTCCGCGGTTTCATTATCAACAGTCTTAAAGGCCGTGGCTTTGAATCCCAAAACTCTGGACGATTTCTAATTTTTTTCCCGCTTGAATAAAGTAAAAGAAGGGCCCCTCGGACACATGATAAATATTTTTTTCGATTTATTTTCCATTCCATGCTCAGGGCTATCAACTGTATCTCAAGAAGCGCATGGATGCTAATGCGTTGTGAACTATTTCCGCCTTTATTGTCCAAGGATTTAAGTTGAACGATCGATCTGTAAGATGATGATGCTTCCCCAACATCGCGTTCAGTGTTCTTGCTGTGGGTATTTTTTCGTAAATAAATTATTTATATTGAAGATACAAAACGCACCATACTTGTAGTGCAGAAGATGGTCATCTAAATTCCTTTTTGTTTTCTTGACAATAGTGCTGTTGCTCGTACGTACAATAAAAACCAATTCATGCACGCAAAACTAAAATTTCCCGTTTAATGAACGGAAATTATTAAACCGTTCATGCTCTTCATGAATGTTTCCTTTATAGTTCGAATTCCACAAATGTTAAGCGTAAACAAATCCTTGGATTTTGTTAACTTCTGTCAAATCTTTTCTCCCAGTATACTGACCTGAACGGATTTCCCTTCTGTTGAACAGCATTTAGCGACTCAAGTCAAACCACTTAACTTGATAAACAACCTCACATGTGTGTTTCATTCTCCAATCCTCATCTTTCTGCAGATATAATATCTACTTTACTCGAGCGAAGCCGATGAAGTTCGGTTAGAAATCCGATCTTCCAAAACGAGAGACTGAAAGACAACAATCAACTAATGCGTGATCAGTTGCGGAAAGGCCAGGATAACAATTTATGTGTAAAGAGGGAACTTCATTCGTAACGAAAATAATTGATTTTGCAGTCGCTTACACGATAACTTGATTCAAGGAAAACTAACGTTAAAGATTGGCACTAGAGACGAATAATTTTGGCCCAAACAGGTGGCAAAAAGGTGACCAAACGAAACAAACATTGACGGTTAGTCAATAAATAACCCTTGAATATTCACGTAGACTAATATATTTCCTTAAATCCCGATTATGGTCTATGGATGGTATGTTGTTAAAAGGCGTCTCACATGTATGCATCAAGGTTGCTTTTTTAATTCATCTGGGTGAACCTCTGAAATGACCCAGCCAAATTGTATGTTAACCAGAAACAAAATTGTTATGCGAGGGGGCGTGCAAAAAAAACCAAATCTCTTAAAGCTCCTTAAGGCTGCGGCAGAATGTTGGCATACTACGTGCTTGAAATATCAACTAAGGCTTTAACTGTCAGTATAATAAATAATTACGTAAGAGATCAGCATATAGTGAAGATAGTCACGCATTGCCCCCCTAAGTTGGGTTTCTATCAACACGACACTTTTATCACAAATATCAGCGGCAAATCTATGTTAATATTAAGTCAATACACCTCCAAGCTGCCCGTGGATTTATAATGCGTCCCTATAACAGTGGTTTGTTATTTAAAATGACGCGAAGAGCACCGTTTTGTTCATATACTATCAATAGTTACGGGTGTTTTTGTTGTCATATATGGACATTGCTCAGCGGTTTGGACGTTCGACCTAACCAAACAATGCGCGAGTTCAAAATTCGAGCATGGCAGAAATTTCAGCGGCAACACTGCAGTTGGGTATCAGTAGACGCTGACGGCATATAAGCCATCAAATGCTTTCCTACTGTTTCATGTCGATGTTGAAAATGTCGTTCACAATATAGTTCTGCTGAATTTAGACGAATGTTTGCATCCCACTTCATTTATTGCTGCTTTTTCCAAATCTGACGATGGATTTCTGCATGAGCTCAAAAGCTCAGGCTAAAAATGTTTATTACAGTGTTCAAAAGTTCTCCTTCTTTGGACAACACTGAATATAATTCAGCCGGTATAACGCCAAGTCTTCAATTAAGAAGACAGTAAGTCAAACTTTCAAATGTTTTCTCTGAATTATCTATAGGTCAATTTTTACATGCTTCCAGTTATGCTCTAAAATGTAACCTTTTCCTTAAAATTGCTCAGCGGCAGCTTCTCTTCGGAAATCAAAATTTCTTCTTGCATGGTCTGAGGCAAAAGAAGGAATGTTATTTTATGTTTGTCCTTTAATTTTGGTTTCACGGAACGGGAATGCCCTGCCAATTGGCATACACACAAAGAGCACGTGATGCAAATCGCCTCGAAAGTGTGTTTTTTACCATTCGCGGCGTTGCACGTGTGTAAATGGAGAGTCAGCACTAGAGAGGAATTTGGCAGCAAAATATGTTTCGTGCGGCCAATACGCTTTATGAGGCATTGAGCCTGACATGGAAGTAGAGGATACGGTATATTTTTAGCCTTTTGTTCTATCCGCTTAAATAAACCAACATCTAACAGATTGTTCAAAAACATGACAGGGAAAAAGAATTGCTACGGCTTCCTAAAGATAATCACACCCTGGCGACTATTTGCCGTCGCATGAAAGCAAAATACTCGAAATGCAGCCAGCGTTAAACAGCTTCAGTTTTTGATATTTATGGCTAAGGGAAACTTATGGTATTTATCCCTATTGGGTAGCACATAAGCTACCGAATAACAATAGCAGCCACACACAAACACCGTAATATAAGGGTATTCTATCGGCGTGCTGAGACGTGCTGAGACTGCAGTGAACCAGCAGATAAAATTGCCGATGTACAAAACTAAGAATAAGAAGAAGAAGAAGGCTTGATTGCTGGGAAGTTGCGCGGGTAGCTATGCTCTCTGAACACCTGTCGAAGTTATTATACTTCGGCAAATTCATCTTCTTTTTCTTCGCTGCAGTGCATCTCAACAAGACAATAGAGCTTCTTTACGCAACTGCGTTGTTGCTGATTTGGTTTTTACTGTTGTATTTTAATATTGACATCGTTTGTTGCTTTTCTGAATGCCTAATCGTTGGGCCACCACACCCTTTGCGGCAGACCAGCACATCAGGGAAGGCCAGATGCTTGATCGCTTCTTCAATCATCGTAAATGGGATGTCCGGCAAGAGCTGTTGAGACGTCCCTGGAACGAAAGCACCTGATCCTTTTCGATAACGACAGAGGTGTCATCTACATACTGCGCCCATAATTTCAGTCTGCGGTGCTGGAAGACCAGAAACTCCAGCCGTTAAAGACAGCCTCGGCTATATATCTCGAAATCGGTGAATATATCAGCATCTTCTTTACCTTTTTGTACCTCGCTTTGCCAAACGTGAAGTTTTTCCTGAGGCAGAACTAAACGAACTGTAGGATTTGTGCAAATCCAGGGAAATCCTCCGTCTATACGCTTTTGTTTCGCAGGAGTAATTCAACGGTCTTGATTGCCAGATCCTCGGT
Source organism: Ligula intestinalis (assembly GCA_036362985.1). Classification (NCBI taxonomy): domain Eukaryota; kingdom Metazoa; phylum Platyhelminthes; class Cestoda; order Diphyllobothriidea; family Diphyllobothriidae; genus Ligula; species Ligula intestinalis. Next base: position 3,660,142 of record JAYGXS010000005.1, read on the forward strand.
GATAAAAGTAAAAAGGGATTTGACATCAAAGGAGACCATGATATCATTACCCCTTTAAATTTTGGCCAAAAATTGTGTTGCCGAGTGGACCATGGTCCCAGAGTCAGCGGCCAGAAGCTTGAGACGCTAAAAAAGCCACTTTGCTAGTCCGTACGTTTGAGTGATTTTAAGTGATAGGATGGTTCGGAGGGGAGCACCTTCATCATCGTCATTTTTCATATTAAGAAGGCCATATAAACGTGTCGAGGCCGTTTATTTTTGTCATTACCATGCGTCGGTTAGGCGACATTATTTTACTCGAGTTCTCTAGAGCCATCAGCGTCCAGTGGATGTCGCATGTCACATTTTTGATGGAATTGGTTTCAAAAGGAACAAAAAAGTGGATATCCTCCGGTTAGTTTTTGGCCTTCTGAATGTAGTCTGTTCTGTCCACTATGACCGTAGAACATCACCTGTCAGCTGACACGATGACGATGTCTCAGTCGGCCTTGAGTACTCCTAATGCAAAGTGTTCGGATTTTTAAAAAAAGTCCGCGGTTTATGAGCCATCAGGAGCGATGACACTTGGCGTCAGATAATGTTCTTCGTCTCCCCCGTTGTTTCTGTCTGATAAATGACTGATTCCACAGCGCAATCATGTTTATAAGTTAAGCAACAGTCGTGTTGTATTATTCGTCATGCTGTTGATCCTGTATATGCTCATTCGTCAGCTATTTCGTCGACGGGTTGTGTAAACGAACGTCGTATCTGGAGGACGTTCGATTTGAAGTTTGTGGAATAAGTTATTCAGTGCCACTTTATGAATTGCTTGATTGTCGCGCGCGCGTTCAACCAGTCTCTGCTTAAGCAAATTTAGACACTGCTCACTCAGGAGATTACAAAATTTAGCCAACAAAATCGCACCGACCCCAAGAGTTGGCGTTCAATCCCGAACGTCAAAACTTATCGGAAGCCGTCGGCCGCTTTTTCGGACTACTTGGATTAAAAATTGCCTACACGTGCCGGAAGCAACCACTAGGCGTCAGATAGTGGAGCCAAAAGAGCCACTGCCACGGCAGGAAACATCTGGGAACCTCTACAGGATCTGGTGCTGTTGAAGTCAAAGCAACTATGTCGGAGAAAGTGGAAGATTTCTCAGGATGCGAATTGCCGTACACGCGGCTGCAATGCGGATAAATGATGTCAATTCTCAAGTTGCAGCTCATTCGTGGAGTCTCAATTACGCTATTATATTTAATGAGGCCGAACTTCTCGCAAAAGGTGACAATCGGGTGAACAGAGAGCTACTTGAGTCATGGTTAATGGGCCCCCAAACCCTAAACAAGTACAATGTTTTGACCTATCCATATTCAGTGCTAAGACTAAAGTTGGCCAAAGTAGGTCGCCACTCGGTGGCACACAGTCCACCACATCATCGTGTGCCAACTTGACAAGGCCAGATAGTCATTTCTACCGAAAATACTTAGAAAACACTCTATGCAAGATTGCATTCTACTTTCTAGTAACCGCGGTCGAATTACAGATCCTTAGGTCGTCCACGTATAACTGCATATGTACAATAAATGCATTATTGTATTAAAGTATGTCCGAATCTCTTCAGTGGTCAGAAAACAAATAGTGTTACATTTCAGTGAGCTGTATATTGCCTAGAACTTATGCTTGCATTACATTTGTGAACATTTTCTGGATGAGATGGAATGAAAAAACCGGGTTGGTTCGTGTGATATAAATATGTAAATGCATGTGCCAGATATGATTTCATTTTCGGAACTAAGTGACTGGAGTCAGGCGCCAAAATGTGATTATCAGCAAACGGTAGATCATTGCATTTGCAAAATTCGTTACATATACGACACAATTTCTTGTAATGTACACGGAGGGGATTATTGCGTAAAATGTGCCCTGAGTTCCTATCAAACGAGAACCCTGTAGTTCATTTTGACATATTTTATGTGAATTCACAAATTCAAGACTTCTTTACAAGAAACGTGCAAAGCATACGTCTCAAAGAAATGTGATATTGTTTCGTATAAACAGAAAGGCAAGCATCCCAAGAAATGTATTTTCATGGAAAGGCATCCTTCGGGAAATAAGTAAGTTTATTGAGTAAATGTTCAACACTGGATCCCCAGTTCATCGTCAGACTTGAGAGAAATTTGCAAACAACCGTTAGCAATTCAAAGTGCTCGTTCAGTTAAGTAGTCAGTCTGGTGTGGGTGTTAATTGGGGGGTTAACATGTGTGTCACATCGTGATGGATATGATTAGCAGTTGCAATGTCGTAATGAATAATGGGCAACTGTAATTTGAGTTAATCCGGGGTCAGTTCGGGGTCAGGCCACGTTATCTGGTGTGGGTGTTTATTGCGGTTCATGTTAAGTCAAGTCAAATTTCTGATAGGAAGTATAGGCAAACGCCTTTGAACTCCCTCTTTGTGCATCGGTGTAATCGTTCACTGACTTATTTTTTTCGGACATCTGTCGTTTTGTACCTGTTTAATGTCTTATAGAACTGCTCGGAAGTAACGTAATTAACTGTAACTGTAAGTATACTACTAAGTTTATATAAATAATGTGTTTTGTTTTAATGCAATTTTACACACTGCTGAACATGCCGCGTCAGTGCTGCATGTCCTGCGGGCTTCCCCCGTTGGCACTTTCCCGTGTTCGTCCCGCCGGCGGAATATCGAACCCCGCCATCAGTGTTTATGCAGAGACCGTTGTCATGTGCAACTGCGTTCAAGCCCGACAGGAGGTCTTGTTGATCCACGTTGCCTGCGGCGTCGCTGACGGCTGCATTGGTGTCTGGGGTAGGTTCCCGGACGCCGGGTGATCGCTTACCAAGCCAATTCCGGCCATGTCATAATACCAGTAAAGGGGGTATGAAAGCACTTGGAGGTAACTTGATAGGTAACTATTTCGGGCTTATTAGCCTACATTAGCCAAGCATAACCCTGAACACCAGCTGCTTGGACAACACAAACAAACGCACTCACAGACGGCGCAGTTGGTCCACCACTGGTGTCTATCATGGAGATCATAAATATTTCATTGAACCGAAGTTCATCAGTGGCTCGCTACCTGAATTTTGCTGCCACTGCTGATCGGGTATATATTCACAAAGTAATGTGCAAAAACCGATCAAAATGGCATCGGATCTTAACAAATTTCACGTAGTAGTCAGAGGTCACCCACGTGTACATGCCTGCCAGTCCGAAATTGGCCATTTCATTAAAACATTAAGGGTGGTATGACAGCATTCGGGGATAACTAAATACATGACTGTTATGGGCCTATCAGCCTTCATCAGCGTAGCATAACCCTAAACACTATGTAGTCGCAAAACACAAGCGAGGGCACTCACAGACGGATCAGTCGGTTCACCATTGGGGTCTTTCAGATGGGTCATGAGCACTAAATGGGACGCATACATTCACTCCTAAATATTTAAACACTGATCGAATAGGCTTCCTAACTAAACAGATTACATGTGGTGGTCAGAGGTCCCCAATGGGCAACTGTCTGTCAGGTCGATTCCTCCCAAGACATAAAGAAGTAAGGTAGGTAGGAGAGCATTTGTGAGTTGCTTGATAAATCACTGTTTCAAACTTATAAGCCCTTATTAGCCAATCATAATCCTGAAACCTGGCTGGTCAGAAAACATGAACAAACGCACTCAAGGACGGCGCATTTTGTCCACAACCGGTGTTGATCAGATGGTTTTGTAAGCACAGTATTGAACAGTAGTTTATCAGCACCTTGCCATCTGCCATTTTCTGTCAATGCTGATCGGGTATATATTCACTCAGAAATGTGCGAACACCGATCGAATAGGCTTACGAACTGAACACAGTGAATGTGGTGGTCAGAGGTCCCAAACGGGTGACCGCCTGCCAGGCCAATTCCACCCAAACCATAAAAGCAGTAAGGGAGGTATGACAACATTTGTGAGTTACTTCATAAACGACTGTTTCAAACTTATAAGCCTTAATTAGCAATGCATAATCCTGAACACTTGCTGATCAGAAAACACAAACAAACGCACTCACTTACGGTGCATTTGGTCCACAACCGGTGTCGATCAGATGGTTTTATAAGCACAGTATCGAACAGTACTTTATCAGCACCTCGCCACATGTCATGTGCTGTTTTGACGATGGACTTTACTAGTTCTAAACACGCAAGGTCGGGAATGGGGCAACTATTTTTTTTAGCTGTGTGATTTTTGGACAGCCACCATGCCTGCAAAAAGATAAGTTAGGGCAAGGCAAGAATGAATGTGTCGTTTTTTTAGATCTTATCAAGGTCTCTGCAAAATTCAACAGAAGAAGACTCAGGGGTAAGATCAACCCTGGCATTATGTAGTCATTTAATATCGGGTGTAGCCTGGTCTGCAACTTCCTCTGTCGTATTCCTACGTCTGGTTCATCGCTTCAAATTATATTTTCTACCAGGAAGCTTGGAAGTGAGGAAGTATTATTCCTTTAATTGGGTCGCGAGATCGTGGGGTATCCTGCCTTGCAGGATTTTGGTATCCATAGGCTGCAAAACATGCTACTTTGCAGCCCTAGAACACGAGTGCCTGATTTGACCATGCCTAAGTTCGTATGACCGTTATTTTGTTTAAATATTTTGTAAATCTATAGAATCTTATTAGAATTGCATTTTTAAGGCGTAAACCACTTTTATTTCTCAAACGCACTGATTGATTTATGTTAAAACATTTCTAAGGATTTGATAAGGAAATAGTAAAAAATAATATCACTTGATAAATGAAGTGCGTCAGGGTTGACTTGTTATTAAAGAATCGATTGTAGGATTTCATGCTCCTCTTATAAACTTTGTAACGAAATTTCTATTTTATCGAAAACAAACGGTCCTACTTTTGCACTCATTTTCAATTGATACCCATATTCTTACCTAAGTCTGACGAGATACCGTGCTAGCTCCTCCTTGACCTAGGCTGAAATTGTGTTATTGGCTTGATCAAATAACTCTCTGCAACAGTTCCCTATGTGGACCCACACATTAATGCCTACCCATTAATGTTTTATTGCGAAAACGGCAGTTAAATGGTTTAAGGCTGGAAAATTAGGACACACAGTGAACAATAATTGAGTAAATGCTAAATGCATTTTCAGTTTACTCTGTAATTAAGCGTTATTGATTCATATGCATTGCTTTTCCTCATCTGTAGATGGGGTAAAACGATTGTAAAAAAAACGATTATCAAGTAAAATGGTGGTAAGGAGGTCATCTACTGCAACTTACCGGAGGTAAAGCGTGCAGTTCTGGGCTAGGCGTATTATACTTAGCAGCGCAAAGCACCATGCACAGCTTCAGTTCACATGCACAATAACGTATCCCCAAAGGCCGCGGGAAGCAACCTCGACCACAATGTGTTTCACCAAAGTGGGTCTACATAATTTGTTTTGTCAAAAACACTATGTCCATTTTTATGCTGATTATGTCAAATGCCTGCAATGATTTAAAAAGTAAAACATTATCTGAATTTTGGGCCCAAAATCTTCCTTAATTCAAAGAGCCCGATATCTGCATATCCCATCATCCAGAACCTGAATTGACGCCAGAAAAAATAACGTTATTGCCCGTCTCACGCTTATCTCAAATCGTTGTGCATTGCGCAAATATGCGGCCCCATCAACATTCATTTTTTATTCCCGAAAATAAGTAAGCGTTTTGTCATCTTTTTAGTAATCACTTTTAGTCAGATTATCAGAGTCCTATTGACTGGTCAGATTAATCTTGTTTCGCTTTCTGCTAACAAACAGGACACTTCTGTTTTGTCTCTTTTATTTCTGAGGTCTCGCTTGCGTGAAGCCTTTTCATGCGCAAGCCCTCCCGAGCAAACTTAGTTCGATTTTAATACTCGTATTCTGCAATAAAATTTTAATATTAACCCATTGTTCTCAACAGTGTGCTTTCAAAGATACATATATTTTCAACAAGCAACATGTTATGAATTTGGTGAGTCCTCAAAATATGCAGCTCCCACTTCCATAGTTTATGTTTTTCATGGTTTCATTATTCGCTCCCAGTTACGTTCAAAATATTGTTGACCAGTTTTTTTTCCCAAAGAGAACCAGCATTTATGTCTTCCCGTACATATCCTTACACTAAAAACATAAAGCTGTCCATTGTGAATACTTTACGTGCACAAGGATTTTTTTCACCTGCAAGCGTCAATTTCAAAAAAAGTATTAATTCCTTGACAGGAATTTAATGTCGTTTTTTTAAAATACAATATGCGCTTTATATGTGAAACTGCGGTTAATAATAATACACAGGAAGTTTTTAATTTACCATTTTAAGGGATTTAAACTAAGAAAATAGTTTAAACTCTTTACTATGCTAATTTTAAAGAAGCTCAAAAGAATCAAAATATTTCAGCAGACGTAATACCCGATGGGTGTAATTCTAACAAAGAAAGACATCTTCAAAATGTCATGCAGAAGTCGTTATACTGCTTACTTTGGTCAAAAAGAAAAATCCGTCTAAACACGCATCAATGTGCAAATATTGGCTATTAAGAGACGTTACCATTTGTCCTAAGTATCTTGACATTGTTTGAAGAAGGACACACCTTAACACGTGATAAGCACGCATTTTGGAATTTAACATTCCAAAATTTGCAACAGCTGGCACGTAGTTTCAAATGGTTCTTATAAGAAACTTAAAAAACCATGGAAAAGGCCGAGGATGCATAAGGGATGCAAAGTGAGGCTTCACTTACTAATTTCCTCACGCCCCTTATAACTATTGATTTTATTTGAAGGATTTCACATTTAGCTGCTCATTGCACTTATGCTGCTTGTTCGAAGACCAGTTAGGCGTCAAACAGAAGACCTTCCTAATAATAGATACGGATTCCTCTACTTCCAATTAAGGCTCACTCCTTCATCAGGCGTTCCGGACGCATGTATTATATTGCACTGTAGACTAGCTCCATAGTAGTGTTTCTTTCGTTTCACAAGCGCAAAGCCTTGACGGTACAGAACATGCTTTTTCATTCTCCTATAAACAAAGTCAAAGGATTAGACCCGATTTCAATCGAGCGGTTTCGGTTAGACCACGCTCTCCCTCCCTCTGCCGGTGATGCATACTTTGTTGCCCTGTCTCGACTGCTGAGAGTCAAAGCGTAATTTAATTAAAATTTGCCACAGCGACCAACCGGATTTACTTGGAGGCTAGTGCGGGCGATTGGCATCACGTGCTCTGTCTGTTTATGCATATTGGCAGTGTTTTTTGGTGCATTGAAACCAAAATAAATCGAGAAATATGAAAAGAATTTCTTTGTTAGCGTCAGACCACATTGCTGGAAATTTTGCCTTCTTTATCTTCGTATATAATGATTTGGCGTTCTACTGGCTGCCTTAAATGTAGAGTTTTCC
>JAYGXS010000005.1:3677693-3721811 GCA_036362985.1 Ligula intestinalis
TCCCCTTTCTGCTTTTTGCACTTTGGCAAAATCCAACTGGTAGGTGGTCACACGTTGGGGACCTCTGACCACCATATGAAGTTTGTTCATTTCCGAAGTCTATTCGATCGGTGTTTGTACATATCTGAGTCAATATATACCCGATCAGCAGTGACAGCAAATGGCAGACTGCAAGGTGCTGATAAACTACTGTTCGATAATGTGCTTATGAACCATCTGATCAACACCAATGGTGGACAAACTGCGCCACCTGTGAGTTCCTTTTTATGTTTTGCGACGAAATAGTGTTCCGCATTATGCTTGGCTTACAAAGGCTACTAAGCCCGATACAGTTATGTATCAATTTACACACAAATTTTGTCAGAGGTCCGTAACGTGTGACCGATTGCCACTCAGATTTCGGCCAAGTCACAATAGCATAAAAGGGGTATGACAGCATTTGGGGCTTAATTGGTACAGGACTGTTTTCGGGTTTATTGGACTTTGTCAGCCCAGGATAACCATAAACGCCATCTGGTCAGACAACACAAACAAATCAACTCATAGTCAGTGCAGTTGCTCGATCATTGGTGTCTATCTGGTGGGTCATTACGATTTTATGGAACCGCAGTTCATCAGCGGCTCGCCAGTTGCCATTTGCTGTCACTGCTAATTGGGTATATATTCACTCCTAAATGTGCAAACACCGATGAATAGGCCTCCGATCTTAACAAATTTCATGGGTTGCTCAGAGGTCCGCAACGGGTGTTCGCCTACCAGTGCGATTTTGGCCAATTAAAAATAGATGTTAGGGCTGAATGACAACATTCATGGTTAACTTGTAACGAATTGTTTCGAAATAATAAGCTTTTATCAGCCAAATATAACTATGAACACTTTATGGTCGCAAAAAACAAACAAGGGTAATCACAGACAGATCAGTCGGTCCACCATTGGTGTCGTACAGGTGGGCCATAAGCACTTCATGACACTCATAAATTAATTCCCAAGTATGCGAACAACGATCCAATAGGCTTCCGAACTAAACAAAGTTCAGTTGTTGGTAAGAGGTCCACGACGGGTTTTCACCTGCCAGGCCGATTCTGGCTAAGTCATAAAAGCAGTAAAGTGGGCACCTATATATGGAAGTATCTCTGGAAGGCGATCTCTGGGGGAAACCTTTATTCGTCTGAGCTTTCGCACTCCTGCCTGAGCACATCATCGGTGATAGACTTTTTGGTTAGGAACATGAGTTAAAATAGGAACTTACTGCTTGCTTCTGGTTGGTCCACCGTCCCTTCGTCTTATTGGACCTCTTCTCGTGCGCATGTGCAACTGTGCGGCAGTGTATGACTTTTGGAGGCCTATACTTCTGTTGATTGATTTGCTGTCCGTTTTCCAGGCCTTAATAACTTCCCTCGACAGTTTGCTGTCGCCTCGGCCTATGACCTAGGCAACATCAAAAGCAAACTGATTTTCGTTTTCTAGACAGTGCCAGGCGATGTGCGAGCGTCGATTTATTCGGTCTACGGCCCAAGAATGCTCGTGCATGAAGGTTCTCAGTCGTGTATCCATCATGCCACAGTAATTTGCCCGACAGTTTAGACCATTGACGCGATAAAAAATTCCGACTTATCTGCCGGTGCTAATCAGCCTTTGTTTTGATTACAAGGCGACGGATTGTATATATGCATATATAGAAGTAGAGCCGACAAAGCTACAGGGATCAACAATGGTCATTTCTGGCTTATTAGACGTAATGAGCTTGTCATACGCAATCTGGAGGTTTCACACCTTTGAGATTTTGAACCTGGGATCTTCTGTCATTGTGTTTGGGACACCACATCTAGTCCATGGGTCCACTGCTTTGTCGGTTGTGATCGGGAATATAAATAATGAATGCAGGTATTTAAACAATCCAGTTAAGGAACAGTTATTTAAACCTTCAATGACCGTCACAAAGTAACAAAAATGATATAATAAAGAAGTGGATTCGATAAAGCAAAGGGCAACACGACTAGGCGAGAGCTGTGGACTAAAGGTTTTGTCTCAAACACAATGACCAAAAGTCCCGGGGTGTGTGGGGGTTTCAACCATCGAAGTCAGGTATGACTGGCTGATGATGGCTTACAAGGCAAAAGGGCCATTCAGGTCACTCTTTGTTTTGTCGGATCAATTTATTCATCATATAAACTTAGCCATTTTGTGACGGTCATGACGTTAATGTGTTGCGATCTCCTTGGCAAAGACGAACTCAATTGTTCCTTGATTATATCGGTGGAACACCTGTTTTTTCATATACATATATATATATACCCCGGTTCTCTACGAAGGCGCAAAGCAAGGTAAGCTATTGTATGATCATGACCTCAGGTCAGGCAAGTTCCCGAACGACATGCAAGTAGCTGACACACTTGATAAACCCAGAAGATAAATTCACTCTTGATTACAAAGTACTTCTCATATCATAATGCAAATTATTTTCGTCCCCTTTTTGTGAAGATTAGGTTGATTTGCACTTCAAAATCATTTTAATAATCTTAAAATTTAGCATTTTGTAGCATCAAATAAGAAGAATTCATTTTTTCAACAGCATTTACCCGCCAAATTGCTCTATTTGTGTAGCTCGTAATGTGGGATTTGCCTGCCTGCCTGAATCTGGATTAAAATTTGAGTTTGGAAAAGTATGTTACGTTGCCGGCTGGGGACAGATTGCTCTTTCACCAACCAAACTGTCCATACTTCCGGAAGTACTGATGGAGCAACCAACGACAATCGCAAAAGCGGCGGTTTGCGATGCAATATTGGAGCCACCTTATTCGAAGAAAAACATTTGTGGTCAGCAGAGTCTTGCAGTAAGAATCTTACGACATTTCATTTAATGGCAAACGGTGCTGCAGGTAAAACTCTGTGCTGTGAAACAAGTCTGAAAATCACTCGCAAATCAACATAAAGTAGGGTTCTATGTTACAGATAAGTAAGCAACATTATTTATAGTCCTTTCAGTCAGGCTAGTTTTCCGGCTTTTTGACAACCTTTTTTTTGAGGACCAACAACGAAAAGAAGATTCTAAAAAATGGCTTCTTATTAAGCATGCGTTTTTTTCATTGGTTAAATCTACCATTATAAATTCAAATAAAATTTAAGGAAAGAACGCGTAGAGCAAATAATTTGCTTTATTCGTTTGGTAGTGAATCAAACTTATATTCTTACTGAAGGAATATACGCCTTTCGATTCGTTGCCGAATTTGAATTTTTGTCATGCAAGACTTGGCATACAGTAAGGAAGCATCTCAAAATTTGCACGAACGTAACGGTATTATTTTGCAATTTCAGTCATCTTGTTCAGGTGATAGTGGAGGGGGACTACACTGTCCGAAAAACGACAGCACCTGGACGTTATATGGAGTACTTTCGGACAGTAGCGTCGACTGTTATTCTGGTGTCGCCTGCTTTGGGGCCACGGATGCTGCGCTCACTTGGATCAGGACAACGATTCAAGTTTTTAATTAAAGAAGGCCTGAAAAGGGACAACATTGATTTTTTGCATTATATCACACCTACAGATATCATAAATCGCATTCATTAAAAATACGATGTGTAAACCTGCAGCAAACAAAAAATAAAGGATTTACATTGAAAGCCTTAACCTGCATTTTTTTAATGATTAATTTATTTAGGGAGCTCGAGTTTTAACTTGCATATTTTAGTAGAATATGTGCCATCAGCTTTGTTTTGGTGTAAGAATTATTTTGCACACTAGGCCACCAATTTTTTGAGCGTTTAGAGCAGGTCATAATTGCTGCAACTGAAACAGGTAGGGGTCGTATTTTATATCCAGCTTTTGAAAAATAACGGTGTTTTTCAAAGAAAAAAAACATGATATTAGTAAGCACAGAAATTAACTACCTTACATTATTGAATTACTTACTATGCAATTTATTCGCATAATTGATTTGTTTTAGGGTTTTGTATGTTCCGTTATAGCTTTTGATTTAATGTTGGCTTAATTGCATGTGCATAATGCAGAAAAAATAATGCTACGTTAAATTTAAGCATTGCTTTTATTTCAATGTCGAGATTTCTATGCTTTTCTAGTTAAACTACGCTAGTTGTTGTGTACTCATTTATATATTTCGAGTACTGCTTTGAATTGTGATAAAGGCCTATAAAAGGTAACATTCCTTATAAACCTGACCTTATTCCACATGCTTTTTTGACGTGCTTCTTATATAACAATTACTTAAGTTTATTAAAATATATGCAAGTATTTTTTGTCCTGTTGTCAACCTTAGTTGTTTTAATACCTCATGCTTATTACCGAGGTCATGTCGACTTATATCATCATATTATCTTTAGCATGGTCCTGTACTACAAAATGAAATGAGTGTCGCCTGCGGATCCGGGAGAACGTTTAGATCTCTACTGAGGAACCGTGATTTCCCAAATATGTTCAACCGTATGCCGAACGAATTTCTTAACGAAAAAACACAAACGCAATGCCATGGCATGCAAATGCTTTGCATGAAAGCCTGTAGCCGGTAGTATTGCGGAAGAAGTATCGGCAATGGAAAAACTCGAGTAATTTACTGTGCAGCTAGGAAACTGAATTAAGCTTTCACACCTCACCAGACTCGTGGTTTCCTAGACCTGTTTTAGTAGTTTGAGAACCCTGAGCTGTGGCTGAACCATATAAAGCATGGTCTTTTTTTACGTATTGTCCTGGGTGTGTGATCCTTTCCGTTGAATTTTGGCACAGGATTACACAACCTGGTACAGTCTGAAATATAAGTTGTCTGCATCTTTACGAGGTAAAATGAAGGTTATGTCGGTATTTGGCAGTGCATGTCCTTATTTTGCCTTGTAGGCCAACGCATTGTGTTATGCTTAGCTCATTATTTCGGCCAGTCTAAGGAAGTGATGCTTACTGAAAGTAAAAATGAGAATAAACTGAAGTTAATTAAAAATATTTAACCGATCTTCAAGCATGGTTTTTCCCCGATTCGGTGAATTGCATTGACCAGAAAAATTGAAATCTTTTCGGATTTCGGTACGTTTATAACACCGAGCATGGTACATGTGTCATTCTATGTCTGACAAATAAATTGGAATATCGTTTTCGCTGGTGAAAAATTACTCATTTAATATTTTTTAAAATATCAATCATTTTAATTATCCTTGTATGTCCAAATTATTTGGACACTTTAACGTTAAGTTGACTGTGTCAGTTGATTTATTATATTTGAAGTTTTTTTAAAGGTAAAATCAGAGAAAAGCAAACACAATTTGCCTTGTTTTTAAAACAGTTTAGTGAAAGATTCCCTCAAAAGGAGACAAATTGTGGATTACCAATTTGCATTACGTAGTTTAGCGAAACCAGCTATTTAGAAATGTGAAAAAATTGGAAATTGTGCGTGCTAGTTTTAAAATAAGAAACACATTTTCCTACATTTAAACAAGCGATAAGAACGGCACGAGTATACATTAAGAGGAAAATAATCGTTCTTTAAAATACAAGGATTCAAATGCTTCCATAATGCCTGCAATGGATTGCATTGTTGTGACCGAACAACCCAAAATTAACCTTAATGTTCCAACGTGGTTACAAGATAATTCCTGGTTTCTTATTCGATTCATATATTTTCAACTTAAGGATGGACAAAAACACAATATTTGACCAGTCAATTTTGCCCTAATAAAAGGTGACAGAAGTATGATTATGCATGAACTCATGTGCGGAAATTCCAGTTGGTGAGTAATAAATGTAGACTTAAGCGAACCATATTGAGCACACTCACCTAAATTGCCTTTCGAAATATCACTTTGAAATAATTTCGGTAGTTCGATACCGATGAGGCTCAGATTGTTCTTTACATGGAGGTTCACAATTTTTGATTTGCATTTATTTCACTCGATTGAGTATAAATGAGGATGAAGTTATACATGCCTGTGAGAAACTCCAAAAAACTACCAAAATTTTGCGCTTTTGAACATTTATTGATGCAGCTATGTTTGTGGTCATTATTGTAGAATGAACGATGAATATATATATATATATATATATATATATATATATATATATATATATGTATATCTGCACATAATTAAGTAAATTGGTGTCCGCAACTTCTTTTGTAGGTGTAAAATTACTGCGTTATTCTCCTTGCTCTAGGATAATTTAAAGATGATATTGTTAAAATGTGACCGGTTTTGACTCTCCAAATAAAACATGAAGCAATATCGGAAATGAAAGAATTTACTATAATGTATATACTGCAGACTTTTGAACATAATTCTTAATATGCACACCCAGTTAGAATAATTTCAAAACTAAATGGGTTGGCATAATATACACTACGGCTTTGCAAGAATAACAAAATAAAAAAAAATAATATTAATCACTTTGTTAAGTCCAAAATACGTTTTTTTCGAATTTATTGAAGTGGTAGTGATGTCGAATCAAAGTTAATGTTTGCTTGTGTGCTCAGTTTAACGTCACAAAAGCCAGTTTTGTAAATTTTGTTTTTAACTTTTATTTAATAATACCAATATATGTGAGCCTCAGCTTGGTGCTTTCATTTTTCTGTATGCTGTTGTTGTGCTTAGATTTCAAAGAATTTTCTATCTAACGCTGACTTCGCGTGCATACGAAAACTAGAAGCCAAAGAGCTACCATGGCAGTCGTAAGCTTATATATTTCATATAAATATGGCAACAATATCGGGTATTATTGATTATAAAACAGTGCTCGGAGGTGACATTAATGGGCAAGAACGCTGAACAACAAAGCAAGATGAATGTTTTATTCTTTGAATCATAAAAACGGTACCAATATATGTCCGTTAATGCCATCATAAAGGACAGAGTTGTTAAGAATCCATGTATGCAGTTTTAATCTGCAGTCTGCAAAGATGAAGCCATATATACGAAATAAGCTAGCAAAGGAACGCTTCCTCTTTGCTAAGGAATACAGTAGATGTAGGCTTTCATATTGGAAGATTATTAACTACTGCTTATAAGTGCTTTGTTGTAGACAAACCACCGAAGTCATCGCAGACAGAAATATGTGGACAAAACTTTCAAAAACAAGACATAAAATCAAAGTCGACTTCTTTGGATTGTCATTGCGTAATGGTTTTTATAGCTTGCAAGTTTAGGGAGCGACCAATTCGGTGGTCAAAAAGGCACCGCAAATAGCCATACGTACGTGGGTTTATTAAAGTATGCACTTTGGATAAAACATCATTCAAGACGTCGTTCGAACACAGTTATGTTACACGGGACCGCTACAGTTAACCGCTCAAAGGAGGTATGATAATGATTACGCTTAAGATTTACATTGATTTTTATCTGTGGAGAGCCTGCATTACTGCCTACGCCCAGCAAAGCACTTATATTTCTCCCAATTTTCCAGAATTAAATGCTAGTTTAAATGTCTTTGCTTAATTGAAGAGGAACTGGGAAAACACAGCTAACATGTATAAATGCAGCAGAAAATGGAATTTGTACTCAATAGCTTCATCGATAAGTCAAGTGCGTTCTCTCCTTTCCCTCCCAATTAACGGCTGTTGTGATCGCTAACGTACGATGCACGAAATATAAATGCATTTTTTACATTAATTTATTTTCTAATTTTGTGCTGTTATCTCTTTTTCCTACACAAGTGAAACTTGCAAATTAACTAAAATAATTATGCTCTCGTATAGTTTTTTTTCGATTTCGCAGATTCGTTAAAACAAATTACTTCTCACTTTATAATTTATGCTTGATAATGTAAAGATATTTTCCATTTGAGAAGTATTGCTTCCCTGATGTAATATCAATTAAGCATCGGTGGGAAAAACGCTCGACAAGCTAGGAGGGTTTTAGCACGACTTTGACTGTGTTGCCTGCAGGACTGGCCATACTGTATATCAATATGTTGCTGTTCTTAATAATACATATTTTTGGTTTAATTTTTACCAAGTGTGATATGGTGAGAGGCTACGATATCTTGATTTCAATCAATTCCAATGTATCTTAATACGGTGTTATTACAGAAAAATGAGTCATGTTGTTGACGATAAAGTCCTTTGGCAAAACTTTCGTTAAGTTTGTGAATTTTCGAGTCCGGTTCCCCATCTAGTCATCAGACTGACGATAGTGCATCACAAAAACATTTGAATCAAAACGATGACAAACAAAAGATTAAACAGTGTGTCAAGGCATGAGATAGTGACCGGCACCCGCATTTATTGTGCGGTCAGTGGGGAGAGTCGTTGTCATCCGCATGCAATTATGTGGTCAGAGGGGGAAATGTTTAACCAGCAGCAAAGTATGGTGTTGGTGATGGTTATTTTGGCTTTTATCTGAGCACGAAATATGTTTAATTGACGTCAATATCAGTATGCCTGTTGACGCTTGCGTCGTTTAAATGCATTGCCTTAAGCAATGCCATTTTGGCCAGGCGCTAAATATGTGGGTTCGGTCCCATGCGAATGCGTGTCCTATGTCCAGTGGGCACATAGCAAACGTGAATAGGTGGTCTGTCCCTTCTCCTCGCCACTAACTGTTGTTCATGCATGCAGTTGTACAGAGCTTTTTGGGATTGAACACAGTTAACTGCATTGTCAAAGGCACAGAGTATGATATAGAGAGGTTCATTTCGTCCTAACTTTGTATCTGATGCTTTCTAATGTATCATCCAAAGAAATTTAGATAAATTCTTCATATGTGGAAACGTTCGCATGTTCGTTGGATTTGCGTTTAAGTGGTTGCATCTCTAAGTTTACCTCTTTCTTTTAAATATTTTCGCCGAACACATCGATTGATAAGGTACGGAGGGTAACACGTATTACACACTTAACAGTGATATGTCTTATTAGTCTTCCCCTGTGTACGGATATGTCTGAATTTGAGGTTTTCGTTTGCTTCCGTTTTAAAGGTAAACTGCATTCCTGAAAAAGGCGGTGTTGATGGTTTGATGCTGCAGTAATACTTTGTTTCTATTGTTGATTACACGCGTATTGTCAACCTACCGGAATCGTAGAAGGCGGAGATTTCTAGCTCCATCTTTCTACATTTTATCCTCCGCAATAAAGCCAAATATTGGTGATCCCCTAAGACACACATTTTGTTGTCGGTAGATATTCCCGGCACAGGTAAAGCTTATTTTTGGGCTAAAAAAGGAAGTCACAACAGGACATCTGCCAGTACGTCTGTAACGTAACGCTTTTAGAGATCTTATGTGCATGTCTTTGGTACTTGCACAGGGATAGGCGTATATAAGGCATCAACGTCAAAAGGAAACCACTGTTCAGTCAGTTTTACTTTTGAAGCTTTTTATACACTCTTGAAATTGCATCAAGTTTTAGGATGGAGGTATCTGTGCCATTTGTAAGCACATGAAGCTGACGAAACAACCACTTGCACATGTTGTGATTTGGTGGACCGATTAGGCAAACTATCGTTTGCATTGTAATGCCAACAATGTGAGTTTTTTGAATGTGACCGCATTTGAGCATGCAAACTAAATCAGAGGTCAACAACTCGAGCAAGTGAACGAAGTTAGAATAAGCGTGTATGCTCCGACGTATTTGCTTTGTCCACAACTACACCAGAGTTGGTAAACGACTTTAGCCGTTTCCTGCCGTGGCAGTGTGTCTTTTTGCCTCATGAATCGGCGCCTGATGGTTGTTTCCGCCCTGTGTGCAACTATAGCTCCAAGTGGGGTGAGACGACGGCTGTCTGCTTCCGATACATTCTTCACGTATGGAAACGCTGGCCAAGCGTTCTGGCCAGCTGGACTTGGCTTCTTCTCTCGTTTGCATATGCACTGGTTAACAAAATTGTGCGGGTAACCATTTGCTCTCAGTTACCGTCGAAACTAAATTGCAATTCAGCATTTTTGCCCTCCGCTTCGCTGCAATGCGTCTTGACGCGCCGGAATAGCGCTCTTACGCAGCTGCGTTTGTGTTCGATTGGGTGGTTGCTGCTGTAGTTCAGGACTTGCATAGTGTTGTTTGCTTTCCTGAACACCTAAGTCTTCAGGCTACCGTCGTCTTTGCAGCAAACGGGGACATCCAGTAAAGCCAGTTGGTTGTGTTTGCTTCTTCCTCCATCGTAAATTGAATGTCCGGGAAGACGGAGTTTAGATGATCCTTGAATGTCAGCACCTGATCCCGCTCAATTATGATGAAGGTCTCGTCCACATAGCGAGCCCATAGTTTTGGCCTGTGGTGTCGGAAAACCAGCGACTACAGCCGTTGCAGAACCACCTCTGCTATGAGTCCGCAAATGGGCGAAACCATAGGCGTGTCGTTTACCTGCTCGTATGTAGTTCCGTTAAAGGTAAATTACGTCTTCAGGCAGAACTTTAAGAGCTGTAGGATTTAAGTGTGCCCGTGGTGATTGCTCGTTTTGTCGTGTTTCTCTCGTAGGTGTAGTTGGATAGTCTTGACGGCCAGGTCCTGTGGAATAGAAGTAAAATGGACGTTTCATCAAAGGAAACCATGATATCATTTGGCTGGAGGATAACCCCTTAAGTATCTCCAATAATTAAGTTGACGAAACAAAAATGACCTTAACCACACAGAGAATAGAATAATCACCTACGTCAACTCAGTGTTATGCAAAAGTTTTGTGTCTGAGTACAAGGGGATAGATTCCACCACCATTTCTAGCAGATTAGGAACTTACAAACGCAGCTAACCCCCAGACTGCATTCATGATTTCCGAGCCAAACTTAGTAGAACGCAATAACTTGTCAAAAGGAATTGCATGCACTTGCGAATCCCCGTTGCAATAAAACTGAAGGTGAGTTTGGGGAAGCATCAACCTCTTGCTGATCAAATATTCAACATATATACTAGAACAATATTAAGGGCAATACTTTACAATGCATTAACATTTATGTGCTTCAAGAAAAAGCATTGGTAACCTTGAGCATGAAATGGAGAATAAATTTTAAAAAAAACATGTATATTACACGTCCAAGAGGTCATCCTATTAATTTAAGCTGCACGCAAAAACGATTTACAATTGTTGAGAGTTTTCCGATTTAAAGCTTCATCCTTCGCGATTGCTGATGGTGATACTGTGGCCCTTGGAGAGGGCTTGAGGGAATTGGTAAGTAAAACTATAAGATTAAAGAGGGAGAAAAGAAAGGCCGTAAATGATAGTTTTAGGAATAAACTTAACGGAATCACATACCCAAGCGTACATCTGAATCAATCATTAGTCAAAAAACTGTTATTTTTCAACAGGAGTACTCGAAAAAAAGATAAAAGCAAATGGAGATCATTAAAATCAGAGCTAGCTACTTAAAGACGAAAAGGAAGTTGGGGCTTTATGTTATAAAACATACGGTTATTAAATAAAAAATACGTTTTTTCAGAGTATCGTGAAATGGCCAAAGTCGCACGGCGGAAAAATGTACTGCAACTAGACGTTTACGGAAAATCTTGTTTTTTATGGAGAATATGCTAAACCTCTTTAATAATCCTTAATAAAGGTCCTTATAATAACATGTCCTTTAATAACGCATGCCTGAACAAAATGAAAGGAAGAGTTGACTTAACTTGATTGAAAAGATGTAAATCAGCACGACACAGAAAGTCTGCAGCGTTATAATTTGACACCTTACGATATAAAAATCATTGCCACCATCGTATGCAGGTCTCCAACTCAATCTTTGGCCAAGTATAAATGTTTACTGACTCAAGTCCGTGAAAATAGTACAAAAAAGACATTATTTTCGTAGGAGATTTCAATGACCCTTTAATTTACTGGAACCTAATGACAAGGAATAGCAACTGGCAAGGACGTGATCTACAGCAAATCGGCATGATTATTGATTAATTCTTGATTCAACATGTGTAAGCCATGACTCGAAGGTGTGAAGTACAGAGATCTATAAATCTGGATCTATTATGTATTAAGAACGAGAAAATTGATGATCAAATAAATTTAAATCCACTTTAAGCTCCTTCTGATCGTATGAAATTTATGTGGAAATCAACACTCGTAGCTCTCCTCGAACGTAATGAGAGGCCGTTAAGCAATGCCTGACGAGGCTACTTTCAGGCAGTAAAAGTGACGACTTAATGGAAACCATGGTCGGAGATATAAAGCGTTGTTAGCGAATGCTTAAATGCCTTTGACTTAAGAATGAAAACCACAATTAAAGTGATTTTTTTATTTGGAAGCACGTGGTCAGAAAAAGACCAACACGATTGACATGATCAGCAAAATAGGTGATACGTACAAAAGTTAACAATATTCAAGAATGAAGACAACGACCTACATTCGCAACGAGAGGTGGACGTCTTATGAACCGCTGCCGCAATAATACTCGCCACACATACCCCATGCCTTCTACGTCCAAGTGAGAAGGAAAAAAAATAATCCTGACCACAATAAGTGTTTAAAAGATCAAAGACACCACAAACAATTGTTATGTGACTCCAAATTTTTTTTTCGAAATTATTTTTAAACACGGGAACTCCTCACAAGTCCTATATTCATTCACATGCCGTCAAAAACTCGATCACTAGTAGGATATTCCCCGTCCAACCCCATTAAGGCGTAGCGAACGCTTGCTGATTTCTCATTTTATCTGGTAATGGCTTCTCGTGCGGAAACAAAAGTTGTGGACGCTGTCCACGAAATATTGAGTAGCTTTAATGTACCTTGTAGATAACTCGGAATGCCGTTTTTGCATCCACACGATGGTCAGAGCCTATGCGCGAGAATTAAACTGTTTCCACTCATAGTTAACCCTTTTACATACCATGTTCGGCTGCGTTCTTGGACTCTTTTGGACAAAGGCAGACTCGTGCGATCAATATATTCCACCCCAGAGGAGCAGGTTAATGAATACATGCACATGGCTGTGGTCTGGGCTGGCATTTTATCCATGTTCTCACCGTATAGGATGGGCATGGTTGAGAAAAGTACGTAAGCGTTGGCTGCTGGGAAGGTGGTTGCTACAGCTTGACTCAGGCATCTCCTAAGAAGTTAGCTTGCTACGTCCCCTCGAAATGTGCCCTCTTAAATATTCGCTTCTTCTTTGCTGTTAGCTCTGCCGGCTTTAAGGGCCTTTCAGCCATGTGCTTTGCGATAAATCAACTGAGGTACCCATTTTGTGGAAATATACATTCAAAAATCATTAGTTTCTCTTGTATGCTTTCATTTAAGCAGATCGTTTGTACCCTTTACGTCAAACATCGTACTTAATACCGTTTGAAGTTGAACGGTTCGAAGCCACCAAATGTAATGTATTGCCTGGACCACGTCTTCTTACGATATACCTCCCGTTGAATGCTCCAATCAGCCCTTCTACTTAGTAGTATATCAAGGAATGGGAGTGATCCAGATTCTTTTACTTCTATTGTTAATTTTATAGAGGGATGCGCCTGATTCACTTTATGCATTGTAGCTGAAAATTCGGTTTGGTCTGATCCAACAGCGAATATGTCGTCTACGTAATGTTTGCATTACATCACATTATTAAGCTGGTTTCTAAGTTGGGTAGCCTCTAGTTCGCCCATGAAAACATTTGCTAGAAAAGGACCCAGGAGTGAGCCAATAGCTAGTCCGTCTACTTGCCTCTACATGGAGGTGGTCTGGTATGGCAATTTGGCAGCGGCTGTCTGATTGTCTGAAAAGACTTTAAAAAGGCGGTTTCATAAGCGAGTCCGACTTAGAAAGTCCACCCTGATGACACGCACATACCTTGAGTGTACGGTTTACCGATGATTCATAAAGATGGCGTACCTGTGCGTCCCATCCTAGATACGATAAATTCACCATACAGAGCGACAGCAAAATGGTAAGTGGACAAGCTGAACCCCATACAGACTCAACTAGCCCCATACAGTCTCCGGGACACCTTCGAAGTCGTGGACGGTGTGAAACAGCTCGACCTGATCGGGACAGTGATGCTTTCACTGGATGTCTCCACAATTTTCACAAACGTGCCGGTCACAGAAAAAGTAGATTACATCTGTGACCTCATAAGCTCAAATCACAAGGACAAAGGAGTGCAAGTAAATACACTCAAGTAATTGCTTCTTAAATTTACCTTGCATGTGCAGTTCTTTTCCGACAACAATATGTACTGGCAATAAGACGGAGGAACTTTGGGCGCATCCCTATGTCCGCTTCTAGCTAATATATTCATGGCCAAACTGGAGGCTACGCAAAAAAGGAACCGCCTAAACAATCTGATGTACTTCAAATATCATGTACACGATATATTCGTTGTTGGAAATATTTGTCTAGTTATATCCGTCCTACTGCACGATACCAAACCAAAAACGACAGCATAAAAAGCACTTCAACCTCTAAATATGTGTGAGATAACGAAAATTTATGATGATATTTATTAATTAAATTTTGCGCATGTAGTTTATTTAGCGGACAGACAGTCTCCGATGTTCTATTTATTTTGTACGACTGGAAGTCTACTTTGCTTCTGAATTTCACTTGTGGTCGTTTCAAAGCACGTCTTGACTGTTTTACCTGTCTCATCGATTGTCCGTTGAAAAAAAAACAACTTAGAGAAGACCAAGCATGCTTACCTGAAGAAATCCACTCCCAAAATGTGTGGGGTTGTGATGTTGTATACAACGAGTGGCGTGCGAATATTCAAAGAGAAGAAAATTTTCACCAGCATCATCCTTCGACTTGCGAATGAGTCAAGTTTCAAGAAACGGTCATCATGCTCAAAACAATCAGAAGCCTCAGCTTCATCGAAATTGACAGTGCCAAGTGAAAAAAACCCGTATATATGTATTGTCTAATTTTACCGGAGAAACAAAAGTTGCAGGTTAAACAAGATATTTATCCGAGAATACATGGGAGTCAATTAAGGTAGCATTTTCTTTTTTCGTTAGATGGTGAATCATCTTGCTTTCGATGAAGGTCTCCGAGATTATCAATGCTTCACGAAATTTATTTATTTGCCAAACTTATTCAATAAAGTAGGCCGTTAATGAATGTATAGGCAGAAGACGTGATCTTGCCATTAAAATAGGTACTGATTTGCTTACTTAATCGCTTTTTTACATTTTTATAAGAACTTGCGTTTTGAATGCTGGCCTAGGCGTATTATACACCCTGACAATGTGATTGAGAAAAAAGCTTGGTCACTGAGACAGCAATTATATTCCTCCGATGTTTTTAAAGCCGTCGTGAACTCTTTATCAGAGTCATCAGAAAAAAGCAATAAGAGGAAAAACGAGGTATACGAATTCACAAATAGGGTGCAATGTATGGTTCCGTCGACTTTCATACGGTTTATGGCTGGATTATTAGGACACGCAGCGGAATATAACTTTACAATTTCTAAAAGGATTTTCATTTTTCACTTTTAAGAAGTTTTTTGATTTATATCTGTAGCTTTACCTAATTTGTATTATCGTTGAACTTCTTGTGGAAAAAACTGATAAATTGAAAAATTGAAGTTGTTGTGAGGCGGTTATATACTTCAACTTTCCTGAGGTTAAGCGTTCAGTTCGGGATAAAGTGTACTATGGTCCGCAGTTCAAATTTCCGCGCACACCTTCAATTAACATGCGTAAAAGTTACCCCCAGTGACCGTGGGAAGCAACATAGTCTACAATTTGTTTTCACCTTAGTGGAACTACATAAACTGCTTTTGCCAAGACCTTTAAGTCCATGTTTTTGCTGATCATGTCAAATGCTTGCAATTATTATAAAACTAAAACCTTACGTTCATGTCAGGTTCGATCATCTTCGTTTATTCTAAGAGCCCACTGAGTGCATAGATCATTATTCAGAACCCGAATTTAACCTTCTAAAAGTAGGTTATGCGTCGTCTCACGCTTACTTCAATCGCTATAATCTGCGCAAATATGCGGATCCATTAACATTCATGTCTTTATTCCCGGAAACAAAATGCATAACGTATGTCTTTTGTGTCTTACAAATTGTTAAGTCAAATTATCAGAGTCTTATTGACTGTCTAGATTTAGCTAGTTCCGCTTGCGGAAAAAAACCGGATAATGTTATTTTGCGTATTAAGATGCTGAGGCCTCGCTTGTGTCAGGAATTTTAATGTGCAAGCCCTCCCGAGTGCATTTTATTCTGCTAAAGTTGTCGCATTCTGCAAAACAATTTTATTATCAAATTACTTGTCCCCACCTTATGCTTTTTAAGGTACGTTTATGTTTAACCAACAATTTTTATTGAAGTAAGAGGATGCTCAAAATCGTCTGCTCCCATATCCATCGCCAATGTTTTCATCATCGCTTCGCAATTACCTGGCAATTATGTTTGAATAAAACAGAAATTGTTTTATTCAAGAGGAATAGCATATTTTTCTACACGAACATACCATTCCACTTTGTAAATAAAGTTGTGCAGTGTTAATCATAAACCGGTGTTTGAATTTTTCCATCTGAAAGCTTCAAGTAAAAAAAGAGATTTTTTTCCTGTGATATAAATAACAAGTTGCCTGTAAAATGCAACATGAGTTTAAGATGTGCCAGCTACAATATCCAATGCGACGGTTGTGCTACTATGTATTGTGGCAAGGCAAAAAAAAAACATCTCCACACGCATCCATGATCCTAGACTGGCCGTGAAGAGACCTGAGCATTTTTTCTAAGTGTCTAGGCATTGCTTGACAAAGAACACACCTTTGCATGTGATAAGCACGTATCTCGGTACTTTGCCCTCAAACATTTGCCGATTATGTCTCGCAGCCATGCACTTCCCAAATTCGTGCATCATCCGGCACGTAGATTCAAAAAGTTCTTATAAGAACGTCAACAAACGATATAAAAGACTGGGAATACGTGACAGAGACTAACTGAGGCTACACTGACCAATCACGTCCCACTTCAACTAACGTTTGATTTTTTCGGCAGTTTTGACATTTTAAATGCTCATGGCACTTATGCTGTTTGTCCAAAGACCGGTGTGGGAGCAAAACTGAAAAAAAGCATACTCCGTACAGATACTGATTCCTCTACTTCCAATGAAGGCTTTTTGCTTCATCAGGCGTATTGGACCAACGTATTTTATCGCACTGCAGACTGGCTCTAAAGTGGTGTCTCTTAAGTTTTACAAGGCCATGAAGCTGCAGGACTTCCGTGGCAACTTATCCCTGTGGCCGCGGGAAGAAACCTTGACCACAATTTGCTTCACCAAATTGGGTCTACATAAGCTGCTTTTGCCAAAAACTCTAAGTCTATTTTTTTATCTGCATATGTCAAATGCTTAAATTTTTTTAAGGGTAAAATCTTACCTGAATTTTGGGCCCAATAATCTTTCTTAATTCAAAGAGCCCGATGAGCGCATATCCCATCATGCAGAAGCCCAATTTACGCCAGCAAAAATAACGTAATTTCCCGTCTCACGCTTAACTCAAATCGTTGTAATTTGTGCAAATATGCAGCCTCATTAATATTTATTTCTTTTTTCCCGTAAATTAGCAAGGAATGTGTCCCCTTTTTTCCAATTATTTTTAAGTCCGATTATAAGAGTACTATTGACTTGTCAGATTCATCTTGTTTCGCTTGCTGCTCACAAACAGGATATTTCTATTTAGTCTCTTTTGATGCTAAGGCCTCGCTTGTGTTAAGCCTTTTAGTGTTCAAGCCCTCCCAAGCAAACTGTTTTCGATTTAAATACTCATATTCGGCAATGATATTATAATATCAACTAGTTGTTCACCACAGTATGCTTTTTAAGGTGCATATATTTTTAACCAGCACTATTTTATGAAGTTGGTGACACCTCACAATCTGCAGCTCTCATTTTCATCGTCAATAATTTCGTCACGGTTTCATAATTCACTCCCAATTATATTCTAAATATTGTTGAAATTTTTTTTTCTTAAAGAGAAACAGCATCCATTTCTACCTGTACATATCCTTCCACTAAAAAAGTCAAGCCATCCGTTGTGAAAAGTTTGCGTGTGCTTAGATTTTTTCATCTTCAACCTTCAATTAAATAAAGCATTTATTCCTTAAAATCCATTATAAGTCATTTTTAAAATACAATGTGTGCTTTAGATGTGAAATTGCGGTTAATCATAATAGCCAGGAACGTTTTAATTTAACATCTTAACGGATTTAAACTAAAGAAGTAGCTAAAGCGATTTACTATGTTGCCTTTAAAGAAGCTCAAAAAAAGAAAATATTACAGCATAAGTGCTACCCGATGGGTGTCATTCTAATAAATAAAGCCATCTACAAAATCCCATGCAGAGGTCGTTTTACGGTTTATTGTGGTCAAACAGAAAACTCTGGCTACACACGCATCCATGTGCAAAGATTGTCTATGAAGAGACGTGACCATTTGTCCTAAGTGTCTAGATGTTGCTTGAAGAATGACACACCTTTTCAAGTCATAAACACGCATTTTGGGAGTTTGCATTCAAAAATTTGCCAAACTTTTCTCGCAGCCATGCACTCCCGCAATTCATGCATCAGCTGGCACGTTGATGTGCATGATTGATATAATAACGTGAAAGAACGATGGAAAAGGCCGATGATGCATTAGAGATGCAAACTGAGGCTACACTTACTTATTTCCTCCCGCCCCATATAACTATATATTTATTTGATGGATTTGACAATTAAGCTGTTCATAGCACTTATGCTGTTAGTGCGAAGACCAGTTGGGGCGTCAAACTAAACACCTGTCCTGTAAAAGATGCGGATTCCTGTACTTCCAATTAAGGGTCACTGCTCCATCAGGCGTTTTGGATTGACGCGAGAGCGGCTACGGCCGGCCGAACGACGGCCAGGTTAACGGGAAATTTGGACTTTCAGAGGGGCCAGCTCGGTCACCAAGGTTGTAAACTCCTCTACAAGCTGTTCGTTCACTAAATAAAGGGATGCAGATATTTGGGCAGTGCTGGGCGGCTGGAAGATTTGCACATCAATCGACCTGACCACCATTTTCGGCAGCTTCGAGGTCGTTAGTACACAGAAACATGATGCCAGGATCGTTTGCATTTCTGCGGGGAGACGTTCTGAAAACATTGACTTAAACGAGTTTCCATCGATCTGGTCGTCTCCAAGTAGGGATTGCATGTGGTGAAGAAGTTCAGAGAGTTTCCTTGAGCTAAGAGCTACCTTATTGATCAGCTGATGATTGCACCGGCGGTCGAATCCAGAATTGATGTGGAGAGGTTCCTCTTTTAGTGTTAAGTATGCCGTATCGGTTGGGGCTATGGACAAAGTGTGTGGACTTGCGCGACAAAAATAGGCCGAAGAACTGCCACGAGTTTGTGGTATTTATCAATTTCCTTTGAAATATTTGAGGAATAAACGAGAGATTATATGCGGATGAAGTAAGGTTTTGGTGCATTTTCCCAGAAAGCAGGAAGAGTGCAGTGCATGGCCTGAAGAGACGGAGTGTTCTCATGATATTGTTGAGAAAAGCCGAGCATAATGAGTAAAAAGGAATCCAATTATTCTAAAGTCACTGTCACCAATGTCAAATTGTGACGTCCAGACTAACTAACGAAGCTCCTCGAGAGTATTATCTCAAAATATTAAGAACATAACAAGCAAGTGTTAAGAGGGCTACTATTAAGGGAAAGACCACAGCCGTAGTAATTGTTGGCAAGTGCAGCTGCCAAGGTTTAAAAGTGTATGTGTCCTCAGTTTAAGCGAAAACTTGATGTTATCAGTCAATTAGGTAAGGGTGGAGGGATTGGCATCAGAGTTCGCGGGGGATCGATTAGCTTCGCCGTACGTGCAGTGAGAGTGGGGCCGCAAAAGTGCAAGAACGCGAAGGTGTAAGAGGATGAGTCAGCTGTGGACGCGCGAAATGGCAACGGTGTGGCTAATGAGATGGGGGTTAATACGCGCAGCACAACCAAATTCAGCCTGCCACAAGTTCACCTGAAGTCAAATAGACCCAGTACTTCCACCTTACTTAAGCGCATTTGTGTCTCTTGCCATTTTATTTCTTAGTTCTTCGGGCACAAAACGTGGCATGTTTGTAAGGAAGCATTTTGCTAACTAACATCATTTTTTCAATCAATGGTGATTTATGTCGTACGGAAACCTGCCTCAAGTTCACGGATGAGAACAAAATTAGCCACGATGTGAACAATTATAACTGATCAGTTCCTCAGGCATCAACAAACAGTCGACATCCATCGTTTGTCATCGGGGTCTAGACAAATGTGTGCCTTCTTGCAAATTGGAGGCTGAATTAATTTGAAAACTTCAGTGTTAGTTTTGCTGCTCCTCCTTATTTCGGCCTACTGTATGTGCTGCATTTGCCTGTTTCTTTTCTTTGTTTTAAATGTCACACATTCAATCAGGTAATGTGATTCATTCGCTTACATTTAACTGGATTTTCGCTACACATTACATTGATTATCACAGCCCTCATTTAATTAAGTGTCTGCAGATTAATCTTGAAATAATTATTCAGGTGGTATTTTCAGGTCATCTTATTTTAAAACACAAATGTTAAAGCATATCTGTCCACCTGCACAATAACAAACTGAAATGAACTATGCATTTTGGCAATAAAAAACAGCATTTAAAATACACATTTTTGTTGTATTAGCAGACTATAGTATGATATTCATTAATAAATTTTGTCGCAAGTGGTTTATTCAGCGGCCAAATGGCCTCCAATATTATATTTATTTCTTACAATTGGCATCCTCATTTTCGTTATAAATCTCGGTTTTGGCCCGTTTTAAGCATGTCTCGACGGCATTCATTTTTTTTCCGAAGGTTCGCTGAATTAAAGGTAAAATAAGAGCGAACCATGCTTGCTTCCCCAAAACAATCAACTCCTCACAAGTTTGGGTTGATGTGTAAAACGGCTGGTGTGCAAACATTCAGGCAGAAGGAAAAAAATAACCAGCACCATTCTACACAGAGCAAATGAGGGAAGTTTTAAAAAACGGACATTATGGTCAACACAATCAGAAGCATCAACCTAATCGAAAAAGACATGGTCAAGTGAAGAAAACCCGTACCTCTGAATTGCCCTTTATAAACGTAAAAAAGGAAGGTGCCAGGTTTGAGAAAAAAAAATTCCAGGAAACCACAGGGGTAGTATTAAGTAAAATTTTCTTTGCTGTTAGATGGCGAATTATATTGCCATCGGTCAAGGTCTCCATGATTATCGAGGTTGCACAAAATGTATTTATTTTCCAAAATTATTCATATAAAGTAGGCCATTAACATGTGTGTAGGCAAAAGAAGTAATCGCGTCAAAAATGAAGTGCTTTGTTTGATAAATCCCTTGTTCACACTATTATATGTATTTTTTACTTTCAAATGCTGACAAAGGCATCTTATGCTCCCTAACTATGACATTGAGAAGAAATCCCGTCTACTGGGGATAAAATTTCTTGAACCCAATTTTGTAACATCCATTGTGGATTCTTCGTCAGACGCATAAGAAGAAAGCAGGAGAAGGTCTACTGAAGTTTCTAAGTCGTTTTAAAATATTTCCTTGATTTGAGTTGACCTAAAAATTAAAAAGCTCTTAGTGTTTGGCGAGGTTTGAAACGGTGCATCAGAGGAAGACTTTGCCGTAGGCTAATGCTCTACCGCTTACCTACAGGGCCTGTGTCACGCCATGAGTAAACTCACGCTTAAATCGATATAACCCGCTCAAATTTTCGCTCATATGGTATCCACAAATAGGGCAGCAAATTGAGAGCCCAAACAAGATTTCCTAAGCAATCATCTAGAAAACACAAGAATAAAAACAAGTCTGACTTAATTGTTAAGTTGGTTTCCCTAATAAACGTCATTTGAGTTTACAAAAACATGTAAAGCTCTAGGCGTTCATCGAAATTTGACCCTGCGCATCAGAAAAAACACTTTGCTGAAGGGTTGTGCTATACCGCTAAGCTAAAAACGCCAGCTTCACGCAATGAGTTTAATCCTACTCGGTACGATACTACCCGCTCAAATTGTTGCTCATATGCAATCCACCTATACGGGAGCAAGCTGACTGCCCTTGCAGGATTTCCTGAGCAATCATCTAGAATCCACAAGACTGACTACTAGGCTGACTAAATTGTTAAGTTGGTTTGGCAGGTGTGCTTCGTTTGAAATGACGCAAGTGTAAAAAACTCGAGGCGTTTAGCTGGATTTTAACTGGCGCTTCAGAGAAAGCGTTTGCAGGAGGCTTGTGCTCTAACGCTTAGCTAAAAACGCGTGGTTTTCGCCAGGAGTTGAATCGCGCTTGGACCAATAGAATCCCCTCAACTATTTGCTCATATGAAATCCACCAATAAATAACCAAGTAGCCCGCTCATACAGGATTTCCTAAGCAATCATCTAGAATCCACCAGAATGATTGCTAGGCTGACCTATTTATTGAGTTATTTTTTTCAGATTTCCTTAATTTGAGTTGACCATAGGGTAAATAACTCTAGGTGTTTGTCGCTGCTTGAACTGTAGTATCAGAGGACGCCTTTGACGAAGGCTACATCTCTACCGCATAGCTACAAATGCCCGCTTCACGCAATGAGTTATATAGCACTTGGATCGATATTATCCGGTCAACATTCTCCTCATATTGAATCCACCAATACGGGAGCATGTGGACTGATTAAGCAGGATTTCCTAAGCAATCATCTAGAATTCACCAGAAAGACGATTAAGCTGAATTAATTATTTAGTTGGTTTGGCTGATCTGCTTGGTTTGTTTGGACCCAAATATGAATATGTCAAGCGTTTGGCGAGATTTGAACCCACACATCAGAGAAAGCCTTCGCTGGAGGCAAATGCTCTACCACTAAACTAAAAACGCCGACTTCACGCCATGCTTTTAAATCAAACATGAATCAATATTACCCGATCAAGTACTCGCTCATAATGAAATCCACCAATACTGGACCCTTTTGACCTCACAAGCAGGATTTCCTAAGCAATCATCTAATATCCAACAGAACATGGATCGATATTACCTGCTCAACTTTTCACTCATATGAAATCCACTTATACTGGGTACAAGTTGACTTGGCGAACAGGATTTCCTTAGCATTCATCTAGAATCCACAAGAATGACTACTTGGCCGACTTAATTATTAAGTTTGCTTGAGAGATTTGCTTAATTAAAGATGACAAAAATGTGAAAAACTTTGATGTGGTCTTAACTTTGCTGCTGGATATGTACGCGCGATTGCAGCGTTCAGACGATGCTGTTAGTGTTCACTTGCTGGATCACCTCGAACAGGCAATGATATAAATACGTTTTTCTTCTCAGCCGTCGGTACCTCCCGGCTTGGTGGACTTTCCTCATAAACTTATCGATGAACTTATCGGGAAACTTATTTTCTTGTTAGTTATTTTTAAGCAGTGCGAGTTCGTCCTCCAGTGTCTCTGGAGAAAAGTCTCCTAGCTCGTTTCGTGAAGCAGCGGACGAGGCCTCGCTTCTCACTTGGTGGCACAAAACTGTAAATGTAAGTGGATTGTCCTGTCCAGGTCTTCTTACGAAATACACTTCTTATCATTGATCCATCAGATCCTCTACTTAGGAGGACGTCCAGAGAGGGGAGGCACTTACTGTCCTCTTTTTCCAAAGTGAAGTTTAACGCTGAGTGCACCTCAAGTCTTCTGTCTGCTATTATAAATAGATCATTAGCATAGTGAGCATAACCTGGAAGGTCTTTTACTATAGGAGAAAGTTTGTTACTCTCCATTTTGCCCATGACAGTATCCACTCAAAGAGGTCCAAGCGGTGAATCCATCGCTACCCCATCGATTTGGCGGTAAAATTGGCCATTAAAGCTGAATTGCACGTTTAAAGTGCAGCTTAAGAGTAATTGCCTCATGTCTCCGATCGGCATGCCGATTGGGAACTCTTTTTTAACAATCTCGTCACAAAAAAATGCTATGGTTTCTGTAGGGGGAACGTTGGTGAACAGTGACGCGACATCTAGGGATAACATGGTTTTACCGTTGATATTAGTGTTTTTAATGGATTCGGCGAATTCAAACGTGTCCCGTAGGCTATGCGGTGCTATTTGGTGCCGAATCGGTTTCAAATTTTCTGCCAGCCACTTTGCAATTGCATGATAGTGTGAGTTGCACATATCCATTATTGGTCGTATTTGAACGTCTGGTTTGTGCATCTTTGGCAAACAATAAAGCCTTGGGGGGCTGTGCCTGTGGGTTTCAGCGCTTCTAACTGTTGTTCACTAAGAAAACCTCGGTCTTTCAGTTTCCGAAGACAAGTCGTGAGTTGAGTTTATATGTTCTCCATTTGATCCTTATTCAATCTTTCCTTTTGAACTTAGTTTTATTAGCCATGATTGATTCAATCTTTGAGACGTTAACAATTTTACTCATAAGAACGAGACCAGAACATTTGTCCGGTTTTAGTATGAATATATCAGTATAAATGCGCAAAGGTATAGTTCTAAGATATTGATAGCAACAATTAATGAGTGTAGATTTGAAATAATCTGCATCCCCTGGCGTGGTAGGTACTAAGTCAGGTGTCTGACTCAAAAGATTTTCGAATTGCCCTTCTTACCTTAATCTTTTCGGCCTTGTATTAGGAAAACAAAATTTTTGGCCTGGGGATAGTATTTCAAGCAGGCGTTTGTCAAGCTTCATGCTGGTAAAATTATGTACGTAACGATCTGGGTGACTTGGGAATGAGGATTGCGCATTCGTTGGAATGAAACTGTGGATGAGTATTGTCCGTTCTATTTCCATACGTCTTTGATTCACAGTCTGTACGTAGCTGCTAAAGTTTATTTTTTCCTCATCATTTAAGTCATCCATGACTGTCATTCGTTGATGTTAATTACGGTTAAGCTCATTGATCTTCATTGCGACACCTTCCAGGCGACTCTCGGCATATCTCTGTATAGTTGTGTTCGAGATTATCGTCCGACTACTTCGAAGAGACCTCTAGTAATCGTGAGGATATTCACATTTGACTGTGCAGTTTGTGATTAAATTATAGACTACATTCACTTTGGTAAGGCGGTGTTGGAACGCAGGTACTCAAGTGCACTGAGGGATCCTTGAATTGTTTAAGTTCTGTCTGAAACTTTCGCTAACTCTTCCCTCCCATATATTGATGTACTGCCTGATGACGAATTAATCGAAAACATTCGCTCGCTTAACTTGAATTCCTTAATGCTGACATGGGTATCATCGCTTAACTTAAAAAAAAACCTTTTACTTAATTATAAGCATATTTTAATCGGATAGATTTTTTTCGCATCAATGAGTTAAGATATTCGGTTTCTTCTAAAACCATGACCAAACAAATAGTTGCATGAAAAATGTCAAAAAAGGAGCTTTTCGGTGAATATTTGGATGTTCTACAAGCATATATAACACAATCTGTATTGATGCAAAATCGACTGAAAGCACTAAAAGTAAAAAATTGTGAACGGCCATTTCACGAATTATCAGCACCTCGTCGTAATCAAAACATTAATATAACTTCAAAAAATCTGACCGAAGGAACTTTTTCGGAGTTTGTGCAATTATGTGCATTAAGGTTTACATTGATTTTTTACCGGCCATCGTTTCCGCACGTGAGCTCATGCATTATTTTACTTCTGTGACCTGTTTTAAACAAAATTGACCGAAACAAGTTTTGTCTTCGCCCATCCCAAAGTTGAATATATACGAACCGAAGAAACTACTAGCAATTCTCGTGAAACAATGGTGAAATGCATATTTGAAGATGGGTCTGTTCTGTCTTTTGAAACTTAACTTTAACTAGAACATTGGATTTCTAATTAAACGGAATTGTCAACTTTTGTAAACAGGTTGCTGTTCTGAACTACGTAGCGCTAAAAGCTTATCCACAATATGACTCATTTTGCTGGCAGTTTTTACTTTAATGTTGTATTATCAAAGCGGGCTGCGTTCGAGTTACGTGGATTTTCCTGTAGAACCGTCCAATTTCATATGTCAGCTGACACACTGAAATTAACGAATTAGTTACTGAATAATTTTGATATGCAAGGATAATTATAATGAATGAGATATACCAATAATATGTGAGGAATAATTCATCACAAGACGAAAACCTCATTCAAATTAACTTGCGAGACGTCGAAAAACACATGAACCTCGCTTTGTTTTATAAGCTGAATTAAGTCTAGGGGATTTAAACTGTCTGGTCGACGAAGTTGATCGAATCGGGGAACAGTCATGATTAATTATCTGTTTAACTTCTTAAATTAAATGCTGTAACCTCCCAGTCTCAGGGGAAGATCACATGACTCACTAAGCTTATCCAAAATAATGAGGGCAGCATACGAAAATGCGCAGACCTACAATAAATAGTATGGACTTGCATTTCTGAATGGCTTCAAAAGTTAGAACTGACGTCGTAAATACGTAGAAAAGTACCGGATTGCAAGGTTGATTCGTTTTTTGCCACAATTCAGCTGGAAGCACCAACTTTTATATGCCAGCCCCACGCACCTTACTATCAGAAGACAATGCTTAGTATTTATAAGGCACAGCACGCCATTCTTAAACTAATTATGTATGTCTAGGGCACTAGGAATTTTCTGAGATGTAAAAGCTCATTACTCAGCAGCAAAATACGTTACCGAACATTTCCAATTGGCAGTGTTCCCTGTTATATTTCTCGGCTAATGGTCTTTATGCATCGCCTATACTCGAACCATGCATTCAATCAAATACCGAAACATTACATTTGCATTTTTTCCGAACGTTCTTGGTTTGGCCTACGGATAAGCTTTCATTTAAACTAAATCTACACTGTACAAATCTAAATTTTCTCCGATATCTGCATGTGCTACACTAATTGTGCTGTAGTACGGGGCCATGCTAAATAAAGTTTAGACGATCTGGATAGGTTAAAATAAAGGAAGGTTATCTCGTTCTCAAATCTGCTCAAAAACAGCCTTTGTTGGACAGACAAATATTTTCACCAGTACGGTCTGATGCCAACAAAGGATTACCATTTATATTTTATCTTTAATTTGAGTTTCGCTGCATCTCAACACCCTGTCAATATGCAAAAACAGACAGAGCACGCGATGCCAATGGCCCACACAAGCCTCCAAGTAAATCCGGTTGGTCGTTGTTGCAAATTATAATTAAATTACGGCTGAAGTCTCAGCTGTCGAGACAGGGCAACCAAGTATGCATAATCGGCAGAGGGAGGGAGAACGTTGTCTACCCGAAACCGCTCGATTGACCTTGGGTCTAATCCTTTGACTTTTTTTATAGGAGAATCAAAAGGCATGCTTTGTTCCTTTGTGGCTTTACGCGTGAGAATATGAAGTAACACTAATATGGAGCTCGTCTGCAGGGCAATAAGGTAAAAGAGGCCAAAACGCCCGATAGGGCACGACGCCTAAATTGGAAGTTGATGATACCGTATACTTTTCAAATTCTGTTCTCTACCCTTAAATTTACCAGCATCTAACAGTTTCTTTCGAACCGGGAAAGGTTATAAAAATGGCCACTGGTTTCACTGAGATAATTATGTGCCTAGATTAAAAACAAACGGCTTGAAATCCAGCCAACGTTAAACACCGCAGTTTCTGCCATATATTGCAAAAGCACGTTCTGGACAACTTATCATTCACGTCAAAAGGTAGAATGCCACGTCGTCACTTATGAAGACAAATAGTCACAATTTAAAAATGCTTGCATCTTATTATATGAAAGTCAATTCATGTGTGCTTCCAGTACTGCTCTTATAAGGGCAGCTAACAAAGGAATATTTCTAATCTTTGTCCTTACGTTTGGGTTTAACTGCACTCAAACACCCTGTCAATTTGCATAAACTGCCAGTACGGTCTAAGGCAAAAGACGAAACGATTATTTTTATCGTTGTCTTTTAATTTTGGTTTCACGGAACGGGAGTGCCCTGCCAATTTTCATAAACAGAAGGAGCACGTGATGCCAATCGTCAACACTAGCCTCCAGGTAAATCCGTTCGGTCTCAGCGCCAATTCATAATTAAATTAAGTTTGCAGTTTCAGCAGTCAAGACAGGGCAACAAATTTTGCATCATCGGCAAAAATAGGGATTGCGTGGTCTACCCGAAACTGCTCAATTGACCTCGGGTCTAATCCTTTGACTTTGTTTATAGGAGAATCAAAATGCATGCTTTTTTTCCTTTGTAGGTTTGTGTATGTGAAAAACTGAAGAGAAACCACTATGGAGTTAGTCTGCAATGGAATAAGAAACGCAGGACCAAAATTCCTGATCAAGCAATAAAACTTAATCGATAGCATCTGAAACCATTTCTATTATGAGTGAGTTTTTCAGTTAGGCACCCCAACTGGTCTTCGGACAAACAGCTTAAGCGCAGAGAGCAATTTAAATGTCAAAATGCCAAAAAATGAAAACTTTTATGGGGTTAGATGTGATTGCATAGTGTAGCCTCATTTAGTCAATTTCGTGCATTCTCGGTCTTTTTTTATCGTTCTTTGACCTTCTTGTATACATCTTCCAACTTAACGTGCCAGATGATGCACAAAATACCGGAATGCATGGCTGCGAGAAATAACCAGCCGATTTTTGAGGTCAAACTTCGAAGATGCGTGCTTATCACATGTTAAACTGTGCCTTATTTTGAGGCAATGCATACCCAATTAGGACAGATCGTCACGTCTCATCACGGCCAATCTGAGCTCATGGATGCTTGCAGAGACGAATCTTCCTGTTTTTGCCACAATTAAAACTATCATGACCTCCTCAGGGGATTTTGTAAATAGCTTTTTTCATTAGAATTCGACCCATTGGGTAGTACTTTAGCTCCAATATTTTCATTTCCTTCCTACACTATAGTAAGCAATTTGACCTATTTTCTTTTTATGAATTGAAGCTTTCCTGGGTATCATTTTTTACCCAAATTTCACAGATAGAAAGCATGTGCATTTTATGGATAAATTATTAGTAATGTCTTGGGATAAATGTTTTTTTAAATTGAAGCTGGCTGATAGAAAAATCAAAACACGGTTGAACTATTGACAATGAACAATTTACTGTTCCAAGGGGGAGGATATGTATGGGTGGACATGTACACTTATTATGTTTAAGAAAAAAAAGTGTACAATATTAATTAAATAAATGGAAGCAAAGCATGACCTGGTGACAAAAGCATTGAAGATGGCATAGGGGGCGGCAGATTTTGTGGCTTGCTAAACCTTATTAAATATTGCTGATGGAAAACATATATACCTTGGAAAGCAAACGGTGAATAAAAAAAATAATATAAAAATTTAATTGCAGAATGTGAGTATTGAAATCCAATACAGTGCGCTTGGTAGGGCCCGTGTACGAAAGTAGGGCTCAGCATCTTAAGGGGCATTAGCAGCCAAAAAAAATCAGTCTGATCAGTCAATAGGACTTTGATTATCTGACTGAAATATTGGTTAGAAAAATAGGAAATGCATTCCCAAATTATATATGGGACCAAAGAAATTAAACTTAATGGAGCTGCATATTTATGCAGGTTACGTCAACGTAAGTTTAGCGTGAGACGAGAAATGTAATACTTCTGTGAAACGTTAATTCCGTTTCTGGATGTAGAGCTTCACAATAATTGGGCTCTCTGGATTAAGGAATATTTTGAGGCGCCAAATGCATTCTGTACGTTTTGCTTTCTAAGAATTCTAAGCATTACATTATAAGAAAAGTACGTGGACTAAGAGTTTTGACAAAAGTATCTTATTTAGCCCATACACGATGCAAAAACGCTGTCTTTAGAGTTTTTTTTGGGATGGGGAATAAAACAATTAGAGAAGGTTATTTCTAGAAGATGTATCAATTGAAAGATAATTATAGTATATGTTCGTTTCGGCGGCCATCGGAGTAAGTTTCTGCGGATTTAAATTGAAGTTGTGCGTGGCTTACTCGTGGGAACCCCAACAATCTCGTGTAGTCCGGCGTAATCTGCCTGTACCTGGTGATCTCCAAAGCCCTACAAACAGATCGCATGCTCGCAGGAACTCCTAAGTGTCCTGCAGAATCATTACGTGAAGCTGATACATTTTGCAAGCTCATTTTCCTTGCTATGCTTATAACTCAGCTTTTGACAGAGTTACAGCATATAACAATATTAGTTAATTATTGTGCTGATTGCTCCCCTCTTACACAGAAAACCTCTCCTGAAACCTCAATATTAAGTTGGGATTCGGCAAAAGCTTGGTCTGTTAACGGTAAATGGTGCCATGCAATATAAAGAAATGTTTATATTCGAGCTATTCCTGAACAAATGTCAGTCAACCAATAAGATAACACAGTCTGGTGTCTAAAGTTGAGAGGGCAGAAACCCAGGAGATCCTTGATCTGCTAGTATTACGATTATTACCATTTTACTAATGCTAACAGATACTGAGTGAAATATTGGCTGGATTTGGACATCAGAGGGACAGCCTTTTGCTACATGTCCAGGTGAAAAACGGTATTTATAAACGATTTTACTCAATTGATATTTTGCTGCGAGGAAAATGGTCATCAGGTAAAATTTAAAAAGCTCGTGATTACGCTATAAAATCTTATCTTTTTCTTAAATGTAAATTGTAGGAGGATAACCTCGAGGACCCACATTGGCCGGATTTTCCGAGTTTTGTGGCCCTAATTCACATGCCCTATAAACTTTTTTCTACGCTTACAGCCTCAATGGACGGTTGACGATATTGGCGAATATTAATATTTTCCTAACATTTTTGGCACACTCTACAGGCAGCAAGTGCGTATCTGGCTGCAACGACGGTACTTCGGTGCAGATCAAAGCGTCGCCTGCCTTGCCCGCTCCCTGTTTGAACACATATCTTGAGCGCGTGTTTTGTGATGAAAATGTGAAGGTGTTCTTTTATTGGTGACACAGGTGGGATCTGTTAACGTTACTGTTACAATGGTGTATGCCTATTTAGCGTTTGCATTACCAACATTTGAATGGAATTTTAATAGTTTTAACAACGACAAAGATGCTGGGATAGCTACTCCTGGCATATTAGCCATTATCAGCTCAGTAAAGCCAATTTAGTGTAGCCGCTGAAATTGCTGACCCACTCGATTTTCGTACCCAAGTTTGAGAGAAAAATGCCTTGAAAATTCAGCTTCAAATTACCTGCCTCAGCGGTTTTTGATCGGGAGTAAATAGTTGTAGGTAATCAGCCATCGATATCTTTGCTGCATCTTTGTGTATTTTGACATAATATAAGCAAACGTTACAAAGCAAATATGAATGTAAGTTGCTAAAATTTAGTAACTTTAATCAAACAGGACGGGTACGTCGTTAAAAATTTAGGTGTACGATTATTGCTTGGTAGAGTACCTGCCGAACACCACTTTGTAATACTTACAACATTGTAGTCTCTACTGAAGACATTTCAGTCATTATATGACGCTGGCTATCATTTAAGCTTCGTCGTGACAACTAGTCAGAAGTATGTATTGAAATCCTGCCTACTTATTTTGTTTCTTCTTTTATCACTTATCTTACTGTCATTCTAAACTGAAATATATTTCATAAAACAAATTGCACGAAAAAAATAATTGTACATGTTTAAATCACTTTAAGTCACTTTATTAAGGGAAGAAGACTTTCGCCCTTGAGATCCATATTCATAACCGAAATCACATAATAGGTTTACCATAACAGTAGTACATAAATCACATTTACAAATGTTTGACAGCAAACAATGTCCTCTTGAAATAATAATTTTTAATTAAGGGCATATTTTCGTTTCGGTTTCTTGATTTTCAAAGCATTTTCTTACCTCCTGATTGTCAATATTAAATTCAGACCTTAAAATGCACACTGTGTGTATCTTGTGAAAATGAAATTAACATTTTGTCTACAATTTCCAGAAGAAGTCACATAGTTGTCATTATAGTTTGCTTTTGATAAGTAACAGGTTATATGCGGTATTCGTAGCATACATGCATTGACGGATTCAATGTTTTTTGAATACGCACCTCATAATTGTTATAAGATCATAAAAATAAACTACTTTTTAAAACAAAATATACACTACAATTATGTGGATTTTTCAGATAAGGTGCAATTTTCTATCAAAATGAATGGTCATAATTTGTTCCTGCCCGTTTTTCATAAAAAATATTCAAATTTATAAATTACGTCAAGATAAAACATTAAAAGCATTACAACTAAAGAAGACACTTATTGCTATTGGTCTGTACAAAGCTCGCTAAAACGCCGGCTTTCTACTTAAATGACTTCAGTATTGACTAAACGGTTAAAAGTTTCAAAATCTGAGTCAATGACGATAAGCTTAAGAGCATACATTTTCCGCATACTTCGGCAAATTGTATGATTTTCGACGAAGAATGTATATGAAGGAAATTGACCTACTGATAACATGCTATAAGTAATACTAGGTAACTGTGCTAAATAGTAATATTGTTAGAAAATTTTTACAATTAATGCAAAATTGGGCCAATCACACCAGGATTAAAAAAGATAGATACTCGTTAGGGCAAATAAAATGTCCAATTAACGGCACATCTGTTTTTAACTAATTAGGCATATGTGAACTGCGTATGTTAGATAACTTTGCACTTAAGGTCGTCGTTTTAACTAAAGAAGAATCAACAAAGAGTCAGCCAAGATTGAGGCTGAGAGTGGTGTTTCCCAAGGCTCCGTTCTCGGCTCTATCTTGTTTGTTATCTACATCAACGACTGCGTGCGCGAACTGGATTGAGGGATCGCCATGTTTGCCGATAATATAAAACGTTGGAGCATAATTCGAACTGCGGCTAACGAAGTGCATTTTCAGGAAAATGTAAGTAGACTTCAAAAATGGTCGGCGGACTGGCTCTTACCGTTCAATGAGCGCCAGTGCGCTACCTTTCGAGTTGGCAAATCCGGTTCTTCAAACGGCACGGCTTACCGACTGAATGACATACCATTGAAAGAAGTGTACGCCCAGAAAGACTTGGGAGTCTGGATCACGCCCTCGCTTAAACCCCCCCTGCATTGCACAAAGGTAGCCAAGTGCGCGATGTCGATCCAATACCTCGTCCAAATAGCTTTTTCAACTTTCAATGAAAAGTGCTTCACAAAATCTTCGGAACCTTCGTACGACCGCACCCAGAATCCGCTATTCAAGCTTGGAGACCCTGGGCCAGGAAAGACATCAACATCTTGGAAAACGTACAACGGCGCGCAACCCAACTTGTTATGGGGCAGAGCTCGCAGCCTTATGAAACACGACTATCGAATCTCAACCTCTTTCCTTTGCGCTACATGCAGCTTCGGGGGGACCAAATACTAGCATTCCTCGTATAACGTCTTCAAGCATGCTGTCTTATAACAGGGAATTTTTTTCGAATTAGCAACGACCACGAATCTGAGGTGTCATCCCCTAAAATAAAAGGTGACAGGGGCCAGGCTGGACGGTCGGAAGCACATATTTTCAAAAAGGGTGGTCGGAGCGTGGAATGCGCTTCATCAGGACGTTGTTATGTCGGAATTGCTAGAGGGTTTTGAGCGAAAACTGGATCGATATAGCAGTGCACGATGGATCGTAACAGACAATAATAATAATACTACTTCCAATTTTTCAATAGCATTAGTTTTTTATATATCCATTCACGTTTGCTATTTATAACGCCCTCCCACGCATAGCCTCATGCGTAGGTCTCCGCGGTTTACCCTATTTGGCTATCTGCGTACCGTGATTACCCACTGGTGATCTTATCAGCCAGACCTGACGGCCTAAACACTCACCCTTGGTTCGACCCCAAAGCGGACTGTCGACGATCTGGACGGATGCCTCTCTTGTTTTCAGTTCCGTTGGCGGACCCTGCAATCAGTAGGGAAGAATCAGGACGTCACGTCCTCACGGTGCTGATACTGCGAACCTTTGCAATGCCCCCCCCCATTGGGAACTCCCTTTTTTCTCCATAATCCCACGCATTACCCCCACAAGGGCGACAGTTTTTCTCCTAAAAATCCCTGAGGAGTTTGTTCACTGTCTGCTCCTATTTTCATCCTTTGACACAGGACAACTGGCCTCGCCAATAGTCTTAGCAACAATTTTTTTGCTACCACTGCACATATGTACAAATAGGACACTCAAAGGAATTTTTCCTATATACCCTTAATAGACTGATACTGATACTAAACACCAGAAATAAAAATCAAGGGAAATATTTCAAGGAGCTGCGTCCGCACCTACCAAACTGCCAATGCCAACTTTGAGGTTGTGCCTCCCTCAGCGACCTGTCTAAGGGTTCAAGCGGTGGTGTTAGTGGCAACCGTTTTACGCAATTATCAGGCAGACTTTTAACCAACATTTCATTTTCGACTGGAAGGCAAAAAAAATGCGCAAATAAACGTTTCAAAATATTGACAGATTATTTTTCAATCGATACAATAAAAAAGGACAAAGTAACACGACATGTTTACAGAGAAATCTTTACTTTATTGTGTGGTTCCATATAGATAAACATGTAAATTATGTTACGCTTGTCAACCTTATAACTCGTATATTTTGCCAAAGGTTGGCTGCTACAAGCCTAGGCACTGCAAGCCACATTTCAGGTTGCTCATTGAAAATCGAACGCAAGCAGTTTTGGTGTGCCATGCAAGCTGCTCATGTGCGTCTTCCGTGTAGCAGACCGTTTTAAGCAAAAAAATGGTTAAGCTTCCTGACCAATAATATACAGTAACGCATACAATTGATGGAGACTCAACCTTATCGCTTACAGAAGGGGTCTTTAGAAGGCACATTTAGCAAACGAGTCCAAGAAAGCATACCTGCCTACGCAGAACCGCAATTAACAATATCTACGTGGCGCTGCTAAGCGTTGGTTGCTAACATGAGCATCACAAAGAAACTTCCAGCAACTACGATCAAAATATTGCAAATAAATATGTGTATGTCGGGTGATTTGTTTTGACACAATTAAACGAATCATGCCAGTCTGGCTACCCACGAGGGTATTTTACTAGCACATTTTAGCGTTTTAAAATGGCTCTCGCCAGAACTCCCAAATCACATATATCTGCTTAAGCGAAAATTATTCCGTTAAAAGGCAAAAAGTATGTTTTTTTCCTCTTTAGTCAAATTGAATCGTTTTTCTTCAGATGAATTTTAAGATTTGTGAACAGTAACCACTTTCTCTGTGAGATTATTTTGGAGAAATTAAATGTTCGTAAAATGTGATCAGCAAGATATATAATAAATTCACCTTTTAAAGAGATTAACTATTATGGAATCTTTTCTTATTAAGCTAATGTATACAATTGTGCGTGGTTTCTCACATACATGTGTTATGCTCAAAAATGTGGTTTTGCTGTTATGAAGCATATCCACCTGCATAGGAAATAATATAAAAAGCTCTTTCATTTTCCGATAAATGCTGTTAAGTTTTATCATATTTGAAAAGATTTGATGAACAATCGAACAAACTTACAGTAAGTCAACTGATCTATCAATACCCGGACAACAAGTAAAATGAAGACAGAATTTATACAAAGATATTCAATAACTGCGTATCTAATAATTCCTATAAAAAATATTATTTGACTGAATACAAGTTTTTTGTACAAGTTAAGTGTTTACTATAAATCTTAAAGTTCACTAAACGTTTGGCTAATTGTTATAATGGATAGCTATTTTTGTCGGTGCCAAAAGCTGAGAATATTCGATTTTATTTTAATATATTTTTTTTAACAAAAGCCTAGTCATTCTTATAGTCATGTTAATTGCTTAATATTTTTTAATGCTGCTCACTATTATTCATAAGTTTTCGTAAAAACGTTTTCAGTGGTATAAGATAAAGAATAAATCATTTACAAATTTAGGAAATTTGCTTGCAGCACTCGCAGAACGGTATGTCATGTGTCAAGGCACTATGCACAATCGGTCATGTGCCTTTGCTGCCAAATCCTTTTGGACGCGCGACTGGAGACTGATCTCGATGTTTGGCCGCAATATGCCAGATCTTAATTTTCACATAGTATATTTCAATGAATAAGGTCAATTCAAGGTAATTAAAGGAAACAAATCAAAAGTGCATTTGAAATCTATCTTGGTACATAGCATATGTGTAATCAATCGGTGACGCCGAGCCTTTCATAGAAGTCGTTGACACAATTGTATGCTACTTCTCACTTCTTTTAATTTTTACACTCAAATTTAGTTAACACGAGCCAGCAGTGGTACTGAGCAGGAAAAGCAGACAGCCAAAATCTTTTTAGGCGTGGCTCATAATTCAAAGTGGAATGTAATTTGTGGTTTTTGGAAGATAAACTCTTGACCGTGGGGGGGGGGAATTATGTGAATGATAGGAGCAGGATACTGTTGTGAATGTTTGTGGCAGCCGTGACGTCTATGGCTAGTTATATTAACATCCGAAGGGCCATACGACGAGGAGACCTCAAAGTCACGAAAATGTCCCAAAGAACCGGCGATGACACCATACTACGCCCTTTCAGTGTCAAGAGCAGAGAAAACCGCCACGTCATCAGCCGTCGGTTTTTAGGTCGATTCGAGGAAAGGGGTGCTAGAGCCACGTAGCCTAGGACCTTATGTGCGGAAGATGCGACCTCAGACGCGATCAGCGCATTTCGCATATTGAGCAGAGACGTAAGGTATGTAGTATGGCCTCAAAAGTATAATTGATTAAATTACGATAATAATAATTCACATTGACTATAAGTATACATTTAATGCATTTCAGTGTTGGATTCAGAGCACTTCAGTTTTTGATAGCACACATTAAATTGGTGCTGGAAAATTTTTCCCTTGAAGACCTCCACGGCTGGGAACATGACACTCTCCGCAGGAAGGTCATTCCATGTTCAAATTACCCTCTAAAAGGACAATAATTATTTCGCTTATATCTTGCCCCAGTCATACATAATTTGAGATCGTACCCTTGAAGCTTAGATGTGGTGGCCTGCTCAAACAAGTCATTTCTTTTAAAGTGCCAATCCTGACTGCACAGCATGCAAAATCCCTGCATAATGTCCCTTCGCAGCTGCCTGCAATCCAGAGGAAACCAGTCAAGGCTTACCAATCGGGTCTTACAAGGAAGGTTTTTTTTGGCCTGGTCCTAATTTTCTTGCACGATTTAGCTCCCTTTTGAGAGATTTCCGGTATTTGGCTGTCCATGGTCTCCAGGCTTTGATGGCAAATTTTATTTGGGGTCGCACAAACGTGCCAAAAACCCTGCCAAATGAAACTTTATCAAACTAAGCATAAAAGCAAAGGTAGACATTGCTGGTTTAACCACATCCGTGCAGTATAGTGATGGCTTCAGTTAAGGCGTTAACCACACCCCCAGGTCCTTCTGACTCTCAACCTCTGGCAGCGGTGAGTGATTCAGGAAATACAATCTCCGAGGCGCAGTGATGGGTCTACAGAATTGCATTCTGTTGCATTTGTCACATTGAATGGCATGAGCCAAAGGGTTGACCATTTCACCAGTCAATGAAAATTGGGCTGTAGATTTAATTCATCGTGTTGGTTGTGTATGACCTTCCAAAGATTAAAGTCATCAGTTAACATTACAATTTAGCATTCTACTCCACTGATGAAGTCATAAATATACACAAAAAAGAGAACGAGCCAGAAAGGGAACGCTAGGGAACGCATGTCTAAACTGCTGCTTCCGCCAACAGCTGTTTGCCAATGCATACGGTTTGAGTACGATT
This sequence comes from Ligula intestinalis, assembly GCA_036362985.1. Classification (NCBI taxonomy): domain Eukaryota; kingdom Metazoa; phylum Platyhelminthes; class Cestoda; order Diphyllobothriidea; family Diphyllobothriidae; genus Ligula; species Ligula intestinalis. The sequence continues at coordinate 3,715,278 of JAYGXS010000005.1, forward strand.
AGTCAAGAAGTTTGCGATCCATTGTAGGAGGTTGACCCTTAAGCCTATATAGATGGGGTTTTATAATAGACGTTAATGAGGCAGAGTGTCAAATGCCTTCTTGAAGTCTACGAAGAGTGCATGTTCCTTACTTTCTTCATCGAGCACTCGGGTCCATGGTTGTGGACAAAAAAACAGATTGGTCAAGTAGGAGGTTCCCTTGCGGAATACCTGCTGCTAATCAGAAGGAAGTTGATGATGCACCAAAAAGTGCACCGGCTCACATTTGACTATGCATTTCATGAGCTTGCAGGATAGTTGGGTGAGGCTGAATGGTCTGTTGTTATTTGCGTTCGCGCGACTCCCACTAGTGTGCATTTACTAATTTAATGGAGAGGTTTCAATGTTGTCTCATAAAATTAACTGCAAATTTTGAAGGCCACTTTATTAGTTGTGGACTTGAGGAGAATAAATTGTTGACATAAATTTGAAAGCAAAAAAGTTGAGTAAGTGGGACTATATTAAAGGTTTAAATGGTGCCAAGAAATGAAATAACGTAAAACTGTTTTGGTGAAATCCTCTTTCAATAATTAACTGCTAAAATCATTTTGGGGTGAAATGACTTTCAAAAATAAGCAGACGACTGAAGATGGAAGCCTTCAGCGGCAGAAGAGCATTAATTATAATATTTGGTTTCAAATATCTCCGTGCTCTTATCTAACGATTGTTGAGATATTTTCTACACACCTAGGTAAGCTGCATATAATTATTTCAAATAAAATTTAAGCTGTTTTCCTAGTGCCAATTTTTGTGTGATAAAAATGTGCAAAAAAAGAAAAATATTTTTCAATTTAAACACATTTTCGCTAGACTCTGCTACTACTCATGAAAGTGTCATTACATTTTTCCTCTAATATAGTGTTCAAATAATTGACTCATTCTATATTCATAAGATTCAAAATCGGATTAAAGGTGATAATGCATTTGAAACTCTTATTTTATGTGACGCGAGCAATAGTGGCATGCTCCAGATGTATAAGAGTAGTATCGTCAAAACGAAAAATAAAATGATAACGTAGTTTGGCGGAGAATGTACAAATTACTAGCATAAAATAATTTAATTTTCTAAAATAAAACTTGAAATTGTGGTTATGGCTATATTAAAATTAACTGATATCTAAGCAATTTCCTCTCTACCCTTCGACACTGTTAATTTGTTGCTTGAACTTTTGCTAACTTTTCCACAATTTTCATTATTGTGAACGCCTCATGGTGAATCAATCGAATACTTTTTTATCGCCTTTATTGAATTTCTTTATACGTGTCAAAAGTATGAGGATGTAAAGCAATGTAAAATTAACACAGAATAACTATAAGTACAAAGGTTATATAAATAGGATCATATCCAGTAACAATTCAAATTGCATTTAATATGTGAAAAATATATTTGGTTACCTGAACCAAAGTCTTTGTGCCCAATGTTGATACTTGGTGAAAATTTTAATTTTTAATGAATTGAAATATATTTGTTTGCTTTGAATAATTTTGCCTGAGAACTGCAAAAACATTTTGTGTGTTAACCACATCCGGACACATGGATGTAATAAAAAAAGATTAGAGGCCAAGCACGGATAGGCTGGTTTTTAACTCAGAAGTGAGATGACGGTCATATGTTTAAGCAGAGGCATATTATCTTTTGTATGTTCAAAAAAATTGTCGTTTGTCACATTTATTTGTAATAATTTAGACAGATTGATTGCAACCAGCTGTATATTGTTTACTCACATCTGCTGAACGCTTTAGAATTGTCCATAAATATGGTCTTTATTCAACCAAGTTAACAATAACTAAGAAACAAGAAATATATTTAAAGCATTTGCTTTAATAATCAATATGAAAACACTCATCGTTTTTAGCTGCTTTGTGAGCACAAATAGTAATTGTATGAATAACACAACATTATATATAAAGCTAAAAAACGTCTTAGTTGGATATTTCAAAATAGAATCTTCGGTTACTCAATTTTTTTTGAAGACGAAAAGAAGATCAAAACGATATATTATGACCAGTTTTTTCTTTCTTTAAAATCTGTAACAAATAATCTTTTAATTATTTAAAATTTATGTGAAAACTGCAGCAATATTCAATAGGGTTTCTTCAATTAAGGGCACTGTAACTTTATTTCAAGTGGACAATGGATTGCACAAATTATCCTTGGATACTTTAAGACATGATCATTTTTCAGTTGTTCCGTTCCAATTAATTAATTAGTTAATTTTCCTCTATATTTCGACAACATTTGAATTGAGTACATTAACAATATAAATGGAAAAACGTAAGCTGTTCTATGATCTCCATGTTCAGTCAAACAGGCTTTCAAATGTTGGCCAAATTTAATAGACTTTGTGTATTTTGTAATTTTGTTTCATACCTCTAGGGCAAAAAGGTAACCGATGTGACAGAAAAAATTGTTAACTTAATTCAGCTTTCTTTTCTCGGCATCAATTCTGTATCTCGTTTAACCACTCACCTTAATTTAATAGAATCGAAACAAAATTTGCCGTTTTTGCACAGATATAACTAAAAAGTTCAAATTCTTCATGAATGTTAATTTGTCGTGCACAAACAAGAAACAGTTTATTTCCGCAGCAATAAATCGTAATGGAAACCCCTTGGATATCAGCAAGCTTCGGATGTTGTAAATTTCTGATTTCTTCTCTCCAGGTGTCCTGAGTACATTTGCAGTAATATATCTGCCAGAAATAGAGACCCCATTACATTGTTGAAAACGAATGACGGCAAAAAGAATTCCGAGAAGAAAGTTAAGGCTGAGCATCTATCCAGGTTCTTTCAGTCAGTTTTTACGATAGAAGTCAAGCTAAACGTAATCAATGTTAGTGCCGAGGAGATTCCGACCACTTAATTCGTTAAAATTACGAAAGTTACTGTTCTGCAAGCATTTCTTAAGCTGTAAGTCATGAAGTCGCCATATCCGGACGGCACACCTGCAAGGCTGTTGAAATAGTTAGCCACAGAGTTGGCAGAACCCTTGCAGTTAATCTGTTGGGCCTTACTAAACACAAGCCAACTGCCATCTTACTGAAACCCAAAATTGTAAGTCTGCCACCGAATACAACTTCACGCCAGTTAGCCTTAATTCAATATATTGCAAGATCATGGAGTGATCTATCAAAAGAGAGTTCATGCAATTCTAAGAGTGTCATCGACTTCTTTCTGACAAACAGCACGGATTCCGTAGTGGACGGTCCTGCATGACAAATCTTCTCTCCACTCTAGAGCCGTAGGGCAGAGCACCCAATCAAGTTAGCACGCTGCAAGCAGTCTTCATTTGACACTGTGTCTTATCAAGGTATCTTTTACGAGCTTCGGTGTATAGGGGTAACAGGCAACCTTTTGTGATGGATCGTTATTTATTCTTACTGGCGGAATGCAACAGGTATGTATCGGTGATCAGTGATCGGCGTAAATGGCAGTTGCTGGTGGGGTCCCCCAGGGTTCCGTTTTGGGCCCAGTCTCTTCCTTATATATATCGAAAACTGCATTGGTGGATGAGATTGCGATCTTGCAATGTTTGCCGACGATTAAAAACTGAAGGGTCATTCAAAGCAAAGCCAACGAAGCAAATCTTCAGGTTGATTTGCACCGACTCAAGCAATTGTCAAACGAGTGGTTTCGGCCTTTTAATATTGCCAAATGCAGCATGATGCCTTTCAGTAGTACTAAGACTTTGTTACCTAAGTAACACATATCTGCCAAAAGAAGAGACTACAAAGGATCTGGGAGTGTGGCTTACTACTTCGCTTAAGCGATCACTGCACTGCCTGAAGGTGGCCAAAGCCGCAATGTTGACCTTGTATCTAATCAAGAGTGCCTTTCCTTAATTTGATTAAGTTGTATTTGGCAAGGCCTTTGACATGTTTTGTCGACCCTTTCTGGAATTTATCATCCTAGCCGGGAAACATTAGACATTCAACGACAAAAAAAACCTGAAAGGATTCAACGATGGGCAACTAAACTAGGTTGAAGACAAGCGTACCTTCCTAACGAGACATGACTGACCATTCTTGACTTATTTCCTCTGGATTACAGACAGCTGCTTCCCATGCTGAGGCGTCAGAATTGTTGCCTAGCATCCAAATATTTATTTAAGATGGCCACAACTACAAAATTTCGCGGACACCTTCTCAAACTACGTGTGACTGGGGCAACATTGACCACATGAACATTAGTCTACTCTAAGAGGGTAATCCAGACGTGGAATGATCTTCCCGCATCCATAGCCATGTTTCAATTTGCAAACACGTTTAAAATGCAGTTGAATCAGTGGCAGGAGTTTCCTTGGTAGCGCACATGTGTTCTTATTTATATGTGAATGCCTACTCTAACGCATCCTGTAAGACAGAAACTTGAGGCATATTACATGTCATACAACTATCGAAACCTTACCCCAACTATTTGTTTACCCTGACCCCAACACTTACCCTTACTCTAGCCTTCACCTGTACAATAAATATTAGCCTAACCTTTAACTTTACCCTTACCCTAACACTTACGTTGACCCTTACCCGAACCCCAACCCTTAACCTAACCATTAACCTAACCATAACCCTAACCCTAAGCCTAACATAAATTAAGTGTGTAGGCATTTTAATATAAATAAGAACATGTGTGTGCAACCAATGTAACTCCTGTCGAATCAGCATAGAAAAAGACATTATCTGTAATGATGCGTGCTAATAACATAAGGGCCCGCCAGCCGGTACGATTAATTACCAGCACTCTCTGGCAATAATTGTATATTTAAAAACATACTGCTTGCAACTTTACAGTTATATGTTTGTTTGGAATAACTGATCGCGAGGTTATTCTTCTGAACGGCACAGGCATACGATGGGTGCACCTCCGTCACCGTCGACACTGTTAAAGTTTCTGACCATGGCGTCAGTGTCAGTGTTGCTGTCTCGCAGACAAAAAATATAATCAATATATCCACGGCAAAATTTTAGGTAGTTGATGGTGTCTCTTAGACAAGTTCTCTCAATCTTGCTTATAAAGACATTTGCAGGGCACAGGCCAAGTGGTAAACACGTCTTGCCTATTTTTACTCATGTTCTTCCCCTAAATGTGTATGTCCGATGACTTGCTCGAGCATGACTGTGAAAGATCAGACGAATAAGCATTCTTCGCCAGAGATCGCCTTATATTATACTTCCAATCCAATACCTGGGGTCCGTATCTTCGCTCGTATCTATGATAAATATTGGCGCAAAGCCCTTCACCATTCACGGTGCTGGGGAAACTTTGCCTATTGACAGGGCTTAACATGGGAATATTTAGCCTTTCTGCACAACTGTCTGAGGTCTGACAGTCTTTGTGAAACCACCAGCTAGAACACAGTTCGGACGGGAGACGCAAAAAACTACAGCTGACGCCTATTGAGGACCCTCATAAACGAATGCCACATTCGTCTGTGAAAATATGACGCTGAGATTGAACAGGAGAAAGCGGCGTGTACTTCACGGCTAGAGCTGGAAACACTGAATAGCCCAAGGTGGTAATTCTCGGCTAAGGTGAACAGGGTTCGAGTCATGAAGAAGATCCAACTCCTAAGCAAAATGTGAGCTCTAAAACAAACACAGACAAATGCATCGGAGCTATCAGCCGTCCACAATTTGTTTTCCAAGCAACTAACAGAGAACCAGATTCAAGTGCTTCAGCACGAGTCCGGCTATAACACTGGAGATGCGCAGCCATTTGACTGCATGGCCACATTAGAAGCAACGCTCGCAGCGACACAAACCACAGAAGAAACAAAGAATTTCATCCGCCAGCAAGCCACATCCCTCATCAAAGCCCGCAAGCCCCGCCGAACGATCCTCTCAGATGAGGTAAAGGCCATCAAATAACTTAAGATGGACGAGGAAATTGTAATTGGTCAAGCCGACACTGGAGAGCAACTGTCGTTTTGGTCAAATCGGCGTACGTGGCAAAGCGCAGGAGCAACTTAACGATAACCAGTCATACAGGGTGATTGTATCTGACCAAATAAAACGCTAGACAGCAAAATCAGCAAAAGCTTGAACTTAATGAGGAAACAAAATGCAATATCGGAAAAGGATTGGAGACAATTAAAACTACAGGATGCTGCCTAAGCGTGATTTTATGGGTTAAACATAATCCACAAGCCCAATGTTCCTCTACGACCCATCAAAGCGCTTAAAAACACGCACACCTATGGACTGGCAAAATGACTTGCCAAGCATTTGAAGAAACTGACAGCAGGCCTCGAGTACACAGCCGTTTTGTCAAAACATTTCCTGGAAAACATTCAAGGCGTCACAATAGCTCCCAACGAGATACTAGTGTTCTTTGACGTTGTCTCACTATTCACATCCATCCCTTAAAAACTGGCGATAAGAATAGTCAGCGAGCTACTTGATAGAAGGTAGGACGAAGAGAAAACGCTTATCAAACAGAAACGCATAATGGAACTGCTGAAGTACTGCCTAAGCACATATTTATCTTTAAACAACT
>JAYGXS010000005.1:3737860-3754510 GCA_036362985.1 Ligula intestinalis
ATATATATATATATATATATATATATATATATATATATATATATATCCCGATCATCATCCCCCAAAGAAGGCGAAGAAGAAAACAAGGCGCTGTCGTGGACCACACTGTAATTGTGCAACGAAGGCCTATATGAAGTCGACCAGACGACGAAAAACCAAAGTTCTGGCTAGCGATCCCCTACGTGAAACATGTTTCATAGGCGACAGCTCGACTCCTGAACCCTTTCGGAATTGGGGTGGCCCACAAACCCGATCCAACCATCCGGCAGCAGATAATGAGATCTAAGGACCTGCTTCCGGCAACGGAACAATCTGCAGTGGTCTACAGCATACCATGCCGAAATTGCGGTGCAAGGTATGTTGGTGAAACGGGTAAACGCCTCTGCACAAGACTGCATGAAAACCAACTTACAGTCGATCGCGAGGATAAACTGTCACTGGTATACGGCCACATGGACCGGGAGAAGCATGAGTTCGCTTTCGAAAACGCCAAAGTCATCGGCCGATCCAAAGACAAGATGACCAGATTGGTGCTTGAATGTTGGGCATCCGTGGGCACAATCAACATAAATATTGATTTAAATCCAGCCTATCAGGCTCTCCGGACAAAACTCCAATCACCCCCGACGAGGCCGCCGGCGCTAGCGAGTGACTTGCAATTTCGTCAAGAGTGGCCACCGACAGGGCAGGGGAGGAGAGCTAATCGCAACTCAAACGTCCGACATGAGTCATCAGTCCACCGACGAGCCCAAACATGTGAGCCGTGTCCGCGCTTTGAATGTCAACCAGTCCAGCCACCTGAGTATGGAAGGAGAGCCGATAGTAGCCGGCCAAATGCACACAATACGCACACAGACCTGATGACGACAACAACAGACGTACAGGCGACGGGGGATGTAGAAGTACGGACAGAGAGGGCTGTTCGCCGCGCACACGACCGGAATGACTCACCTACCCACCGACGGACACCGGACCCAGAACGAGGGCTGATCCGCGCATCCGGTTCAGAGGGGAGGTCGGGTGGTGGTCACACTACCGGGCCGGTTAACGTAGACGCGTTAACGACAAACGGACAGGCAACATATGACACACACGGGTGCCAGCCACCCACAATGGAGGTGCCGCAGACAATCCACGGACAGCACGAAGTTCAGCGCTCGTACGTAAGCCATCGCTACAACACAATATAGTCTGCGTGGCATTCCAACGCTCGGCAAGCAGGAACACACAACCCACCATTCTGATGATGGAAAATAGTGTATTTCCGAAACGTCAGCACAATTACAGTGTGGTTCACGACAGCGCCTTGTTTCCTTCTTCGCCTTGTTTGGGGGATGATAATGGGGATAATTTATCTGGACCTCGTATCTTCACCTGCAAGTGTGAAACCAGATGGACGTAGGGGCATTAGGAGGATTCCCGGCCTGGGAAGACAGCTCCGGTCAATGACGGCTGCAGAAACGCGAACACCGGAAGTTGACGAGAGACCCCTTGACTGAGGTTATTACGCTTCACAGGGCACGATGATTGAACATTCCGTCTAACCCCCCCCCCCTCCTCTGTATTGGTTAAACCCTATTGACTATGACTGCCAACACCTTTAAATACAGTGAGGCGCGGTACAATTACCACCTCTGATGACGGAAGCCTGTACGCTTTTGAAACGTCAGGACGATAAAACAATGGTTCCCGAGATCGCCTTATCTTCTCATATATATATATATATACATATATATATATATATATATATATATAAATGCCGAAGATTCGGCATCCAGTTATGATATTGCCTTTATCATCTCCCAAGGTAAAGAAGAAGAAGATGAATTAGCGGGGGTGGGTTCATGGCGCCAATTAGATTTGGAATGACGATTCAAACTTTTAGCAGCAAAGGAGCATGACCAATTGTACAAAGTGGTTATGCATTGCCTTGGAAAAGGACACCAATTTGCATGAGACAAAACGCGCATCGTCGGACCTTGCCCTCACCCTTAAAAGTCCGATGATTTATTAAGGTGATTCACTCCGATGATAGATACATTAACCAACACATCACTTTTTGCAGAATACAAACATCTCAATAAAAATTGGAAAAAACTGCAGCCGACAACAATGGACCACCATGAATGACAACTAGTGGCCCCATCAGATGACGTGGATTCACCCCGGACCTGACCGAAATTACAGTTGCCAATTATAAACTGCGCAACTGTGACTGCTCATTATGTTCACCGCAGCGCGATGCAAATTACGGCTTCCAACTAATGTCCAATCCCAACAACCATATAAGTGTACGAGCACATTACAATTTTACTTATTTTTTGCTAGTTTTGTCAAATCAGACGACGACCTGGGGATACACTGTCCCACATGTACTGCTGTTAGTTTACTAATGTTTCCATAAAACGTACTTCGTTTCAGTGACATTTCTTGGAATGGCATCAGTTGGCATGATAAAGCACGTCAGCCAAATAGACAGAATTCTGACGTCGCGCCGGATAAGTGTCGCACGACCTTCAAGGGTTGGACTTTCCTAGGACAAAGAAGACACGCGAAGTCACACCGTCCTGGAGCCGAGTGCTGCTATGATTCAGGTCAATCTGCACGGCACATGTAAGCGAGTACGCGCATGACCACTTGGAGAGCCGACGGAGAGCACTGATGACTGCCCCTTAAATAGCGAGTCTGCTAGCAGAACGGAGACTCTGTTTTGGGACAAGCTGCCGACGACCAGAGTCTGCTGCCGAAGCTGAACTGACCACAGACCGCAAACTGCTGGTCACACAGATCATATTAACCTTCTAGTACAACTGACAGTAAAAAATAGCACTTATCGTCTTCTGTCTTACCTTCCTCACACGCACTAGGCAAACATAACTGGTGTGGACACAGAAATACACTCAGTGACACCGGCTGCCTCCCAGTTTATACGAGATTCATTTGTGCTTAAACAGCAAATTCACCCTATTATTTTTCGGGGCTGGTTTCCTTGCTAGTTGTTCAAAATCTTCTGATATAATCATCGTAATTTGAAGAAAAATTTTGGCAGTAGATCAGGAAGCCCCGATAGGGTGCTTTCCGGCATAGGAAATACATAGCGGCTGGACATATTGTGGTAGCTTATTCAATTTAAGTGTGTTTAGGTGATTATGGTTATCCTATAATCAATGAGCTTTACCTACACAGACAACCAAATTGGCTTTCAAAACAAGGCTTTTGAATATAAAAAGTCCTCCCTAAATAACAACTCTGTTTATGCGCAATATTCAAAAATGCATATTTTGCCTTAAGATATGTATAAATAAGCAAAAAACGCAAACTATTGCGCATTGTTGATTCTCTGTAATGCTGATCACAGTGATAAACGTGAGCCTGACAATAAATTTAACGCTGATTGAAGCATACGTCCTAAGTTGCTGAAATTTGCCAGTTGCATTGTGGACAGCTTTGGCTCATGTGGCATTCAATATAATGCAGGGGCAATTGTTAACCTACTGCTCCAGAGCAGTAAATATACGGCGAGGATGGTTCCCGGAAATGGCTTGTAAGTTTAACCCCCTACCTCAAAGAATAAGGCGCATTGCGAGTAGTTTTTCATCGGCTCAGGATTCACTGTTCAGGTTTTTTTTACACATACTCAAGTTTCTGACTTAGTAAAACGACTCTCAGTATGGTTGATTTTGCTGCCTTTATCATGCTGGAAAATAAGGAGTGCAACCATATCACAGTGTTGAGTCTTCTTTTGTCCGTTAAATAATAATAAATCTTCCCAAATAAACTTGCGGTCACTGGTCTTAACCGATTTTGCTCTCAAAGAAACGCCCGAAATTCAAATAAAAGCATCTTAGGATGAAAATTATGTGAAGGCCTATGTTTGCTAATGTGATTTGGGGGTTCTATCGAAAGTCACTTTCAACCCTGAAATTTGCTAGTAAATTAACGTTGTGGTCAGCGAGAGCAGCATCATTAGTTCAATTGTCTTAAATTGCAAACTTGCATTCCTAGTTGCTGGGAGCTGCATTGTGACGCTTGTGACAGAAGCAAATACTGTGCAGCGCCACGAAGATATTGTTTTTTTGTGGCTCTACGTTAACGTATAGGTATTAATGGAATAATTTGCCAAAACACATTATAGCGCACCCTCGGTGGGTGATACAGTTTTTTGCCCACAAATTGTTTGCGTCATTGTACTTTAAACAATGTTTCGCTTATAACGGTCGGGTAGTCTGTTGATGCACAAGAGCCACTTGCAAGAACAACCCAAACTCGCAGCGTTTGATTTTAACGAGCAATCTGAAATATGGCTAACACTGGTATTGCTTGCAATATCCGCCATTTGCCTCGCTATACGACGTATGGTATATATAAGCTTTAGGCCATTTGCATCTCTAGATTTCTGGAAACGCTTACATATTTTTGCGTTTTTTTTCAAATAAATGTGTACTTCTGTAAAGAAAAAATTGAACGTTTTCAATGTTTATTTGCTTTTTTATTTGCCCTTTAGCGAAAAGGACATTTGGCAGAATGGTCTGCCTACGAATCACGGAAGACGTATTCCACTAACTCCACCGTCTGAACCCTATGACGGAACAAAAAAGGAAGCCGTACCACATAGTTGCCCTTGATATGCAAGTAGGTGCGGACGCAGTTCCTTGAAATAGTTCACCTGATCAATTTAGTCAGAACAGCAATTGAAGCTGAGGTAAGAAGAACGTTTAACTTAAACTCACCTATCCAACTGGCATATGGCTGAATTAAATTCAAAACCTGATGTGCCGTAAATAAAACATTTAATTTAACCTAACTTGAGTTACTATTTTAACCCGGTTTGACTGGACAGATGAAGCACACATCATACTTATATTAACAGTATTACGCTTAAGCAACGTGTATTCTGTTTTGCGTCTAGCGTACTATCAGATAAAAACATTCCTTCATATACAGGAGTCACCAAAAATCCCGCAAATAGCCCACATACGCGGAAAATTTATGCTCTTTCGCTAATCAACATTGGTTATCGTGCACTGTATTCTGAATTCATTTTAATCACGACACGATGAAGGCTTTCAAACAAACTTCGTTTGGAGCACTTGAAAAACCGTTTTAATTGCAAACACTGGCAACAAAATGTGTTTGCCTCTTTATGATTTGCTTTAATTGTCATTATAAATTCAAATAAACCTAACGGAAACATAGATGAAAAAATTATGTATTCTTATTGGTCAGCAAATGTCGCCATTTCAAACGTAGAACGTGATTTTGAGTAATCTTTCGGTTTTAAAAAAATAGTTTCTTTTAATGAGCTTTTTACAATTGTGGGGTGTTTGTTTATAAAACATCGCAATGACAAATTACTTTAAGCTGCCTATAGCGCATTAAGCATTATTTACATCTATTGCAATTTTTTATAAAAAACGGAGTGGTTTCATGCTCTAACTGAAGACAAACATTTCCTTTTCCTCAGACAGGATGTTCACGGTGCAAACATTTCAACCTTGAATTGCGTGGTAACAATCGTGGTTCGAAAATTATTTGGCAATTGAGAAAATTTCTTTTTAAACAAAAAAATGCTTTATTTAAATAAAAAAAATTAAATTTGTTATAATTTGCTATCAAGCAGATACATTTTATATTTTTTTCCCCTTAGATTTCATCTATAAACATGTTTATTTAAAAAGGCAGTCGAAACAAATGACTTAATGCAAACTACTACAATAAGCAGTTTTTAAAATCCAACGTTTTTATGTTATGGTCAGAACAAAATTATTTATTAAGCCTGCATATTGTCTCTACTGCAATTACTCTAGAAAAGACTGCACGATAAACAGTTTTTTTCACATGTAAGGAAGCGTGCTAAGAATGGGAGCATCGAATTATGGTAGGCCGATGTACTAGATGTTATATGTGGGAAGCTTCGGCGCAAATTAAGAGAAGACTTCGCTGCCATTAGTTCAGAGTGGAGAGGGTGAGTTACCTCACTAAGAATACGGTCCACGAAATTCTTGGCCGATTAGAAATGTTGCTGCATTATAAGGTCAGCTAAAAAGCATAGGAAAAACCGGCAGCTGAAGAGAGCATGCGGAAAATACGTTCAATAACAAGAAAGTCTTTCTTAAGTATTATTGGAAAAGTAACTCAAGAGCAGTAATGAATGAGAGGGAGAATATCGGTATCTTTAAAACGCCAGATGAGGGCTTGCGGGATGCGATAAGAACGCAAAAGGCGGATTTGATATTAAAGTTTGCGGATATTTATGGAAAAATTCTTCAATGTGAAGAGAACATGAGAGGTTGGAAGCTATTGTCACACCAAGGTACCTTGTTGGACAGAAAGTCCATGGTTTAAGGATTGGAGGAGGGTTGCAGCCTGAAGATACACTGGTCTGACTTCCGCTCATTAAGTAAAGGCCATTTTCTGATGACCATGCTGTGACATGATCAAGTCAATCCTACAGTGTTGGACGATAGGTCTGGCTTTTGCGAGGATGGCCGACAACCATGTCGTCAGCATATTTAAAAAAACAAACATGCGTTTGGAGATCGAAGGTCGTCAGAATGGAGGTAAAAACAGATGAGGGGATAATATAGACCCCTGCAGAAGTCCACAATTGTTGGGAAAGGTTTTGGGTTTTCGCTTGCGTGCGAGAAGTAAAATAGTCCCTAAGCCAAGAAACGGCCCAGCCAGGAGAGCCGCATGCAGAGATTTTATTAAGAAGAAGGATTCACGGGATCGCGTTGAAGGCTGGGGAGAAGTCAAGATCTACATCGCTTGTCCCAGTCTCTTAAAGCAGAGTGGACTACCAGAGTAACAGCATCTAGTGAACTACGCCTAGCCTTATACGCAAACTGCAATGGATCAGAAAAATTGGATGCAAACGGTTTATTGATGTCCGAAGATGCATGTTCTTTAAGTTTGCGGAGTGCAGAAGAGCAGGCAATTGAGAAGATGAAGATACGATCACTGGACCAAGAGTTTTATTTGCCTGACGTTTCGGATTCCGCCGGGAATCCTTAATCATAGGTAATCGTCAACAGGTCTGAGACATGCGCAGATAAGGGCGAAATGATTCGGGACTCATTGAAGTGGTTTTTTCGGGATATAAGTGATTTTGACCGAACGCCAGCCATCAGGAATATTGGACGCCATGAAAGATAAATTCATAAGATGTGTTAAGACAGGAGCTAATTGAAAAGGAAAATAAGGAGATGCCATCTGTTTCAGCAGCTGTTAAATGTTTAACCTTGTTTAGGTGTTTTATGACTGTTGCCACGGACACAGGAGAGAAATCACTTGGTAAAGAATTATCATGTGTCGGGAGGTAGGAGTCGGTGGGAGTGTGGATGAAGTTTGAGTTTCAGCTGTCTAGGTCACCATCAACAGGTGCCAGTGTAGTGCGTTGACCAATGACACGTTTGAAACTATTTCATATTTCGGAGGAAGTGAGATGAGCGGAAGATGTAGAAGAAGTAAAAAACTGACTAACAAAAATGTCATTCAGCCTGGAAATCTCATGCTTAATCTGGAATTTCAGATCCTTCAGTCTATTTTGAAGGCCTCGTTTAAAAAAAATGCTTTTTGACGTCTCAAAGTTTTAGGGTGGGTAGAAGATATTCTGTCATGTTTAACCATGACAGTGTCAAGAGGATAGCAGACATTAAATATTTTGTTTAAAAAAGTAGTGAAACGACTAAAGCATGACTCGAAATCCTAGTACTCTAGGCGGGTAGAAATATTGTCATTGCGCATGCGGGTGACCACTTCGAAATTTAAATAACGTGTAAACTATGCATGTATCACCCTATCTGTGAATGTCTCAGATTTTTTTTCTATAAAATATGATTAAAGATTTCCGAGAGAATCCGAAACGTCAGAACAATAAACCTCTTGTTCCGGTGATCACTTATTACATCAGTGTACTGAGACATTTCCTGAGAATCAGTCACTTGGGAAGGACTGGGCTCAGCAACAACTCCGACGACAGTGAGCATAATTGTTCTGCAATTATCAAGTCCGCATCCGATGCTGACAAGCAAATTGTGGCAATTATTGAGTAGAACACCATGTTTTAAGCCAGTACAACATCAATTCAGGCGCAAGTGGTGGCTACAGTAGTGAGTAATAATCTCACCCACGCAGCTGACCACTATGAACTATAAATACCATGGAGCCTGTGCATGGCTCCACCCCATCTGCGCATGACCACGACTGCGTTATCATCACCTACGATTGAGGATTCCCGAGGGAATCCGAAACGTCAGAAAAAATAAAGCCCTTGTTCCAGTGATCACATCTTCTTCTTCTGAACTGCTGCTTCGATCTTGCATATTGTCCTATATCAGCAATCTCATTCATTTCGTCTTCGCGTACATAGAGCATAGTCAAGGAAGGAAACGTAGCATATTATCCTGTATAATTGGGAGTTTTATTCAGTAAGGGTCTTTTTGGGCCAGTGGGGCGGTGCTAGATGTATTTAGTCCTCACTTCAGCATTTTGCACAGCAACCTAATCTCAGAAAATGCTCTGTGAAAATTCCAAAACTCACTGTTAGCCTCTAGGGTCACAATTACATGAAACATATTTTTCGTCCTAACCCCAGTCCTAAAATATAAAAGAAGCGAAGTTTGGTACAGGTTTTTCTTAGCCATTATCCTTCTGTTGTTGGTTTATTTTTCGTACGATGCCGTACAGCGTGGGACACTCTCTCCACAGATGTTTCATCGCTTTCAATGGTAACTTTCTTAAAGGGCCAACTCTATGTATATTAAGATTCACACTTACACGCAAACGCACATGAGCAGAGAGTATGGTATGTACCCTATAAGAAACCATACTGCTTACTTTAATTTAATATGCATTAATGTTCATGCTTACACTGCCTGCGAGAGGGTACTACAAATGCAACTGCGTAAGCGATCTCATATATCGCTGCCGTTGCTCATATATGTTTTGAACAGCTTATATTTCAAACAAATTAGCCCACCTCGCTCTAAACAAAACTGAATTGACCGTAACATGCAGAGGACAGCACCTGTAAGTTGTGCCATTCAAAATGTATCTCCAAATCTTTGCGTCTTTAAGAATGTTCAAGTTGGCTTTAATGCTTCCACATCTCCTTAGTTGTATCCATTTTTCGTACTTCACAGAAGTTACCTTTCTTTTCATGCCCAGCCCCGGATTACTTTGCCAATTTCTGAAGCAGAAATTGCCTCATCTTCATATATCGATAAAAGGTATTCAGTGTTTCTAATGTCAAGTCATAGGGATACCTAAAAATCCCTGCATTTTTTTTGTAAGCGTTAGAAACTCACTCTTACTATTTGAACTTGCAACGCAATTTTAAAACAACATTACCTTTTATACGGCGACGGCGTTACTCAAATTGACGCTAAACAATAAAAGTCACAGGTGCATCTAGATGTTAGTGCGCAATAAGTAGATGAGCAAATAAATGTTAGCATAAATGTACTGATAATATTTATACTAAAAACCGAGGAGAGAAAGGACCCGATGCTGCAATGTGGCACTTCGTGATCAAATTTGGCTGTTTTTAATTTGGCTGATCCACACTCGCGACTGAATCAATATCTGATCATGGCTAACAAGCCAGAAATGGCTCTTCCGGTTTTGCTTACCGGTTCCACTGCATTAATATTAGGTTTTTACGAACTAAGCATCGTAAAATTGATTAACTTTAGCATTCCTATTACTAGTAGCATTTTCTCTATTAAGCCCTCACGAACCTGTATTTCTGAGCTTATTTGTGATTGTGTATGCAATTATCTTGGGCCCACACACATGCAGTTGATAATTCTATCACATTAACAGTTGTTGAAATAGGTTCAATGGTACGGATGGGCAGAATAACCTATTTGTTAGGTATTTTACGTTTCCTTCCCCAGGAATCTTGTCAAAAAAGTGATGGTTCACGCAACTTGTGTCCACTAACGTTCATATACTTTATGACGTTGACGACCTCAGAGCTCTTTTTGATGGGATGGGTAACTTGCGAGGGCTTTGACATTATTTTGCCGCCATTTTAAGCAGGAAAGTTTTTCTAATGTGGTAGATGGCTGCTGGCCATTTTTACCTGACTACGGCCCCCTTCCCTGCTTTTGGCCTTATGTTGGAGATAAGCGATTTCAATGGTCGAACTAACACATATAAGTGAGTGCCTAATCCCAGTGAGAAATCGTCATACTGATGCCCAAGGGCATTAAACAACTATAATTTACAAATTTTATGCCACGTGGACGGCCACGTGGACGGCCACGTGGTTTAGTTGGTCGTTCATATGAGAGAACAAGACAACGAATCGGAGATGACGAGGTGAGAAACATTATAATGTGAACAATACTTATGCGAAAAAATAATGTTTGGTGTATATTAATATGAGTCATTTGTCAAACCTGTGGACTGGCTAATTTTCTGGGCAAACTTACTCAGCCTATAATTCATGAATTCATTTTGAGTGCATTCCTAGAGTACATATAACTGAATACACACTAAGTAGTACAAAATCTAGGATTATACAATTTTGTTAGAATTCGAATTTTAATATTGAAGGCGTACTTTTGGAATATACGTATTAGCACAACTGCATCGGATTATGTAATTATCTTTATCTAATGTACGTTTATCAATCCTTGCTTTACAGAGGCGCAGAGACGCAAATAAGGCGTATTTTACTGGCTTAAAATATACGTGGACAAAAAAAGCAGATTCTTCCTAATATGGAAGGTTCGTATGAGATCCCACATACCTTTTTCGAAGAATGGCGAAATCGGTTTCTACAAGAGATTTCATATTAAACTTCCATATTTTTAATGGTCTTCAATTGATTTTCATGCCCTTACACATTCAAATATACTTCTTTAAAATTATCCTTTCCTTTAATCATT
This sequence comes from Ligula intestinalis, assembly GCA_036362985.1. NCBI lineage: Eukaryota > Metazoa > Platyhelminthes > Cestoda > Diphyllobothriidea > Diphyllobothriidae > Ligula > Ligula intestinalis. Next base: position 3,748,759 of record JAYGXS010000005.1, read on the forward strand.
TGATGTACAATTAATTCTCTAAATTCCAACTTCAAGGTTGGGTATGTTTGAGTCTTCAAAGATGTTGATTTTGGAATGATTTGGAGTCCAGTTTGCATTCGTATTTGCATTTATAATTTTCAGACGGAATGCTGTCATACTACGCATACGACATAAACTACGTTACTCTATGCCTTTAATATGAATTCAATTCTAAAACAATGATTTCTATTGTATTATTTCTGAGAAAAGTTAATAGAAAAACTGATTTGATTATATTCGAAGTGACATGGTTCATTTCTCAATAATATAATAATTGTAAACATGTTAACCCTGAATATTTCCCTTCTGTAAATACTCTCGGTTACGAGTAAGTGATAAGCTTTTGGAAGAGCAGGGGAAAAATTGTGCATATATTTTATTGTAATATATAATATTTAAATTTATAGGGACATAATAAATAATTGGAATAGGTGCATTCTAACCAAGTGCAGTCTTTGCGGAGAACCATACAAAATGCAGTCCAAGTCCGGCATCTGGACGTGTCCGAATTACGTCGTTTGACGAAAGATATAGCAATACCACTGAAAAATGCCTTCCTACTTCTAGACGCATCCTATGAGGAACACATTGTCAACGAAGTTCCATGATATTAAACTGGGTGGTTAAAAATCCGAAGCTAATTTATGTCTACTTAAGAAAGACCACGCGAAACCGGGACCCATTTCCCCTTCTGAAGGCAAGCGACGAAACAGTAATAAGTGAGGATGGAGCAAAAGCTGAGCATCTTTCACAATTTTTCAAATCGAACTTAACGACTGAAATCGGCTTAGGTGACGGTCCAAAGATTAAAAATGTGGCCTTCGCCAAAGCAACCGTTCTTCAGGAGTGAATAGCACTAAGCGACTCGAAATCATCCGGTCCCGATGACATATTGCCTATATTACTGAAAGAACTTGCTGAGGAGCTAGCCAAACCACTTTCTATGTTTATCAGTCCCTCGTTTTACGCAGGTTGTTTACTCGCCGATTGGAAATCCGCACGGATCACACCGTTGTATAAAGGCGGCAGAACGGTTTCTGCAAACCGTTTTAGACCAATCAGCCTCACTTCAATCTGTTGCAAGATTATGGAGCAAGTAGTAAAGTGAGAGCTGATACGTTTCTTAGAGCAGCATCACCTTCTATCGGAAGAGCAAAATGGGTTTTGCAGAGGCAGGTCCGGCGTGACGAACCTGCTGCATTGTTTGGAACGCTAAACTCGGGCAGCTGATGGAGAAAATACGCTTCATGTAATCTACATCGACTTCAAGAAGGCTTTTGATAGTGTCCCACATCAACGACTTCTGCACAAACTCAGCCAAATAGGTGTTTTAGGAAATCTGCTGAAGTGGATTCAACGCTTCTTACTTTGCCCGACAAACTGTCCACATTGGTGACCAGCAGTCGGCAGACTTTGCAGTCGAGAGCGGTGTCCCCCAAGGATGTGTCCTTGGGCCTATTGTTTTCATTATGCACGTCAATGACTCCGTTTCTGAACTGGACTGCTATGTGGCTATGTTTGCAAATGACATTAAGATTTGCAACGTCATCAGACATTCAGCTGACGAAGAACGTTTGCAGATAAATCTAAACCGCCTTCAAAGTTGGTCTCAAGACTGGCTTTTGCCGTTTAACGAGAATAAATGCAGTATCCTATGAGTTGACCGACGCAGCTCTCAAAACCCCATGGTTTACAGCCTAAATGGGATCCAACTGCAAGAAGTAAACGCGAAGAAACATTTTGGAGTATGGATCTCAACGTCTCTCAAGCCCTCGCTGCACTGCGCAAAAGTAGCAAAGTATGTGATGTCCATCCTGCATCTTGTCAAAAGGGCTTACTGTGCCTTCGATAAAGACTGCTTTGCTAAGGTCTTTGAAACATTTGTGCGGCCTAAGTTGGAGTTCGCAATCCAGCAATTTCAGGCATGGAATGCTCTGCCCGCGGACATTGTCATGTCGCCATCTGAGCACACGTTTACGATTAAGTCAAACGCATCTGTAGGCATGTTTAAGTTAGAACAATCAGCAACTTAGCCCCCGAAAATTAACTGCTAGTTACCGGATTCAAATTGCGGAATATCACATCATAAAAACATATTACTCGCTTATTTTAAGTAATATGTTTGTTTAACAAACAACCTATATATTTCTTCTGTCAATTAGTAGGCAGAGTTGTTAAACCAGCAAAGGTGCACGATGGGCGCATCGCCGACACTCGATGAGGTTTGCGTGACCTCCGCAAAATTAACTTTCGTGGAACCCTTGGCATTATGGCGAAAACCGCGATGGACTTTCCCTGAAATGCTTCAAACACTCTTAGCACAGGGCATCCGCTTCGAATATACTCTGCACCACCCTGCACCGCCACCTCACCCCAGGCGAAAGTTTTCCTCCTTTAATCTCTCAAAAGGCATTCAAACCCCTAGACTTCTGAACAATGCCTAAGGAAATGTTTTTCAATGTCGGCCCTCAAATGTTGCAATGAAACTGTTCTGAAATGTTCTGCAGATCAAATGCCATGAAAAAAACTGTACCATAAGGGAGTTCAAAGGTATTTGCCTGTATTTTCCTCAATAAAATTTTGGCCTGACCTGACTTACAGATCTGCTTTCAAGCGTTCCCCAGTACTATTTTTGTGAGTTTCTAAGCCACCAAACCAGGATATTTTCTCAGATAACTAGTATTCTATTCCATCTTCCCCCTCAGCAGATCTTTTTTATTTTCCCTAGGTGCCCAAAAACTACCCTTCTACCGACCACTCCTCAGGTGCGCCTCCCAAAGACGCTCCCAAGGACGCGACTTCCATAGACACTCCTGAACGTACTCCCGTTGCCTAAAGATTGGTATTCATTCGCTAAAAGGCATTTTCTCAGGTTGTGGTACTGATTATCGTGAAGCCTATACTGAAATTAGATCAGTCATGATAGGATACGAGCTTATTAATGTGCTTCGTTCTGACCACTAACAAAACGAATTAACTGCAAGAAGTAACTTCTTAAATGTTATGCATTTTACTATTGATTCTGACAGCCTTTATAAATTCAAATATAGTTTATGGAAAACGTGCACGGACAAACGTAGTTCTTGTACTCATTTGGCAGCAGCTTACGCCTCGTTTAAATCTTATCCATAAAGGAATGGTACCTTTTGGGTTTCAAGACTTTTCTAAATTACCGAATGATTTTGAAGCCTACTGCCCACTACACTGGAATTCAATGTTTAAAATTTGCGCATTGTGTGCATCCTGTTCAAGGAAAAGTTTGTTTTTGTCTATAGCTTGAGGAAGACGTCACATTATTCTCATAAAGTATCGCTCTCTGCAAAAATATCCACAAAGCCGATACCGGTGATTGATGAGTTCCCTCCCCCTCTCCCTCACCTGTAATTTTTGTCTGGCTCATCCTCACTATAGGTGCTGCTGTTTTTTTCGTGGCAGCTTTTATTCTTGACGACGGATAGTTGGATACGGTTGCAATTCTATACTTAGCCCGAAGACGGTAAACGACACTAATTTGTGAGCTTATGATGTAGTCAATTTTGGGCACTTTCAAGCTCATGCAGAAATATGGGGCTGTGCGTTGTCAATCGAATGCTACACTGAGTGAGTAAAGGAGAGGCGTATGGTTGACATAATCAAACTTTGTGATCGAACGGTCGTTTAGGTGATACTATTTGCCACTAAATTATCATTTTTTTACAATCTTAATGGATGGAAGATCTTAAAAAAGTTTTCAATACACGTTTCTCAAATCATCCAGCTTACTAAAATTCCACATACAGGTAACGGCTGTATAATATGGTACAAGTTCATATATGCACGAGCAGCTCACAGTACGGCTTGCAATTATCTGGCCTTATCAGGTATGATTACCAGAAGAAGTACTTCTAGCATAGGCACAACACTTCTTACAGTACTACCCTTGCCCTAGAAGTTAACACTTTAGGAAACAACTAGGACAATCACTGAGGTGCATGGAGATTCAACCATCAACTCGAATCGGCTAAGCGAAGATTTCCGACCCCTTCCATTTTTAGTTGAGATCAAGGGAACATGGGCCCATATCTTACTCCAATCAATGTCATTTCTGACCAAATCTTAGCATCGGTAATAGTGCTAGCACTAAAATCACCCAGATACACCATTGGACGCAGCAGTACAAACAGTAATCGCAGTTATAGAAATCTGAGACTTGGGCTCCTTAAATTTTTGTGGTTGCTACTATAAAAGAGCGCAAAAGTCTACTGTCACTAAAAGCGTAAATAGGCGGTTTCTGGCCTAACTGGATATAGCGGCTTATGTTCAAGTACTGCTTGGTTATCTTGGATTGTTGTCTACGCTTCAACTGGGGAGAGAGGTTAGAATATGGTGGCTGGTTTGTTGCCTTCCTTCACCATACCTGACTACAGTCGCCATCCCTGCTCTAGGCCTAATGATGGACATCAGCCATTTCGATTGTCGAGATATCAAACAATAGCAAGCGGGGTATCCTAAAGAATGATCGTCGTAGTGATGCGCAAGGGGATTAAACAGTTATACTTATCAAATAATATTCCACGTGAAAGGCCACAAGTATAATTGGTCCTTCTCAGAAGAGAACATAAATCCAAGTCGGACATCAATATAAAAAGCAACAGGAAATTATATTGCAACCCTACATAAAGGGAATATATGAAACCATGTCTAGGCGAGTTATTCACTTCGGCCCCTCTGTAGCCCACAAGCCCGCACCCTCAATGCGCGGCAGCCTATATCTAGTTAAGAGGTCCTTACCCGTAGAATAATTCAAAAACGTCATTTACCGCATACCGCGCACCAGTTACCCTTGTTTTTATATTGCTTAACCAAGCAAAGTCTTGAGATTTGCATCAAGGAACATAAGTCAGCCGTTGGCTGACGGAACCCTTTATCAATCGTATTTGCGCCATCCCACGAGTATGATCTACAATTCAATTAGGATGGCACCGGGGTGATCGCCATGGCTAATTCAAGGCAAGTGACAGAATTCATCCAACCGTGGCACTCGAGCCCAGCAAGTATAAGCAGACACGTAAAGCTTCCTTACCACTTTACTACTGTTCCCGTCTAGTCGATTAACCTGCACCTTGACGCAATAACAGGCTGTCCGTGATTTGTCGAGTAGAATTACTCGGAAAACCCCATTCATAAGTCTTAAATTAAACACCTCCCTCAACTCACCAGCACAACCTGTCACTACAGGCGCCACGTCTCCATAATTCTCCTGTCCAGTCCTATCCAGTTTGGTGAATCCTTCGCCCCCAAAACCTTTAGTGCGACATTTCCAGCCCTTACTTTATATCTAGTATGATGACATACAACTTATAATTGTTCAAAAACTCACGAATAAAACTCAATTTTTCGAAGATCTTCTTTCTTATTATCGAAGGATCTCGAAATGTACGTTTCAGTTCAGTTTTAGCAGGGAAATATAGGTAAATACCGTTAAACTGTCTCTTTGTACATAGCTATGATGCAAAGCATGTGGCGTTGCCAGTAATTTGACTGCGGTAGGGGATAGACATTAAAAAACCCCATGGCATTTTTCGTAAATGTAGTTCTGAATGCCGTTTGTGGGATTTAAGGAGAAAAACTATCGCCTGTGAAGGGGGGGGGGGTGGGGAAGGCGAAGGGAATATGTAAATTGGATGTCCTGCTGCTAAAAGTGTTTGAAAAATGTCAGAAGAAGCCCATCGCTGTTGTTCAATATACTTAT
>JAYGXS010000005.1:3754520-3780977 GCA_036362985.1 Ligula intestinalis
TGCGTTTGTTTGTGTTGTCAGGTCAGCTGGTTTTCAGGGTTATGCCTGGCTGATGAAGGTCAATGTGCCCGAAACAGTTATGTATCAAGTAAAATTCAGATGCTTCATACGCCACTTACTGCTATTATGACTTGGCCGGAATCGGCCTGGCAGGTAGTCAACCGTTTGGCACCTCCGACCGCCATATTAACCGGCTGTAAGTGCGTTTGTCGGTGTTGTTTAATCAGCAGTTTTTCAGGCTTATGCATTGCTGAGGAAGGTAAATAAGCCCGAAAAAGGTCTGTATCAAGTGACCCTCAGATGCAATCATACCTTACTTACTGCCTTTATGTATTGGCCGGCATGGTCCTGGCAGGCAGTCTACCGTTTGGGAAATCTGACAGCAAATGATATTCGTTTATTTCGAAAGCTTATTCAATCGGTCTTTGCACATTCTGAAAGAATATATACCCGATCAGTAGTGAGAGCAATTGGTTGGTGGCAAGCCGCCGATAAACTGCACTTCAGCGAAGTGGTTATGACCCATCAGATAAACTCCAGTGTTGGAACAACTGCACCGTCTCTAATAGCGTTTTTTAGGCTTATGCTTTGCTGCTGAAGGTAAAAAAGCCCGAAAAAGGTCTGCATCAAGTGACTCTCAGATGCTGTCGTACACCACTTACTGCTCTTATGTATTGGCCGGCATGGTCCTGGCAGGCAGTCAGCCGTTTGGGAAATGTGACGCAAAATGATATTTGTTCAGTTCGAAAGCTAATTCTATCGGTCTTTGCACATTTGTGAATGAATATATACCCGATCAGTAGTGAGAGCAATTCGTAGGTGGCGAGCCACTAATGAACTGCACTTCAATAAAGTACTTATAACAGATCTGATAGACTCCATGGGTGGACCAAATGCGCCGTCTGTAAGTGCGTTTGTTTATGTTGTCCGATCAGCTGGTTTTCAGAGTTATGCCTGGTTGATGAAGGTCAAGAAGCCCGAAGCAGTTCTGTATCAAGCTATCCCATAATGCTGTCATGCCCCACTGACACCTATTATGACTTGGCCGGCATCAGCCTGTTAGAAAGTCATCGGTTGGGGACCTCTGACCATCTTATTAATTTGTTTAATTTGGGAGATTATTCGATCCGTCTTTGCCTATGCCTGAATGAATATATACCCAAACAGTAGTGAGAGCAATTGGTACGTGGCGAGCCGCTGATGAACTACATGTCAATGAAGTGCGTTTGACCCATATGATAGACTTCATTGGTCGACCAAATGTGCCGTCTGTAAGTGTGTTTGCTTGTGCTGTCCGATCAGCTGGTTTTCAGGGTTATGCCTGGCTCATGAAGGTCAATAAACCCGGAGCAGTTTTGTATGAATTAAAGCACATATGTTGTCATGCCCCACTTACTGCTATTATGACTTGGCCGACATCGGCCTGGCAGGCGGTCAACCGTTGGTGTCTTTTGACCACCATATAATTCTTTTTTAATTCGGAAGATTATTTGATCGGTGTTTGCACATATCTGAGAGAATATATACCCGATTCGCCAGGACAGCAAGTGGCATTTGGCGAGGTGCTGGTGAACTGCCGTTCGGCAAAGTGCTTGTGTCCAATCTGATAGACTCCTTTGATGGACCAAATACGCCGTCTTTAAATGTGTTGGCTTGTTTTTTGCGATCAGCAGGTTTACAGAGTTATTATTGGCTGATGAAGGTTAATAAGCCCGAAACAGTTTTGTATCATGTGAAACCCGGATGCTATCATGCTCCACTTAATACTATTATGATTTGGCTGGCATCCACCTGGCGGGCGGTCACCCGTTATGAACCTTTGACCACCACATGATCTCTGTGAAATTCTGAAGATAATTCTATCGGTATTTGCACAATTCTGACTAAAAATATACCTGATTCGCCCTGATCGCAAAAGGCGGTTGACGAGGCGCTGATGAACTGCGGTTGGGTAAATTGCTTTTGATCAATCTGACAGACTCCATTGGTGGACCTTATGTGACGGCACTTATCGGGTTCTTTTTTATTATCGATTTGCTGGTGTTCTGGCCTATGCTTGGCTGATGAAGGTTATTAAGTCCAAAAGAGTTCTGTATCAAGTTTCCCTCAAATGCTCTCATAGCCCACTTACTTTCCTTTTGTTTTGGCTGACATGGTCATGACAGGCAGTCTGACGTTTGGAAAATATGACAAGAAGTTATATTTGCGTAGTTCGAAAGCTTTTTCGGTCATTCTTTGCACATTTCTGAATAAATATATACCCGATTAGCAGTGTCGGCAATCGCTAGGTGGCGAGCCGCTGATGAACTGAACTTCCATAAAGTACTTATGACCCATCTGATAGCCTCCAATTGTAGACCAATGTCACCGTCTCTAAGTACGTTTGTTTGTGCTGTGCGATCAGTTGGTTTTCAGGTTTATGCTCGGCGATGAAGATCCATAAGCCTTAAAAAGTAATGTTTCAAGTAACCGCCGGATGCTGTCATTGCTTACGTACAGCTATTATGCCTTGGCACGTATCGGATTGGCAGGCGGTCACTTGTTTGGGACCTCTGACCACTATATAAATTTCTTTAATTTTGAGGACTATTCGATCGGTGTTCGCACATTCCTGAGTGAATATATACCCATTCAGCAGTGACAGCAAATGGCAGGTGGCGAGGCGCTGATGAACTGCAGTTCGATGAAGTGCTTATGACACATCTGATAGACACCAGTGCTGGACCAACTGCGCCGCATGTAAGCGCGTTTGTTTGTGTTGTCCGACCAGCTACTGTTCAGGGTTATGCTTGGCTGATGAAGGCTAATAAGCCCGAAACAGTTATGTATTAAGTTACCCACAGATGCTGTCATACCCCACTTACTGCTATTATGACTTGGCCGGAATCGGCCTGGCAGGCGGTCACCCGTTGGGGACTTCTGACCACCACAGGAACTTTGTTTAGTTCGGAAGTCTATTCCATCGGTGCTCGCACATTCCTGAGTGAATATATACCCGGTCAGCAGTGACAGCTTATGGCAGGTGGCGAGGCGCTGATGAACTGCGGTTCGATGAAGTGCTTATGACCCATCTGATAGACACCAGTGGTGGACCAACTGCGCCGCATGTAAGTACGTTTGCTCGTTTTGTCCGATCAGCTGGTTTTTAGGCGCAGGCTTTGTTAATGAAGGAAAATAAGCCCGAAACAGCAATGTATCAGGGTACTTAGAATGCTATCGTACCCTACTTACTGCTACCATATATTTGCTGGCATGTTCCTGGCAGGCATTCTCCCGTGTGGAAAATCTAACAACAAATTATATTTGTTTATTAAGAAAGATGATTTAATCGGTCTTTGCTTATTCTGAATGAATATATACCCGATCAGCAGTGAGAGCAGTTGGTTGGTGGCAAGCCGCCGATGAACTGCTCTACAACGAAGTGCTTATGATCCATCTGATAGAAAACAGTGTTGGACCAACTGCACCGTCTGCAAGTGCGTTTGTTTATGTTGTCCGATCATTTGGTTTACACGGTTATGCCTTATGGATGAAGGTCCATAAGCCCGAAAGAGTTATGAATCATTTTTTTGCCCACAATGCTGTCATACATCACTTACTGCTTTTATGACTTGGCCGGCATCGGCCTGGCAGGCGATCACCCGTTGGTAACCTCTGACCACCATATAAATTTATTTCTTTTCGAAGATTATTCGATCGTTTTGTGCATTTCTGAATGAATAAATACCTGATCAGCAGTGAGAGCAATTAGAAGATGGCGAGGTGGTGATAAACTGCTCTTTAATGTAGTGCATATGACCCATCTCATAAATTCCAGTGGTGGACCAACTGCAATGTCTGCCAGTGCGTTTATTTGTATTGTCCGATCAGCTGGATTCCTGGGTTATGCCTGGCTGATGAAGATCTATAAGCCAAAAACATTTAAGTATCAAGTAACCCCATAATGCTGTCATGCCCCACTTACTGCTTTTATGACTTGGCCGGCATCGGCCTGGCAGGCGGTCACCCGTTCGGGACCTCGGACCACCATATACATTTGTTTCATTCTAAAGATTATTCGATCGGTTGTTTGCACATTTCTGAGTGAATATATACCCGAAGATGGAGTCTGAATTATAATGGAGAGAATTTGGACCGAAAACGACATGCTTTGCCATACAAATCGGAGCTCTTTTCAGAGATCGCTCCATAACATAACCGCTTTGACATCTGCTTCATTCACAGGTCCAGTTCCTCTCCACACGTCACATGATACCGACTAAGCCCGTTACAGCCCAAGAAACATAAGATTAATTTCATGCCCCGTATTTCATTCGATAACTGTCCTTACGTTTAAAGTCGTCGCAAGAGCCGACACATTGGTTCTAGAACTTACGGACACAAGCGTACTACTTGCCGAGAGTGGGCTACATTCCTGGTATTTACGCCTGATATTGGTGCTGGTCAATTTTTAACTTGGAACTGTGAAGCAATATAATTTAACAAGCGAGTTCCAGGAAGCAATTCAGAAGAAGAAGAAGCGATCACTGGAACAAGAAGTTTCTTGTCCTGACGTTTCGGATTTCCTCGAAAATCTTGACTGCTGATGCAGGTTCAACAGTCAGGTCTTTAATACAATTCCTGGAGAAACTTAAGGGGGTTAGAATCCTGACAAACGATATCATGAATTCCTTTGATTTCTCGTCCATTTGTACTTCTATATCACAGGACCTGACAGTCTAGGCTATGCCACTACTCCTACGAGAGAAATAGGATGAAACGGAGAATTGCCTCGGTTACGCCAAAATCCTTTAGCTCCTTAAGGTCTTCCTCAGGACGTACTTTAATTTCAACGGAACAAACTACGAGCGGGCGAAATGCATGCCAAAGGGTTTGCCCAAAAATCGGATTCAAACCAGAGGCCATCCTGCAATGGCGAGCAAATAGTTACCCACACAATTTTGTCAATTAATGCATACGCAAACGAGAGAAGAAGCCGCGTCCAACTGGTCCAAAAGTTTTGCAAGCCCTTTTGTAAGGAAAAAAATGTTTTGAAAGTGGTCAGCCCACTTGGATTTGGATTCGCAAACAGGCCGGATGCAACCATAAAGCATCAGACAATGAAACCGAAAGACTCACTGCCACGGCAGGAAATGGCTGCAGTGGTTTACGGGATTTGGTGCAATTGAGATCAAAGCACCCGCGTCGGAGAAACCAAGGAGATTACTGCGGACGCAAATGGCCGAGCATGCAGTGGCGGTGAGAAAGAAAGACAACAGTTCCCAGGTTTCAGTTCACTCGACGGGACCCGGCTGTTATAGGGACGCGAGAGGCCATGCATTTAGAGTCGACGGTCTGCAGTCATGCGCACAAACAAACAGCAAACGCAAAAGACCGCTCACACAGTGTGAGAAATTATTGATAAGCATTCACATGCGACGACCGTTCACGTAGCATGGAGAGCTATCGATTAGAAGGTATACGCAACAACCATTCATACAGCGTGGCAAACTATCAATCAGTGACATGCCAGCACAGTGGTAACATGCTATTAGGCCAGGAGTATTCTAGAAGGCCTTAGCCATATAAATAGGCTGTATTGGAGGATCTAATGATTTCCTTGTCTCTGCATTATTCTTAATCGTTCTCTCGGCTTCTTCTGCCTACCAGTCGGGTTCAAAAGAGTGTGCTATAACACTGGCCATATTTTCAAGTTTTACGAGACAACCACGTGAGCCGTGAGCTGTTAAAGTCATGGCTCTCAGGTTCCAGTACATCAACAAGCGCAATGATTTGGCATTCCCGTAGGGCGTACTGAGACATTTTCTGAGCAAGGGAATCAGTCACGTGGGAAGGATGGGACGCAGCACCAACGCTGACGCAACGGGCGTAATTTTCACACAGCTATCAAACCCGCAGCTGACGTGGACATGCTGTGGCTAAAGGAACGGTCAATTATGGTATGCATGCGGGTATCGCTACGAACTATGAATACCATGCAAACTGTGCATGCATCACCTTTACCTGCGCGTGTCTCAGACTGTTTTTATATTATCTATGAGTAAAGAATCCCGAGGTAATCCAGAACTTCATGACAATAAACATCTTGTTCCTGTGATCACTTCTTCTTAGGAACTGTAAAGCAGTGCTGCACTTACACTTCATACGTGGCGTGGCATTGAAAAACAATATATGCAATGCTCAGCACTCACAATAGATTTTGGAGTCTGGGTCATTGGTGACAACTCACTTACTCGATCTACCGACCATCCACATGAGTAAAGTATCCTGCGTAATCACCTGTGGACTAGTCTCCTTGGCGTTTAACTGGTCCCTGCCACCTATTACTTTTGCTAGTTTCCAATACAAGCGAAAATTTTATTTGCAAATGTAATTGGCATGAAACAGTTGTGATCGCGAGGACTAGAGAGTTATTGGCTGGTGTTCAAATTTGACAAGACCCGGCCACAGTTTAAATTTGACGAGGCACAAATCCTCGCGACTGATGACAGTTGTGCAAACTGTGGTTGACGTGAGTGATGGTTTGCGGAATCCCATTCAGACAATGAGTACAACAGTCTGTCCAACACATAATACCTTTAGGTATTATGCGATAACCATATGGTTCACTAAGTTCATATCAGAAAAATAATTGAACGCTATGCATCCCCAGTTTCTGCTTAGAGGGAGTACAAAAAGGGTGACACCGTCAAATTTTTTGACAGTTTTCGTATATTTTTCCTTTCCTCCTCATTGGTTAACTAGCCTGTATATTTGGAAAAAACATATGTTAAAGCTTCTGATCCCTTCCTTGGGTAACAGTCAAATCGCACGCTTCGCTGCATCATTAAAGGATAAGATGGGCTACTAGTCACCCCCCCAGAGGTTTTAATTCCCTGTCAGCTTACAATTTAATAATTCCCTAAGTTAAAAGTGAACATTTATGGCAAAAGTTGAGGATATATTTCATTTTTTTGATATCCAAGAAAATGAAATAAACTTATTGCATGTGTTACAAATCAAAAGGCAATTAAGATATCTACTGTTCAATTTGGCGTGAACTACATTTGACATAACTGTTTGCTGACTTTCGTAAACTGTGCTGAATATTTACTGTGATGTCCTATGTTTCAATAAACACAAGCTCTATTTGGAGAAGCTGAATTGATTGTTTTATTCAGCTGAGGTATTAAGGCTGTGGTTGTCATATACTTTTAACTATAAAGCGACCATAACCAAAATACATCATCTAAATTTAAACTATCACTTTGATATCTGCAAACAGAAGATGTAGTATTTGCAACATACTATATTTCAATAAATATTAAGCATAGTAAATAGAAGTCGGCAAACAGTATTTGAATATGTTGTTCGCGCAAAATTGAACAAACCATATTTCAATTGGTGTTTGATTTGTGACACATGCAGTGCATTTATCTGATTTTCCTGAAGTGAAACATGAATTTACAAACAAATGACTAACAGTGTTCATAAGTGTTTATTTAACACGAATTCACAAATAAAAGGTATGAAAGTTTAATTGAGTCGAAAAAAAAACAGTTATTTTGGAGGTATTTCGCGCCTCTCGAATTCGCCTTCCTTTTCAGACAAACTCCTTGGTCTCAATGGCTTTTTTGATCCAGTCAAGATGAGGCAGTATCTTTGTGCTCGTGGCATTCTGGCCTGTGCAAAGGAAACTTCCACTGTTTATTATTCCATAGAGGATCCATTGTCCTTGGGCATCGACGCAGTTGACGCCGGCGCCATTGTCACCCCAACAAGGATTCTACAGGATTGAAAGCGTTTAAAAATAAGGCAATCCAAGTATGTAGAATATTATAACGAAGTAGATATTTCACTAAAACCTACGTCTCATATTTCCTGTGTACATGCGACCAAGTTTGTTCGCATGTAGCCATCACTAGCCATCCAGTTTTTCAACATGCATACGTACGTCATAAATAGTCAGTAAAAGCCCTGAGTCATCTCACCTGAATGCACTGGTATTGCAAACGCGTGTCACTAATAGCTTTCTACTGCCGACTCTAGTTTGGATTTCTTAGCATTAGCAAAGAATATCAATTGTAAGTGATTTTTAAAAAACAGAGCGTTTTGTTTAGTAATTTAAAAAAAAATATTTAAAGGAAGCTTTAATGTTTGTTTTAACGACACCACTTTTGGTCAAATGGTCGAGACAGAAAAAACCGGTGAATGATATAAATTGCGTGCCTGTGACCAAAAGAAACCTACAAAAGCGCTTGATCTGAAACAGGCTTGTCCATCAGACTGACGCTCATGTCCGTTTAAATCGCAGAAATCTTTTGTTTCAAGGATCAATCTGCCTTCCATGAGTACCGGCGAATTTTTATATGGCAGAGTGGATAGATGCGGAGGTGCACCCCAGCTTGCAAATGTGCATTCTTTGGAAAGGGGAACAACCGAGTCTTGCCTTGGAAGGCAAACAAAATCGATCGCATCATCTAAAATGGATAGAAAAAAAAATGGTCTGATCTAAGAAGAAGAAGCTCGTTCGTACTACCCTGCTTATGGTTGTGTAAGAAAAAGAAACTATGACTGGCAAATATAATCCCTATATTTGAATTTATTACAGAGCTGTTTCCGCCCACAGTGACTGGTAACTAGTCATTGATGTAAAACCTGTCCATTTAGATGCTTTTCAGGCAAATAAATTTATAGTCCTATTTTTCATTGATAATCGCTCACCCGACCGCTAAATGATCTCATCTGTCCCGCTTTTATTCGTTGGTCTCAAAAGAGGCACTGAAAACCGTAGCAACTGGTAGTGTAGGCAGAGAGCGTTGCCACAAAGACGGATGAGACAAGACTTAACTTTGCTTGCTTTTGAGCCGTCTCGAACGCGCAATCTGTTTGCTAAGAGTTATACGCCCTAATGATTGAGTTACGAGCTCATTGCCTTGCATAGTTATGTCGAGATTTATTGACATTCATTGATGAACGCTCACGTGACCAGAAGCGGTACGCATCTGTTCCACTCTACTGAATTACGACAATGCAACTGCGGTTATAGAACGCTGTTGGCGGGAAACCATTGGTTAACATAACAAACGAAGATCGCTTGCCCAAAAAATATTTGACCAAAGTTAACCAACACTTATATGCCCGAAATAATTGTGAAGTTTTCCAGATATATCGTGCATATTCGCGTGTAGGAAGGCAGTATTGGTTACCGGAAAAACATATCGATTGATCTGGGGCGCAAATCCAAATCTCGTCATAATTGAATCTCACGCTTACCTTTTACTCCGATAAGTTCTTATCAGAAGGGTAGTTGCTGCCGGCAACGGTACATGGCTTGTTAAACGAAGGGGTTTGGGTTGTTCGGTTTTGTTGCGGTTTAAAATGCCACATCCCCCAAACTAACGTCCGAACGAAAGAGAGAGTTGTTTCCCACTCGGTGATCTGCAGACAATTGACCGAATTTAACTCCACGCACAATCGCATGCAGGTAGCCGCACTTGCTTAAGGGGCTAGTTGAAGACACCGACGCCAAACGGGTCAGTGTCCGCAAAGCCCCACCCCCCACCTCACCCCCGATCTCCGACTATGCAACACACTAGATGGATGCAATTTGCATTCGCTGCAGTATATCAAACAGTAAATTACATAACTGACCAAATGTGACGATTAAAATTTGAGTGAGGGGATGCAATACACATTTAAGTTTGTTTGTTTTGTAGATTGTGTTGACTTGAGGCAAAACATGCTGTTTACTAGAAATTATTTCCGTTCAGATAAATAAACTGGGCAAAAAAAGAGGCCGAACTAGGCAAAATCCAGCGTTTGTCGATATCTGAGAAAAAGCCTACGCTATTAAATGCATTGTAAACGAACTTCTTGGTTGTGCATATTTTACCATAGGACAACATTCATAAAGAGCAGAAAATGGTAAATTATTTGTTGTCGCAAAAGAAAAAATGTTGTTTTGCGTTCACGAAAGTTTGATTAGAGTATGCATGGAATAAAACATTGTTGTCGGGAAAAGAAAAATAAAGTTAGTGTACAACATTTTCCTTTTAAGTCTGTCATGTTTTTTGACCTAATAATAAGTAATAAAAGTACATACTCAGAAAAGCTCACGTAAACATAGAAAAAAATTAGTTCCTTAATTTTCATTGTGGCATGTATCCCACATTATAAGGGAGGTCAGAAAACTGGTCAAATATCCCATTTTGATTTTTTCTTCATAAGGCACTTTTAGAACCACCTTATTAAGGTAAAATCCTTGAAGCAATATCATATTGCGAAGTTTTTGGTAAACAGGTAGAAGAATTTCAACATATAGCAAAAACCAAATAAAAACCCTGAAATTCATAAAAATGCGAGCAGAATTTCAAGAGCAATCTTAATCTTATCCCTGTGTAACTGTCGAAATAATTGCGATGGAATATGGCCGAAGGAAATTTTTTCGACTGCATATTACAAATAGATTCAAATTTATAAGTCACTGACGGACATCTCCAAGACTGAGCTTGTTCATTCGCTTACTAAAGTGTAAAACCATTGGACGCATCACGGTTTATTAGTCTTCCGTATTTCAAAGGGCAGTGCAACAAAGAAACATCTGGAAGATGTTAGGAAATCATTTTAAAGTACAAATTAGATTTTTTGGCTGTTCGGTAACAATCCAACTTGCCATAACACATGTGACATCATTTCAAAAACTGTAATTTTCAAATGTAATTTCACATGTACTGCTGTATTCACTCAAGTTGTGTCGTGAACATAATATTTTACTTTTGAAAATTAAGTTTTTTAGATGCTCCCATTTTGCATTGTTTCCTAGGTAGATATTATTCTAAATCCTGAGCTTTCTTAAGCATATTGTATGAGTTGATACACTTCAATAAGCCTTCTTTTTTATTGAGAGGCTCTCTTTTACACATTAAGACTTTTTGGAGTGTAGATTGGACTATTATTACGAACTGGGCCTTTTCTTATGCAAATTTCTTGATTTCATCAATTTGGTAATCTACTGCAGATGCTCACGTCTGCCACATTTCTCCTTCAGGAATGATTGAGCGCCGTCAAAATAATTCATGGCTTTGCCAGTGGAGACAGCGTTATGCGAAAAAGAAACACATTAGTCTGGTGCCCTCTGTCTTTT
Organism: Ligula intestinalis; assembly: GCA_036362985.1. NCBI lineage: Eukaryota > Metazoa > Platyhelminthes > Cestoda > Diphyllobothriidea > Diphyllobothriidae > Ligula > Ligula intestinalis. The sequence goes on from JAYGXS010000005.1 coordinate 3,765,646, forward strand.
ACCTACAACCTGTAAAATGGCCTGATGATGAAGTAGCCCCAGACTTTTGTTTAAAACCCGCCCACTTAACGTCAAAACTAGACAGGATATGACGTGGCGTATTAAAATACTTTCATCCAGGACAGCCTTCAACGTGGAGTGAACATGTTAACCTCGAAGACGCTGACCGCCAAGTAAAGTGAGCGTCTAGCGAATCTGAACGCAACGTCATTAAATTTGGTTCACAAAGACCTGGATAGTTTCTGTGTAAGGGTGCAGGGTTCCATCCTCAGCGGTCGATTGACTATTTAGTTAAAGTGCAAATAAGTAGAAGGGTCAAACAATTGTATTTACCGGCCACAACGGCTTTATGCAATCGCAGGAGGGCGATATCATGTTCACTGGAGCCTGACTCTATACTGAAATTCGGATGCATTATTATGCTCTGGACCAAACGATCCCTTTCAGATTTCTCCGTTTTTTTCAGATCATGGTCACCAATTCTGGCAAAGAGTATGGCATTTGCATATGTTTCGTACGTAAACTGTACGCCAACGGGTGCGACAATGCAGTTCATGGCCATTTCAACACAATGGGCCGCGGTAATTATCCAGTCAGGGGCAATCAGTGTTCCACCGCAAAATGGATAAGCTCCTCTGGTGCTCGTGTATAGTCCAACCTGGGGTTGTACAAAGAAATGCAAAATAGAGATGCATTGTGAACAAAGTAATGTATACATTTTAACAACTGCTGCCATATGTTGTCATACATCTTTCCAAAAAAGCTATTTTTGTAAGATGGAACTGCAGCTTAACCTCATGGAGTGTAAGTTATGAAACATAATACGTGTGAAGGTTGAATATGTTAATTAAGAAAGAAAAGATCTTACAGTCCAGGGCCAGCTATGAAGTGTGGCTTCACGTTTTGTGGACTGAGTAGCAGGCCATGCGGCAGGAGCAAATGTTTGCTTGCCACAGGCCTTTTGGGCTAAAAACATGAAAAAAATGTAAATTTAACTGTGTTCACAGGTATTTTCAACATAAAAATGTTGAAGGAATAAAAACACAGAACGCCAGTTTGCCAATTGAACGCCTTTTTTTCAAATATATTTGAGAAAGTCCTTGCTTTTTATTTGCAATCGCAATTTTTCGCGAAAGATGGGATGGTGGACCTTTTGAAGTGATCTCGTATTTAAAGCCATGCTTGATAGTTAGTCTTATCTTACATTTTCTTAAATGCCAAACACATCGATAAATAAAAAAGGTTGGTTTTCAGATCATGATGGCCTTTGCAAACACGAACTTACTGCTGACAAATGGAAACATACCTGCTGGCCACGTTCTCCTTGATATCTGTCCACTTGGGTGAAGAACACCTGGAATTCTGTCCTTGACCTGCACGTAAAATGTGTATTCCGTGTTTGGTTGCAAATCGTAGAATGTGTGTGAAGACACATCTTTCCCAACAAAGATGGTATTATTGAGGTCCTGGACCACTGCCATCACTGTGTAGCCGTCTTTATCTGACAGGGTGTAATTTGGGGTCTTCCAGGTTACTTGAACACTCTGTGAACTGAGAGCAAGAGCCCGTACGTGATTGGGAATATCAGCATCTAAAGATAAATATTCAGGCATGATGTTCAGGCAGCCCACAAAGGCAAAGTGCACATGTTATTTCAGGGCAAATTTATACATATTTTTAACTCATCAGTAGGCTGTACAGTTCACTACGAAATCCCGGTTTCTGTAAAACGGTAAAGGCGCCAGAAGGTTTAACTGGCGAGCTTCACAACGCAGAGGCAGGGAAATGTGTGCCACAAAAGCAAAAAAATTATCTTTCTTGGCCTATATACGGCAACGACCTCGAGCTTGTTAATTTGAACAAAAACTGCAAGCAAATGTCAAAGAAATTAAGTCCTCTGGAAAACAAAAATCGATATAAAACCATCTTGTTCAACAGGTTATTTGAATGAAGACACTATTACCGTGAGGATAACCTACCATCACATCGAAAAAAAAACCAAACGCTGCCTTTTAAACCATCGATAGCAGTTGTCTTCACGATTATTATTTCTCTTTATCGATAGTTTTATCGAACTGACTGGTTCCCCTCATTAAACATGCCTAATTTTTAACTTTTTGAAAACGTTTAGTAATAGCGATTGGATTTATGTTTTTTATGGGCAGATTGCAACTTTTGGTTCGATAATACGGTTTCAAACATGCAGATCCTCAGTCCTAACAATCCGTCATTGTAAATTTTTTGGGCGAATTCCAGCATAAGGCTTGCCCATGTTTGCGAGCAGCATCACTACTGTGTGTGTGTCCAGGCCTAAGGCTGTTAAACAAATTGTGCTACTCCAAACGAAACTACATGAGAATATTACCATGAAAAGCAAAAAAAATATCTATTTGTAATTGCATTCACGAAAGAGCAACTTCTGTACATTGAACAGGCTCCTTCTGAGGTTTGAATTGCTTTATCGGCCTTAATTAAAACTTGCTTATATTTTAACAACACCCTGCGGAATTTGCTGCTTTAAACCCGACGCCACCCCAGCCACCGCCTCCCAGCCAAGATATTTGCCGCCGCATTGAATTTGCATATCTCCATTTTTGATCCTGGCGAATTGGTGATGATCATCTCGCATACTCCCCTTCACATTATCTGCTGGTATTCAGTCAGTCAGGCAGAAAATATGTTAAATGGTCACAACTTCTGACACTATGCTGATCCTCACCCAGATGAGGGACCCTATTCTGTGCATTCATCACACTATCCTACGATTAAATCTGAGGACGGTTTTTCGACCTAGTTGGACATTTTCGGCAAATGAAGTTCATTTTTCCAGCGATTGCCCCCTTAGCGGACTGTGGCTATTGCGGTGTGTTCGTACTGTTTTGATTTTCGCTTCTGCTGTCATCTGTCTTTATTCAAAGGATATTTTCAAACTAAAGTAGGCGTGCTCATCAACGAAATATCTCCCTAAGTAATCCTCCGCATTCCCTTCCCGGAAAGCCTTCTCTCATAATTTCGTTAATTGCTGTGCACATTCAGAACATACAAAGGAAATTAATCTGTGTTTCAGTGTCTTTCAAAGCGGGAGCTCACCGTTGACAAAAAGCAACTAACCTGCTGGCCACGTGCTCATTGAAATTTGTTGCCTTTGTCGAAGAACCCCTGGAATTCTGTCGTTAACCTGCACGTAAATGGTGTACTCCGTGAGTGGTTCCAGCCCGGAAAAAGTGTGTGAAAACACATCTGTCCCAACTAAGACGGCATTGCGGAAGTCCTGGCCCACTAGCTCTAGTTTGTAGCCCTCTTCATCTGACAAGTTGTAATTGGGACGCTTCCATGTCACCTGAATGTTTTGTGAACTGAGGGCAACGGCCCTTAAGTCATTGGGCATTTCAGCGTCTACGGGGAATATTCAAAGCGCGCGTTGAAAGGTTGTTAAAAAGCAACTTGCGTCCTCTATTTAAAGGTAAATGCACTTCGCATCACAAACCTGAAATGATCCGTTTTAATAATATAGATTACACAGGCCATCATTTTTTAATGCATTGGCTTCAACGTCACTAGATAAGAATTTTAGGGGTTTTGACAGATTTGCATAATCTAGTTGACCCAATTGTGAGAGAACTCGCGGTGTCGGCGGGAGTCCAACCCTCACAGAAGAAAAGGCCTTTACATGAAGCCAATGCTTAAATTGCATTGCATACACTGTTATAAGGGAAGAAAGCCATGGCGCTTCACGTATGTAACCTGCCGAATCGAATATTTTTGTAATATGACACTCATCTGAAACGAAGCACAGGAGCAGTTAATTTTTTCGTTGATGCCTTTGTCTAGCGAAGTGTCTGTTTCAAATTGTGCAAAGTTTTAGATTCAGGCATTGCACACCATATCAATTCTCAGCCTTCGATCAGTCATCTGATAGCTCACAAAAGAAACTGCGTGCGGGAAAGCAGTCCAGCCGCATTAATAGTCATTGCAAAAAGACAGAGGAAACAGCACGTGGTATCTGATATTGTCCTGACCAAGGTTCGTGGACTGGCTCTCCGAAGACGGTAACCTAGGTGTTCAGCCGTGGATAAAAACGCTACCGAGGATATAACATGCTCTGCCATACATTAGTGACATGGTAGGTGTGACTGAGTCCATCGTTTCGAGAAAAGGCTTTGGATAAAAAACTATATCCCATTACCTCAGAGACTAGCTCAAAGCGATAAAGTCAAATCAACAGCGGGTGACAAGTGGTCTAACTAGTTACCCCACCCCTTCTTTTAATACATGATTCCAGGGCAATTGAAAACTCCGAAGGCTGAAATAGCTCACTTTGAAGTGCAGATTGATCTAGTGCACGCTGAAGTGACACCAAACTAGCATTTGCGTCTCCCCGAATGTTTACTATACTAGTACAACCCGAGTGTCTTATGCATTCAACTTCGACTTTACGAAAACTGCCTCCTGATTTCCCCTTGGACTATACAAATCCTAAACCATGCCCTTTTGTTTGGCAAATGCGCCTAGCACCACCCAAAGACTTATGAAAAAATTGCTCACACCTCCTGTTCTACAGGTTACTTTAAAGAGAACGTGAATGCCATGACGATTACCTTACATAACATCGGAAAAAATAAACCAGACGCTGCCTTTTAAACCATCGATAGTGGTTGTATTCGCGATTATTATTTCTCGTTATCGACAGTTTTTTTTTAAGAACTGACTGGTTCGCCTCATTCTGCATGCACAATTTCACTTTTTTGGAGCTATTTATTAATATCGATTGGATTTCTATTGATGCAAGAAATAGATCGTAATACACTGTTATGAATAACTCCACCACTGACATGAAACGCGAGATTGCGGGCCATGCTCCTTTTCCCTTAGGTTGTTTCAGTCGTCATAAATATGTGCGTATAGGTTTTCTATGCTGGCATTTTATCCTCGATCTCTCCGTATAGGATGGCGGTAGTCGAGAACAGAACATTGGCGTTGGCTACTGGGAAGGGTGTTGATACATCTTTGCTCAGGACTGACGCCAATTAATCGAAAACAAACATATGCTCGCAAATTCGTCTTCTGAATAAATTTGTATAAAAGGGTACGAAGCTATAAATGTGTCATAATACGCTGACTTTTCAGTCAGCGTATTATGACATGATGCATCATTCACAATTACTCCCTTTAATCAGCTTTAATACCATCAGAGAGCAGAGAGATACTTACCTAAGGACAGAGTATCCACTTCGCCTGACACCCTCTCTCCGAGGCCGCCGCCACCGTCTGTTTTTTCTGGAAAAGCGAGTACTGTTCGTTATAAAAACAGTACAAATACATTGCATGGAAGGAAGATTTATTATATTTTTTGAAATATAGTATAAGAACGCGCTATTCAGATTAATTTTCTTATCAGGTAAATAGAATATCAGAGAGATGCTTACCCAACGGCAAATTATCATGTTCGCCTTTTTTGTTCCGCACAGAAACGAAAATGGTATAGGTTGTCGAAGGGTCCAAGCCAGTCAGAGTGATCGAAGACTCTTTAGAACCGTAGACCATCTCCCTTCCCGTATGCTTATTGACAGCAGAAATTTCGAAGGCCTCGATGATGCCCAGTGGTTCGCTCGGTGGCCTCCAGGTTGCATGAACAGATCTGGGATCCTTTGCGGTTAATGTGAGATTTAGTACTTTTTGTCCAACTGAAAAGGATCAACAACGTCAGCCACACCACATCAATAAAATAAAAAGTGCCAACGAACCAAAGTGTTTTCATAAGACAGGCCTATATGCGCACGATCATTGATTCCCAAAGAAAATACGTCCTCGAGTTCACACAATCATGGTGTTTGAATCGCTTCAGGTGTTTATAAATAGAGAAGCGAATACTTGATAAGTAGGAAAAATCCTGTTATTTCATTGGTTTGATATGGCGCAGTAAACTTATTTTGACATTTGTACATTTTGGATATATTTTATTACAAAAGCATATAAAATATACTTAATACACACGTCAAATTCTGCTTAACCATTGATCTGCTATCAAAGTAATAGACTGACCATCTAAAGACACATTTTCTGGGCTTTAAATTATTCCTGCTGCTTTCCTTACAGGTAGTGTAACGAACTGGGACTTCAAAATATGATCAGTGTGTGTTCCAAAGATTGAGCGCTCAAACCAACAGAACATGACCGAGAAAGTCACACACTGTAAAGAAGAGGATGATGCGATCTCTGGAACTACAGTTTTATTCTGAGCTGTCGGTTCCACACGAAACGGCATTGTCAAAGTAAATGAGAACACCAGACATTAGCTACGCATAAATGGGGTTGGTAGGGGAGGAAGAGGGTTTGTGGCAATTAGTGATTTTAACAAGTATATACGGCAGAATTTATTTGATCAAACAAATTTCGTGATTGCTCGTCAGCTGCAGCCTCACTTTGCATGAAATGCTTAACAAGTAGATATTAGCACAATTACACAATCAACAAAATCGATTACAGCAAGGTCAATTTGCGTGCAGGTGAACATCAATATTGTCAAGTTAACATAGGAAAGAGCGGAAATTCGGGGAAAGGTATAACACAAATACAAAACAACAAGGTGAGCAAATGTAGGCGTATGGTATTTTCGGCAGCTGTAGGTTAGCCACATGTTCATATTGCTTGCATAGGTCGGTTTTTTCTCGCCGTATATAGGCTGCTTTCATGTAGCGTAATGTCTGGTTTGTTCTTGCTCGAGCAAGAACTCGGAAAGGTGCTTTCGGATTGACTGAGTTACCACTGTCCAATGGACGTTTTGAAATAGAAAACAGAGGAACGTTGTCTTCCTGTTTAAAAAGCAAAAAGGTAAATTTTCAGCTGCGCTGGTCGTCAATTGCCTTGGAGTTCGCCCAATGTGCTTGCATCTGCACGTGCATGTGACAATATAGACGGTGTTTGGGATGGCATGCAAAGGCAAGGCGCCCTTTGTCCCGTTACCGGGAAGACCTGTAATGGGGCTGCGAAACACCAATACAGCTGCATTGTTCGCAATCTCTTTTGTGTATAGCAAACGTCGTTTGATTGTTTTTTAATATACCGTCACCCATTAGGGTAAAGGTATAAAAACCGGCTTTTTCGGAACAGACTGTTCCGTAAATTTCAGCTGTAAAGTTATGCTGTATTTCTGGATGAAACGTGATGACTATCCACGTTTAAGTAGGCCTTCATTGATGCGGGCAACTTCTGTTGGTAAGGTTTCATTGGTGCAAATTTGATCAGCTCGTACAAAGAGCGTTACTTCCAATTTTGGCTACCACTGGATTGGCACAAAACTAGTAATGTGTAGGAACTGGCCCTTCCAGGTAGTCTTGTGATAAAAACTACCGCTTATTAAACCATCATTCTCTCTTAGCAGGAGGATGTCAAGAAAAGACAATTTGATGGTTTGCTCCTTTTCCATCGTGAACTTTATCTTTGGATGCAAATTATTCGTAAATCGACGAAGGTTTTCAGCGTTTTGTTTGGTTTCAACTATAGTGAAGATACCATCGACGTAACGTCCGTCTAAAGTTTTCTTGTTATTTTGATGACAAGTTTTCTTCGAAGTGACCGATGAATATATATGCAAAAGTAGGTCCAAGTGGACTTCCCGTTGCCACTCCATCGATTCATCTATACCAATGCTCACAAAGGAGAAGTGACAAATTTTTCGTAATTAGTGTAAGCAATTCCCTTAGCATATCAGGTGGCAGACAGGGATCAGTCGCATGAGTACATATGACGTCGATTGCCTTGCCCAATTGTACGCTTGTAAATAAGGATTCGACGCCTAAAGAAATCATAAAATTGTTTGCATTATTTTGGAACTTAATTTCTATAAAAAAATTGAAAAAAATGCTTTATCACGTAAGTGGAGGACCGGCTCCTAATGGGCTTTAATTCCTTGACCAGCACTTGTGCTAGCTTGTTTTGAGGCGAGTTATTCATTGACAAAATTGGCCGCAAGGGTCTGTCTTTCTTATGCGTTTTAAGCAGACCATATAGTCTGGGGATGTCTGTTTCTTTAGGTTTTAAAGATAATGCAGGTGCAGTATCAATCAGTTTTTTTGTTTCGCAACTTTTTAGCAGCCTTCCATACTGAATATTGAATTGCTTTGGTTTGATCTTTGCCTGACACCTCTAGAAAAATATTGCTCTGGTCACCCAAAATAGCTTCAATTTTCCTCACACAATACTTTCGGTTGAGAATGACAACTATATTGCCTTTGTCTGTTTGAGAATTGACTATTTCCTTGTGGTCTTTTAGCGTGGTGAGGGCAGCCATATGATCTTTTGTCACAGGAGCGTTGCGGTATTGGTGAGCAAAGTCCACTACTTTTGCTTTAAGCCACCCCACATCGTCAGATGACCTAGGTATAAGGTCTGCTAACTGAGAGTTGAAGTCTATAAATTGGGCTTCAATTCCAACTGGGATTATTCTTCTGTTTGGAGCACAACATTATAATCCTAATGATAAAGCCTCTGAATATAGCTTCATTCGTTTTAAAACTGATAAATTGAGAATAATTTTCTTTGCGTCCAGTGGAAAGTAATCGTCAGTGGAATTCTTGCTCAAATACTTCCAGTATTTATTGCAGTTGTCCAGAATATGTTTTGTCGGATCTAAGTGATATTTGCTGGTGCAGACAGTCAACATTAAGTGGTCACTCGGTCGATCCGAAAACATCTTTCTGATTTCTTGTTCGAGCACGAACAAACCGGACATTAGGCAGCATGGAAGCAGCCTATATACGGCGGGAAAAACCTGGTTTATGCAGGCAGTTAAAACATGTGGTTAACCTACAGCTGCCTTGGTGACCATACGCCTACATTAACTCACCTAGTCGTTTTGCTTTTGTGTTATTCCTTTCCGCAAATTTCCGCCCCATTCCAAAGTTAACTCGACAATATGGATGTTCACCTGCGCGCAAATTTTCCTTGCTGCAATCGATTTTGTTGATTGTTAAATTGTGTTATTATCCACTTGTTAATCATTACATGCAAAAGAGGGCTGCAGCTGATTAGCAGTCACAAAATGTTTCAAATAATAAAATGGTCCTGCCGACCCCAAGTCCATTATCCCACTAGCCTATTGTGTCTCCGACTCCCTTTTGATCTTATATTTGGATCTGCATAACTAACAGACCAGCTCTCAAATGGTTTGGCAATATCGTGGGTTAGTTATCTTCCATTGAAAGTTCACTAGTCCTGCAAATATTACTCTTTGGTAATATAGATGGGCACATATCTTGAAGGCTTTTCTGCCCAATCACGACACGTACCACTGCCTTTTGTTTCCTTTGCACTTTTGTCTTTCTTTTTGCTGGTTCCAGCATGCTTAGCTTGTAACAGCGCGAATCTCTGCATGTGCAGCTTGCAAAGGCTGGGTCACTTATGGCTTTTCTAACATAGGAAACAATGAGAATAAATAAATGATGCGAAGTTACTAACCTGAGGGCAATGTGACAGCTTCCATTGTAGCAGGCAAAATGGCGGTAGCAGCATCCTTAACATTAGAAATTATTGTGATTGAGTATTTCGTAAATGGCTTTAAGTTTTTGATTGTGTGGGTTACGCGAAATTGTTTTGATCCCACCGTTATCGACCGATAATGGTTAGTTCCATGTAGAGCAACACTGTACCACAGTATATCAGACGGTGGGTAATTTTTCGGTGGGTTCCATGATATCTGAATGCTTGATTCCTTTATGTTGTCGATGGTATGTTGAAGTTGAACTAAAAAATTTAATATAAAATATAAACGGTTCCTGCGTATGGCTCCACCAATTGTTTTACAGCAAGTAAGACTGCTACTTATTTTAAATCTCAGTGGTAGCCGTAAACTTCAGAGAGCCTAACGTATATGGTTTCAAGCAGGCGTTAATTTACACTGTATTTCCTGCTGTGTGCGCCCCCCTCTGCTATGATATATGAATAATCGTGAAAATGGTGAAAAAAATCCACGGTGTCGGTGAGAGGTGAACCCGCACACCAGGTAAGGCCTTTAAGCAGCCAACACTCTACCGATTTCAGCCACGACGTCACTTCATGTGGCGTGAATTTAACTACACTTTGATCGATTTTACCCGCGCAAATTTCCGTGCACATTTTGCAGTAGTGAATTTCACTACAACTCTATATGCTCTCGTTATTATACTTATGCAGTGACAAGTAGCAGCCGATGAGCTGTCCCGAGATTTTTTGATATCAATAAATTCTGCTGATTTTGCCTGCTTTCATTTCGTACTAGGGATAAAATGTTTCAAATAAATTCAGCATATCTGCCAAAACACCAAAGCAATTAACCTTTTTCTTCACTTCCGAGAGTACGAACCAGCATCTTAGAGAGTGCGTCCATTCAGAGTGCATTGACTGTCAACGGCGTATCCATGTCTTGACATGTTCGACCGGCGATTTCCATGACTTCCCCCGTATGCTCTACACCATTAGGGTGCACAGACGTTGACGTGAGCGTTAATTTATGTTACGTAATAGAAGACTTGAACAGCATCTTCAACACTGTAACGCAACCAATCACAGTCATGTGCCAAGACACAGGATGGAAAACTAGAGATGGGATCCGACGCAGATGGCTGGCGCGGCTAAAGGCTCTTTATGATCGTCATTTGGTATCAGTGCGCAAACCAAATAACACCTGCCATACCGATTTGGTCCAGGGAATCTACTACGGTGCCCATTGAGGTGCCTTTGGACATTCACAACCTCGCTGGGACGCCATTTCCCTCTTCGCTTTTCACACCCATGACACAATGAACCACGACCGAGACTCACACAAAACGCCTCAGAAATCAATCAAACCAGCTTGCAATCACCTGCACGGTCGCATATATACCTCTATGTAAGGTCATTTCATGCCCCGATATGACAAGCTTACCACCTAGCCTACGGCTCAGTCAAGTTCCTGCGGCCAGCTTGAAAAGTTGGGATCGAAGACCAACCGACAAGTTTAGCCGACACTGTTTGCAGTCGCTATAGTATTCCATGTAGAATAAATGTTATGCATGCTCAGTTCTCGGTTGAGTCGCGTACATAAGTATGAGACAAAGACAGTGCCTGTTCAATTCTGATTTTTAACTCATGACCGTTGATTGTCTACAGTATGCCAGACATGACTTGTCCACCTACAGTTTTATCCCTGGTCGACCATACCACTAGAAAGGAACTATGTAGTACGTGTACCTACATATCGCTAGGCACAAGTGCTCATTTGTTAAAACATATCTGCCAACGGTGTTGAGATCACAGGAGCACGCAGGATGAAGGATCAACAGTTTAAGCGAATCAGTACTAATGTGTCAAAATTGAAAAATTAGAGAATTTTCCTCAAATCCTCAATCCAACGGAAACAAGAGACGTCAGCATGTATGTCGCATTTGCTTGCACCAATCTGAAGTTAATCGTGAACTAGGTATGGGTGTGTATTAATTACAAGCAATGTCGTCTTACAGAAAAGGTCTAATGGATTTAACCAGAATGTTAACCATGGTGGTAGAGATTCGCCAAGGCAAAACATAAATACTTGCCTACTGCTTTTGTTGTGAATATTCCTGTGACGGCATCACCGAGTCCACCACCATGGCCATTAGCCTGCTTGTTTCGGGTCCTGATTGATATGCTATAAGTTGTCGATGCGTGCAATTTAAGCAATTTTGTTCCAGTCGTCGATACCTGGACCGTGTCCGCCCGACGTGTTATCCAGTCAGAATATTCTACTTGGTAGAATTCGATTTCACCATATGGTTCATCCGGAGCAGTCCACGCAACCTTGATATCCTCATATCCGATATGCGTGTAATGCAGATGTTTTACCGGTTGACCGACTGCGCAGAACGGGGATAAAAAATCACCCGGATTACGTATGTATACATAGATTTATTGAATGATGGAAACACTAAGATACCCATTTCTCTGCGAAACATTCAGCCGCTGACGGATGCAGAAATGAAGGGGTTGAACGGTTTTAACGAATCAGTAATAGCTTGGGGATAAGATAATAATAATAAATTATGCAAAAAGAAAGTCGGACGACCGAAGTAAATCAAAATGACTATGAATGAATGAAACACTTGGATGCACATTTCTCTGCCAAATAAAGCAAATAGCATCTTAACTATGCTAAGTACACACGTACAAGTCTGCCTGACCAATGATCTGCTATCGGTGTAATGGTCTGACCATTTATAGATGCATTTCCTGGGTGTTTAATAATTCCTGCTACATTTTTCGCAGGCAGCGTAAGCGACTGGGACTTTAATATATGTTCAGTGTGTGTTCCAAAGATTGAAATCTTAAACCAACAGAACATGACCAAAAAATTACTCCCTGTTGATCGTTTCTGCGGATCTGAATAACTAACAGACCAGCGCTCAGGTGGGTTGCAAATATCGTGGGTTAGTTAGCTACCATTTAAAGCTCACAACTCCTGCAAATGTTACTGTTTGGAAACATAGATGAGCACATTTCTTAGTGGCTTTTCTGACTCCTTTCGTTTCCTTTGCTCTTGTATCTTTATTTTTGCTCGTTCCAGCATGCTCAGTTTTTCTCAACGAGAAGCTCTGCATATTCTGCCTGTAAAGGCTGGACCGTTAATGGTTATTCTAACATAGGAAAAAATGAGAGCAAATAAATGACGTAAAGTTACTAACCTGATGGCAATGTGACAGCTTCTATATTAGCCGGCCAAATGGCTTTAGCAATATCCCTAAACTCAGGCACAATGGAGAACGAGTATTTTGTAAATGGCTTTAATTCCGCAAATACGTGGGTCACGTAAAATTGTTCTGCTTCCACCCATGTCGTCAGAAGCTGACCATGTTTGCTGTGTAAAACAGTGTATCCCCGTAGATTAGGCAGTGAATAATTTTGCGGTGGGTTCCACGATATCTGAATGCTTGTTTCCTTTATGTTGTCGATGGTATATTGAAGTTGTACTAATAAAATATAATATATAATATTAATGGCACCTGCGCATGGCTCAATCATATGGTTTACAGCAAGTAAGACCGGTAGACACACCCTAAGTAATTTAATTATTTTCAGCTAATACACAAACAGTGGCGGTTTTCTTTCGTATTTTACCTGGAGATCCAGTGAATGGTTAGCGTTGTCAAATTAAAAAAAGCAGCGACAGCAGGGTTGAGCGAAAGCCTTTTCAAATAGCAATATAAGTGTTCTACTTAGTGGTTCTAATGGGGCAGTTATGCGCCACATAGTACTAAAAGCAGAATATATTTCTCGCTTCACGCACAATTTTTTTATTCTAATAATTTCAAATCCCGGCGGTAGCCATAAACTTCATAGAGCCTTACGCAGATGATTTCAAGCAGGTGGTAATTGACACTGTATTTTTGCTGCTGTGCGCGCCTCTCTGCTTTGACATGTGAATAATCGTGAAAATTGTGGGAGAAAAACCCGCTGTGTCGGTGTAAAAAGTGAACCCGCACACCAGGAAATGCCTTAAGGCAGCCAACGCTCTACCGATTGCAGCCACGACATCACTGCATGTGGCATGAATTTAATTGCACTTAAATCAATTTTATCCAGGCAAGTTTCCGCTTCTATGAAATCCACCATTACGGTACAGCAAGATGACTGCCCAGGCAGTATTTTATATGCAATCATCTAGAATATGCCAAAATGACTACCGGGCTGGCTAAGGTGTCAGACTTTTGGCAGATTAGGTCAATTTAGTTGAATAAGTTGTGAAAAAACTCCCTGCGTCGGCACCGGTATCAGCAGGGTGTCAAATAAATTAAACTGGCAAAATCAGCAGTGTTTAATTAATGTCTACAATTTGCAAGACAGCTGATCAACTGCTTTCTGTCGCTGCATAAGTATGATAACGTGGGCACATACAGCAATAGCGAATTCCCATTTCTGTCACAGCGAATATCCTCAAAGTTACTAAGTTATCAAGCCGCGTTTCGAATGCAGCTACGAATTTGCTCATTTTATGTCCGTAAAACTACTTACCACTTAACAAGAAGTCATTTTTTTTCAAATAAGAGCTTAGCTGTATGTTGTGCATACCTCTATGTACGTTGTATGTCCCCTTAATGCGGAAGTAATGACTAGTAGCAATTTCGTGTTTCAAACTATCCAAATCTTTGAACAAATGAAACGTGAACAAAAAATTCTAATATTTAACAGTCATTATAACACTTGGGGAGGACAAATTTGATCAGCATAGAAACGAAAGAGCAAAAAGCTTCAAATGAGTCATCTTGTTCGTGCGCGAGGCAATCGGCCCTCTGTGGATGCGCTCGTGCCCCCCCCCCTTGTCGCTTGCCCGTCTGTTTTTGTCGTCATCGGGTCTGTGTGCGTATCGTGTGCAATCGGCCGTCTACTATCGGATCTCCTCGCATACTCGGGTTGCTGCACCGGTTGGCGTTCAGTGTGCGGATCCGGCTCACATGTTTTGGCTGGTCGATGTATTGATGACTCATGTCGGCCGTTTGAGTCGCGATTAGTTCTCCTCCCCTGCCGCAGCTGTGACCACTGTCGACGAAGTCGCAAGCCACTCGTAAGGGCCAGTGGCCTCGTCGGGGCTGACAAAAGTCTTGTCCAGAGGGCCTGAGCTCGTGCGTCAGCCATCGCTACAACACGGGATGGGTTGTGCGGCAATCCAATTCTCGGCAAGCAGGAACACACAATTCACCAAAATTACAGTGTGGTCCACGACAGCGCCTTGTTTAAATCTTTGTATTCTTTGGGGGATGATGACCAGGATATTTATAAATATTGCTAATAGGAGCGAAGATGCGCACCTCGGACATAAATAAGAGTATAAGGTGATCTCGGGAACCATAGTTTTATCGTCCTGACGTGTCGAAAGCGTACAGGTTTCCGTCATAAGAGGTGGTAGCTCGCGAGCCGATGGTAGACACACCCATATATGAGCGACAACTGGAAGAAAAATCATCAGCTCAGCCAGCAAGTGTGAAACCGGATGGACGTAGGGGCGTAAGAAGAATTCCCGGCCTTGGAAGACAGCTTCGGTCAGTGACAGCTGTACACGCATGAACGCCGGAAGTTGACAGGAGACCCCTTGACAAGGGTAATTACGCTTCACAGGGCACGATGACTGAACATTTCGTCTAATCCCCTCCTCCACCCTCCTTCCCCTCCTCTGTATTTGTCAAACCCCTATTAACAATGACTGCCAAAACCTTTGAATACCTCGATGCATGATACAATTACCACCTCTGTTGACGGAAGCCTGTACACTTTTGAAGCGTCAGGACGATAAAACAATGGTTTCTGAGATCGCCTTATCATATATATATATATATATATATATATATATA
>JAYGXS010000005.1:3793215-3817616 GCA_036362985.1 Ligula intestinalis
AAACGGACAATTAGTAAACAAATTAATGAAAGCACCGAAAACTACCGAAAAGAATAGATAATTTATTCAACAATATTCAATAACAAGGTACATAATCCTTCCCACATATACAAAAAATTTTCATTTAAGGCAAGATCTTTTCTTTATAAAGAAAGTGTTTGCATTAAATTGTATAATTAACAAAAATATAAATTTATTTTTCTAATTTTTAGCTATTTTGACGTCTCCACAAGCTGGTAATTATCAAGAAAATCATATTTTTCTTAACAAACACTCACTTTTCTTATAGTTCTTGTAAGTACTCAATATGCATAATGCTGCTTATTATTATTGATACGTTTTCGTAAATGCATTCCCGTTGGTAGGGGAAAATAACCAAACATTTACACATTTAGGAAATTTGCTTGCAGCACTCACGAAACTGTAGTTCTCAAAAAAATTGGCAGTAAGTGCAGAAATGCTTCATACAGTATAGGCAGCATTAATTGATTGGCAGACCTGATGTATTTTAAATGAACCGCTCGCAATCGTATTAAACTAATAATTATACATTATATTAAAAGTGATAAAGCCCAATTTGCTAAAAAACGACTATCAGAAACGATTTTTTTTTCTATTTTTTTACAGAACTTCAAATCAAATGCGGGCCAACGGCGGCAGTGCCTAGGAGTTTAGCACTAGTGAGTCAAACAAACTTTCAAAAACTTCATACTACTATATTCTGTGGCTGGTAGTCATTTGATGAATACGAGATTGATTCCTGAGGAAATCTTGTTTGGACAGTTAACTTACTGCGTAATAGTTGGCGTATTCCGTGCGTTGATCTAACCAGGGTTGGCTCATTGCCTCAAGTGGGATGAAGATAACTGTACAGTTATTTAAAATAAAGAGCCATGTCGTTGCTTGAAAATAAATTTCTAATACCGATTGGCTGATGCAACGGATACAACTATCTTAATTTCGTTTCATTGGTGTGAAATTAAATTTGCATTTCTTCTTGTTTGCTTTCATCTGAGTAAAAACAATTCTTAAAAGAGCAGCTGGTGTCAATACCACATACACATTAGCATATATGCCCGGAACACTTTACTCTTTTGAAAATGCAGTATTCACTTAACCGACATTTAAACTTTGGCTGTTTTGAAGCATGGCGCCAAGATTTAGATGCATTTCGTTGGACGCTAATCCACAAAAGAGCACTCAAACAACATCTGAGAGGGGTGGGTTAAGTTGAATGGAGATCATTGCTCTGAGATCCGGACCACCAGAAAAGTATATTTTCTCCAGTTTACTTTCCTTATTTTCTCATAATTCCACTCGATTAAGTTCCCCAGAATGTGTTCTTCAGTTTGTGCTTCGGAAATTTTTTTTTATCTCTGCATGACCTAACTTCTCCTATTCAATCCCACGAAAACAGGGAATTTTGAATGTTTTTTCTTGGTGTTTGTTTTTGCTCCTGTAAAGCGCTAATGCAAAGGTGGCACTTCGCTTCTCACACACCCCTTGCACCTTTCCTTAGCATGCGCATATGAAGCAGGTGTTGTCGACGTTATGGGAAAGAAACCTTAACTAAACCTCTTGGACTCAAAAAGCAGGAAAAAAATATTTTCTCGTCATGCGTGAGGAGCACCTTATTTTCTGCCAGTTCTTAACCTATTTTTTTACGAGCGCGCTCAATATAAAGCCTCAAAACTCGCTCTGCACTTTGGATTTGAAGAGGTGGTTGGGCCTTGGGTTCAGGCCTGCCTGAGCCAGCTTTCCCCTCCCGTAGCTCCAGCAGTTTTGGCAAAGCGGCGATGGCTCTCTGCTTATCTATGTCCATTGTTTCATTTAGCATGCGTGTATATAACAACAAGCATGGTTGTTAATTTAAAAAAAAAACATTTTGATTGGACATTTAAGCATTTCTGAATAAGCCATGAGGTAAAATGCTACATTGTTTTGCGTAACAAGATGAAACTGCTACCGTTCTTACTAAGTAACTCTCACAATTACTGTCTCTGTTATGAGAAAAGGGCTGTTACATGGGCTTTTCCAACTTATCGAAGTAGACAGAAACTAGTGAGAGACGCATTTGTTTCCAAATTATGATTTATGGGGACGTCTGAGGTCCGTTACCATGGCAAAAATTGGAGATAGTTTCGGCACTACTGCTGTTCATGGTTTTTTGCATGAACAGAAAATTCCCACTTGGCAGGAGGCGTGGTCTTTTTGGTGTGTTTGTTAACCAGAAGTGATGCATTAAATCATCGTCCCTTTTCACTAAGCATATGCCATAGAATTCGTGTTACATGCCAACATATGCGAAATATTGATACTTTTTGACTAATAGGAATTGAGTAAGCTCGTAAGACTGATAATCTTATGATCCATTCTGAAGTCATTTCCATCATGTTACGACGCCGGCTTTTTAACGAGCTTTATTGACCACTAACAGAATGAACGCACTCTAACAGGTGACTACCTTAGCGGTCCCGCCTTCACATTCTGCTCAACTATAGCAAGCTTCTTCTTCCAGGTGCGTGTTCTGCCAATTGCGGGTGAGAAAATGTGTGTCTCGCGTCTTACCTTCGACCTCCTCGTTTACTCTGTCTGTTACCGTGACGCGTGTTTTGGTTTGGCCCACGTGTGCGTTGGGTCCGTTTGCCTCGTTGCACTACGTCTTGTTTCAGGCATAGAGACGTTGGCCTTAAAGCAATTTGGCGGCCCCTGTTCCTTCATGCTGCGACTGTCCCCTGATAAGAGGGTTCATAAAATAACGAAGGAAGAGGAGCGAAAATTGTATAGGGTGGTTAACTGTGGAGTCGGTCGACATGCGGGCTTCCTTAATTTGCTCTGATGTGTGCTCACCACCTCGGCCCACAATTTAAGCTGTGTCAGAGTTTAACTCGTTCCTCGGCTCTGCAGCATGGGTTGCCACCGCCGACTTCGGATCCGACCTTCTTACAGCCAACTCATGATCATGCATTCGCACTTGCATTTGTCGGCCGATTACTCTAACGCAATTCCGCCTGCTGCAGACGCACTGAAGTCAGCATTGAACGCTTGACTTCTATTGTATAGGTATATGGTCTTTCAGCTGTATACCTTGTCATTAATGTGCGCAGAACGGCTTGTGGGCAAGCCCAATTCCGAGAAGCTAGAGGGGACAACCACAATTTCGGAGACCCATTTTATGTACGGAATTCTGCGTCATGACATTGATGGGCAGGGCTATAACGTCCGAGTTTTTTGAGGCACTGAATTAGGTTCAATAAACGCTCGAGGATAGGCGCTTGCTCTGAAATTTCCTCCGATGAGCTTTGTCTCGTTGCATCAGGCAGCTTGCCTGCTATATTTGGTTTCTACCCCGTGAATGCTCCTCCTTCTTCTGAGTAACCGCCCAGGAATCAAACTTTTGGCACTATTAATACAAACATGAGGCGTAGTCAGGTTTTTCTTCAGGTAAATAAAACATTCTCAGTAACACTTGTCTTTCTTTGGACGTAAACATTCTAATAACACGGTCAGGAAGTTTAAATTTAACTTGCTAACTTCTTTATTTTAAAGCAGATTTTCCTTAGTCAAGTTATTTAAAACATTTTGTATTTAATAAATTACCTTTAATTTATGTTCCGTGATTACTTGCTTCCTCAAAATTTGTTTCGTTAATATAGTTTCTTATCAGCCTGCATGACAAGAACTTTAAAATAAGGTATATTTTAAAAGCCCTTAGCGAAAATAATGAGGTTAAGACATTACCTCTGATGAATTTGGCCACATAGATAATATTTATTAACTGGGAAAATTAGCAAAACCTACTAAAATCAGAAAATACATCCGCAAATGATGTCCAACATGATTCTTGCTTGATATATGCATTAAAGAAATTTCTATAAATTGTTATACTTTCTTGAAATCATTTCAGCTATACATACAGCTTCCGACAGATAGTCATAGGAAGTATAAACTGACATTTTAAATTACCATACTAACAGCCTTGGTACTTCCTTAAAGGCCCAGACACGTGTGTTGCCGGTATTTTGCCGCTGCTTGACACAGATGCGGGGGCTCCGGCTTATCAGTGCGTCAGCCAGCTTTCACTACCTGCTTTCTGGTTGATCTACCGCTTTTGAAAGTTGAGCTGTTTAATTTCTGATCGCTTTATGTATCAGTTTGTTTAAGATCTGCAGGCGTAGACCAAACTTGTAAGTATATATTCGTGTGACAACCACTCAAACCGTGCAAAATATACACGTGTTGCCATCAGACAGTCGTAAGTAGGATAAATTGACGTCGTAACTTACCATAATAACAGCCTTGGTACTTAATTAAAGGTTTACACTCGTGATTTTTCGGTATTCTGCCGCTGTTTGACACAGCTGCTAGGGCTCCTGCTAAACAGTGGGTCGCCCAGGTTACCCTTTATGCCTTCAATATGATCAACCGGTTTTGTTTTAGCACATTTTTAATCTCCAGAGAAATTTATTTCTGTTGGTGGTATAAATCAGTATTTTTAAGGTCAATAGGCGTTGACCGAAATTTTATATGCATATTCGTATAACTACAAGTCAACCCCTGCGACATATACACATGCTGCCATCAGACAGTTGTAAGTAGTATAAATTGACGTTGTAACTTACCATACTAACAGCCTTGGTATTTCCTAGTAGGCCCAGACATGTGTTTTGACGGTATTCTGCCGCAACTTGACGCAGCCACGACGGCTCCGGCTCATCAGTGCGTCGCCAAGCTTTCCTCATCTTCTTTTTAGTTGATATACGGGTTTTGGAATTTCAGCCTTGTAATCTCCATTGAAATTTTTTTCGGATCGCGGTATATTTTAGTGCTTTTAAGGTCTATAGGTGTAGACGACAATTGTTAGTGTATATTCGTGTTAAAACCGTCAAACCCTGTGAAGTATACACATGCTGCCATCGTAAAGGCGTAAGTAGTATAAATTGACGTTCTTTCTTACATTACTGATATCCTAGGTAATTCCTAAAAGGCCCAGACAAGTATTTGGCCGGTAATCTCCAACTGCTTGACTCAGTTGCGATGGCTCCTTCTCATCAGTAGTTAACCGAGATTTCCCTATCTGCTTTCTGGTTGATCTACCCGTTTCAAAATATCAGCTTGTATATCTCCAGATAAATTTATTTCTGATCGTAGTATATACAAGTATATTTAAGATCAATTGGCGCAGTCCGAAATTATAAGTGTATATTCCTGTTACTACCCACCAACCACCATGAATTATTCACATGCTGCCATCAGACAGTTTCAAGTAGTATACATTGACGTTGAAACATACCATACTAACATACAAGGAACTTGCTCAAAGGCCCAGACACGTGTTTGGCTTGTATTTTATCGCTGTTTGACACAGCTCCGAGGGCTCCGGCTCATCCGTGGACTTCACAACTTTTGCTATGTGCTTTCTGGTTGATCTACCTGTTTTGAAAGATCAGCTTTTTAATCTTCAGATAAATCTTTTGCTGATTGCAGTATATATCAGTATACGTAAGGTTTACAGGCGTAGACCGAAAACGTTAATGTACATTCATGTTGAAGCCCATCAACCCCTATAAAATATGCACATGCCGCCATCAGAAAGTCGTGAGTAGTATAAATTGACATTGTTTCTTACCACAATAAAAGCCTAGGTATTTGCTTAAAGGCCCACACACGTATTTCACCATTATTCTGCCACTGCTTGACACAGCTCGAGGCATCTGGCTCCACAGTGGGTCGAGCAGCTGTCCCTGTCTGATTTCTGGTTGATCTTAAGGTTTCGTAGATCAGCTTTTTAATATTCAGATAAATTTATTTCTTATCGTAGTATATACAAGTATATTTAAGATAAATTGGCACAGACCGAAATTATAAGTGTATATTAGTGTTTAAACGCGTCAACGCCTGTGAAATATACACATGCTGCCATCAGTTTTCATTAGTTAGTGGGATTGTCTGTGTTGTCTAACCAGGTGGTTTTCAGGGTTATGCTTGGCTGATGAAGGCTAATAAGCCGGAAACAGTTCTGATCAAGTTATTCCTAGACGCTGTCATACCGCCCTTATTGCTGCTATGACTTAGCCGGAATATGCCTGTCACGCGTTCACCCGTTGGGGACCTCTGACAACCACATTAATTTTGTATAACTAGGAAGTGCATATAATCGGTGTTTGATAATTTACGAGTGAATATTTACCTGACCTGCTGCGACAGGAAATGGCAGATCACGAGGTGCTGATTAACTGCGGTCCGATGAAGTGCTTATAAACCATCTCTTAGACCCCAGTGGTGGGCCATCTGCGCCGTCTGTATGTCCGTTTGTTTGTGTTTGCCGACCAGCTGGTGTTCAGGGTTATGCTTGTCTAATGAAGGCTAATACGCGCGAAACAAATATGTTTCAAATTACCCCCAGACGGTGTCATACCGTCCTCACTGCTATTATGACTTGGCTAGAATCGGCCTGGCAGGCGGTCACCCATTGGAGACATCTGTCCCCCACATGAACTTTGTTTCGTTCGAAAGCCTATTCGAATAGTGTTCACACATTTCTGAGTGGACATTTACCTGAACTGCAGTGACAGCAAATGGCAGCTGGCCAGGCGCAGATAAATTGCGGTTCGATAAATTTCTTATTACACATCTGGTAGACCCCATTCGTGGATCAACTGCGCCGTTTCTTAGTTCGTTTTTTTGTGTTGTCTGACCAGCTGGTTTTCAGGGTTTTGCTTTGCTGATGAAGGCTTATAAGCCCAAAATAGTTCTGTATCAAGTTTTCCCCAGACGCAATCATATCTTCCTTACTGCTTTTAGGAGTTGGCCGGAAACGGCCTGGAAGCGTGTCACAAATTGGGGACATCTATCAACTACATAAGTTTTATTTATTGCGGAAGCCTATTTGATTAGTTTTCGCACATTTCTAAGTGAATTAACGCCTGATATGCGGGGACAAAAATGACAAGTGGTGGAACCCATGGTGAACTGTGGTTCCATGAAGTGCTTATGACCCATATGGTACACCCCAGTTGTGGATCAATTGCGCCGGCTCTCAGTGCGTTTGTTTGTTTTTTCTGAGTAGATGGTGTTCAGGGTTATGCTTTGCTGATGAAGATTAAAACGATCGTAACAGTTCTCTATCAAATTACCCCCAGACGCTGTCATACCCTTCTTACAGCAATTATGAGTTGGCCGGATTCGGCCAGGCAGGTGGTCAACAATTGGTGACCTCTGACTAACACGGAATTTTTTAATTTCGGAAGCCTATTTGATCAGTGTTCTCACATTTCTGAGTGAACGAACGCCTGATATGCGGTGACACAAATGACAAGTGACATGATCCTCTGTGAACTGTTGTTCGATGAAGTGATCATGAATCATCTGTTAGACCCCAGTGGTGGACCAATTGCACCGTCTATTAGTGCGTTTGTTTGTGTTTTCTGAATAACTGGTGTTCAAGGTTATGCTTTGCTGATGAAGGTTAAAAAGCCCGTAACAGTTCTCTATCAAATAAACCCCCAGACGCTGTCATACCCTTCTTACTGCAATTATGAGTTGGCTGGATTCGGCCAGGCAGGTGGTCACCAATCGGGGATCTCTGGCCACCAAATGAACTTTCTTCAGTTACGAAGCCTATTGAATTAGTGTTTGCACATTTCTGAATGAATATATACATGATCTGCATTGACAGCAAATTACAGATGGCAAGGCGCTGATGTACAGCGGTTCGATGAAGTGCTTATGACCCATCTGGAACACCCCAGTTGTGGATCAACTGTGCCGTCTCTCAGTGCTTTTGTTTGTGTTGTCTGACCAGCTGGTTTTCAGGGTTATGCTTTGCTGATTAAGGCTAAAAGCCAGTAACAGTTCTGTACCAAGTAAGCCCCAGACGCTGCTATACTGTCCTCACTGCTATTATGGCTTCGCAGAAATCGGCCTGGCAGGCGGTCACCCATTGGTGACCTCTGACTAACGCATGGACTTTTTTTAAGTTCGGAAGCCTATTTGATCGGTGTTCGCAAATTTCTGAGTGAATGTACGCCTGATATGCGGTGACAAAAATGACAAGTGGCATGCTCCTGGTGAACTGCGGTTCGATGAAGTTTTTATGACACATCTGTTTGACCCCAGTTGTGGATCAACTGCGCCGGCTCTCAGTGCGTTTTTTTTTGTTTTCTTACCAGCCGGTGTTAAGGGTTATGCTTCGCTGATGAAGGCTAAAAGGCCCGTAACAGTTCTTTATTAAATTACCCCCAGACGCTGTCATACCCTTCTTGCTGCAATAATGAGTAGGCTGGATTCGGCCTGGCAGGCGGTCACCAATCGGGGATCGCTGACCTCTACATGAACTTTCTTTAGTATGAAAGCCAATTTGATTGGTTTTCGCACATTTCTGAGTAAATATATACCTGATTTTCATTGACAGCAAATTGCAGATGGCCAGACATTGCTGAACTGCGGTTCGATGAAGAGTATTTTACCCATTTGGTGGATCCCAGTTTTGGATCAACTGCACCGTTTCTGAGTGCGTTTGTTTGTGTTGTCTAACCAGCTGGTGTTCAGGGTTATGCTTGGCTGATGAAGACTAAAAAGCCCGAAACTGTTCTGTATCAAGTTACCCCCAGACGCTGTCATAACTTCCTCTCTTCTTTAAGTCTTGGCCGGAATCAGCATTGCTGGCGGTTACCGTTAGGGGACCTCCGATCTCCACAGGAACTTTGCTTCGTTAGGAAGCGCATATGATCAGGTTTCGCACATTCCTAAGTGAATATATATCTTATATGCAGCGAAAGCAAATGGAAGCGCCTAAACGCTGACGAACTGCGGTTCGATGAAGTGCATTTGACCCATCTGGTATATCCCAGTTGTGCATCAACTGCGCAGTATCTTAGTTTGTTTTTTTGTGTTGTCTGACCAGCTGGTTTTCAGGGTTATGCTTTGCTGATGAAGGCTAATAAGCCCAAAATAGTTCTGTATCAAGTTTTCCCCAGACGCAATCATACCTTCCTTACTGCTTTTAGGAATTGGCCGGAAACGGCCTGGAAGCGTGTCACGAATTGGGGACCTCTATCTACTACATAAGTTTTATTTATTGCGGAAGCCTATTCGATTAGTGTTCGCACATTTCTAAGTGAATTAACGCCTGATATGCGGGGACAAAAATGACAAGTGGTGGAACCCATGGTGAACTGTGGTTCCATGAAGTGCTTATGACCTATATGGTACACCCCAGTTGTGGATCAATTGCGCCGGCTCTAAGTGCGTTTGTTTGTTTTTTATGAGTAGATGGTGTTCAAGTTTATGCTTTGCTGATGAAGGCTAAAAAGCCCGTAACAGTTCTGTATTAAATTACCTACAGACGCTGTCATAACCTTTACTGCTATTATGAGTTGGCTGGATTCGGCCTGGCAGGTGGTCACCAATCGGGGATCTTTGACCACCACATGAACTTTCTTTAGTTAGGAAGCCTATTTCATTAGTTTCCGCACATTTCTGAGTGAATATATACCTGATCTGCATTGACAGCAAATTGCAGATGGCAAGGCACTGTTCGATGGAGTGCATATGACCCTTCTGATAGACCCCAGTTGTGGATCAACTGTGCCGTTTCTTAGTTCGTTTGTTTGTGTTGTCTGACCAGCTGGTTTTCAAGGTTATGTTTGCTTATGAAGGCTAAAAGCCAGTAACAGTTCTGCATCAAGTAAGCCCCAGACGCTGCTATACTGTCCTCACTGCTATTATGGCTTCGCAGAAATCGGCCTGGCAGGCGGTCACCCATTGGTGACCTCTGACTAACACATGGACTTTTTTAAGTTCGGCAGCCTTTTTAATCAGTGTTCTCACATTTTTTGAGTGAATGGACGCCTGATATGCAGTAACACAAATGACAAGTGGCGGGGCCCTTGGGAACTGTGGTTCGATGAAGTGTTCATGCCCCACCTGGTAGACCCCAGTTGTGGACGAATTTCGCCTGGAAGGCGGCACCCATCGTGGATCTATGTACACCACATGCACTTTCTTTAGTAAGTTAGACTACCCGATTGATGTTCGCACATTTCTGAGTGAATATATACCTGATTTGCATTGACAGCAAATTGCAGATGTTGACGCGCTGATTATCTGTGGTTCGGTGTTGTTCGAGAAGAAAAAATGGCGAGACCAGCCTGGAAATCTCGAACGGGAAGATATTTAGCAGGAATATGAGGTTCTTGAACTAACTGATAATATTTCGAACAATTGCCTGAGCGTGTCTTATCTGAGTAGATGTCAAGCGAAGTTCAAATTCCACCGAGACATAAGTCGTCAAAAATATGTTACTTAAATTTTTCTACACCAACGCACAGAGTCTGTTGTCCAAGTTCGATGAACTTAAAGTGCATATATATGACCTTTCTCCCGACATTATCTCTCTGACAGAAACCTGGCTGTCTGAAAACGTGGATGACCGCGAAGTGGCACTACCTGGCTTTAATCTATTCCGGAGAGATAGAGGAGGGCGCCAAGGAGGAGGAATTATAACTAACGTCAAACATGGATTGCTAGTCTCAGAAAAAAAAGAGCGGTTTTATTGCAGCACCGAGGCCATCTGGCTTACTATAAAGGGACCGGAATTACCCAGCCTGAAAGTTCTGACCGTGTACCGTCCGCCTAGACATGATCATAAGGCTGACACTGGTCTACTAGAAGAGTTAGCGAGATTAGCTGCTCGGCCCGACGTCTTGATTATGGGAGACTTCAATGCCCCGCTTATCGATTGGGGTTAGGCATACGCACTAGGCCCAGAGCAAGCATTTGACTGGCGTTTACTAGCTCACACACTTAATGCATCCCTCAGTCAACACGTTCTATTTCCCACCAGGGTGCGTGAGGGACAGCAATCAAACTGCCTAGACCTGGTACTGGACAGCATCGACGAGGTGCAATTTCTACCTCCTCTAGTTTAAAGTGACCACATCGTACTAAATTGGGACTTTTATATATTTTTGGTACCCGAACAACCCACCAAGGTTAGAAGGAATATTTGGCGTGGTGACTTTGATGAAATGAAGGCCGAAATAAACATTATAATTTGGGAATTGGTTTTTTCTGGCACTATGGCTGATGTTTGGGGATGTTTCAGTGAGTCATTGCATACTCTCCTGAGAAACCACTGTCCGATTACACGGAAGAAGTTAAACAACCAACCTCATTGGATGACTCAAGCGCTAAAGAAAGAGATCAATAAAAAGGGGAGATTGCTAAGAAAGTATAGAGGAGACAGAAATCCGGTATCCCTAAATGCATGCAAAACGCAGAGGAACCCCGAGAAGTGACTTATCTTCAAAGCGCGCAAAGACTTTGAAAAAGCTTTACTAAACCGGGCAGTTAAAAATCTGAAGCTATTTTATGGCTACTTAAGAAAGATCACACGAAACCGGGACCCAGTTCTACTTCTGAAGGCAAGCGACGGAACAGAAATGAGTGAGGATGGAGCAAAAGCTGAGCATCTTTCACAATTTTTCAAATCGAACTTTACGACTGAAATCGGATTCATCCCTCCAAACTATGGCTTAGATGACGGTCCAAAGATTGAAAATGTGGCCTTCGCCGAAGCAACCGTTTTTCAGGAGTTAATGGCACTAAACGACTCGCATATATATATATATATATTAACATGACTAAAAATACAAGGTCCAGATAAATTATCCCCCTCCCTATCCCCTAAAGAAGACGAAAAAAAGGTGCCTTCATGGACCACACTGTATTGGTGCTGACGTTTTGAAAACACGCTTGTTTCCATCATCAGAATGGTAAGGCGATTGTTCCTGCTTGCCTTGATTTGGTTTGTCTTCTTGACTGTCTCGTATGATAAGTGTGTGTTACGTGCCCACCCTGGTCGTACTGCTGGTTGTTGATTGGGTTTGGCCCAATGAACTGACCCTGGTCATTCTTTTGCTCCTGGATTGGCCTCTGCCTCTCCGTGGGTGACTGCAGACGACCTTGAGTGACCCCGTCACCCGCCCGGCTGTTGTAGTTCCCGGTGGATCTGCCTGCACATCGTGCGCACTTGAGGGGCAAATTAAAGCGGAGTGTTGGCGGTCTGGCATGTCTCCCATCGACTGCACTGCTGTTGTAGTCATCGGTGGATCTGTCCGACGCGCGTGCTCAGCGGGCGTCTGTCATCGGTCTGCTGACGGTCACTTGAGTCCCCCATCCCTGCACGACTAATGTAATCACCACTGGGTCTACATGCCACTCGTGCGCGTCAGGGTAGCTGCTGCGAGATCTCCCCAAATAGACTGCTATATAGGTTTATTGGGGCCCACCTCGATAAACATGTTCGCTGGTTTGGGCTCGCCGGTGGGTTGTTGGTTCATGACGAGCGTGCGAACTGCGGTAAACTCTTGCCCCCTGTTGCAGTGGTGGCTGCAAGTGATTAAGCTGTATATCGCTCATTAGCGTGGTGGGCCTCGACTGGATCGATTGAAGTCTGCAACGCAGGGCCTGATATGCTGGGTTAAGGCCGATATTTCTATTGATCGTGTCTACGGAGGACCAACTTTCGAGCACCAGTCTGGCCATTTGGTCGTTGGATCAGCCGATGACTTCGGCGTTTTCGAAAGCGAATTTGTGCTTCTCCCGTATCATGTGGCCATATGCCAGTGATAGTCTGTCTTCGCAGTAGACTGCCAGCTGGTGCTCGTGTAGTCCTGTACAGACGCCTTTTCCTGTTTCACCAATATACCTTGCACTGCAGTTTTGCCAAGTTATGCTGTAGACCACTGCTGGCTGTAACGTTGTCGGCAGCGGGTCTTTGGGTCGCATTGTCTGCTGTGGGATAGTCGAATCCGTTTTGTGGGCAATCCCCTTCTAAAAGGATTCAGGATTCGAGCTGTTGCCTCCAAAACATTCCTGACTAGGGGATCGCGAGCCAAAACTTCGGTTTTTTGTCGTTCGGCCGCTGTCGGGTGGGTTTTTATTGGCATTTACGCAGGAATGACCGTGGATAACAATTGGCTGAGAACAGGGAGTGCAAATATGTTGCCTCCTCCTTTCTTCTGTCCTCATCGCTACAGTGTGTTTGACCCCATGGAAATAGAGATCTGACACAACTGCGTTTGGGACCAATGTGGTGGTTACTTCCGAATTGTAGGATGCGTCTCATGTTTGTTGACTTGCGTTATACCCTAGTTCGTATCCTTCAGTCGAAAGTCCTCGTAACTTGCATATTTAACAAGGGCAACTGGTTTTTGCTTTCTTCTTCCATCGTCAACTTAATATCAGGGAATATCAAGTTTAGCAAGGTCTTGAAGTTCTGACCATCCTTCTTTTTGATAACGACAAATGTGTCGTCGACGTACCTTGCCCAGCATTTTGGACAGTGTGATCTGAAGACCAGTCGCTTGAGCCTCTGCAGGACCGTCTCGGCAATTTACCCAGACAGAGGGGAGCCCATCGGTATCCACTTATTTTGCTCGTAAACTCGATCGTTGAAGGCGAAGAATTTCCTGAGGCATAATTCCAACAGTTCTGCGACGTGCGTCCGTTTGAGTTGTTGTTCACCTTTCTCGTAATTTTCCTGAAGAAGTTCATTGATAGTGCTGACGGCGAGACCGGTTCGAATGGAGGTGAATAATGACACCACGTCAAACAACACCATGAGCAGTTCGGCCACCGGGAAGTAACGTCGCTGCTATACCAGCCGATGCAACAGCCAAATAAATTTTACTTTCTTTGCGCAGCTCAGCCCAAAGCAGCTGAATCAAGAACGTTTTACCACTTACACCATGCGCATCCAAAACGAAAACTTGGTCTCAATTACCGCGGTTATGGACACTGTCAATAATAGTGTTGAATGAGTAAAATTGATCTACCAGCCTCCTTGGTTTTTGAAGCGCCGCGTATGCTGCCAGCTCTGTTACATCGTAGCAATGTTCCCGCTGAATTTCAGTTGGAAGCTGATTCCCAGTGCTCCTGTCAATAGGAGGAAATTTATACCTTTCAAGTTGCTCTCCACCCATTTCAACCAAAGTGTTTTCAATATAAATGAATGCAATGTCATAGATGGCGGCATTGCAGTCTACGGGAAGGTGGGCATTTCGCAACTGAAGTTGATGTTGGTAGTCTTTTGACATATCATTGCTCTACTTTAACCAAAGATCATTGTGGCCGTTCAACTCGCAACTTCTAATCAACAACGCAAGCAGTCGTCGTAATTGAAAAGGAGCGTTAGCAACGACAGTTTCAGCAATGGTCTTCTTCCACTGATTATCATCTTGAAGCAGACCATGCCTCGCACAGGCTTCTTTGAAGGTAGAACACAGGAAAGCGTCAATAGTTCTTACATCTTTAAACGATGTTGGCCCTTTAACTTCATGGATTGAAATTCGTAAGTAGAAAAATTCTTGCTTAGAGGGGTGAACAGTGTAAATTCTGCCCATTTTCACATCATACTTGATGCCCGGATGTGCGTCAACTGGAATATCTACCTTTCAGTGGGCCCACTTGTTTCATTTCCATGTGTAGAATATGGGGACCTGAAAATACAAAAATCTTGCTGGCACAATTAGAAGAAAACAGTCAAAGTTGTATCTTACGGATTCTTAAGCTGATCCAAGAGGGATCTTTCCGTAAAATAAATCCGTTAGCCATTTTTCAGGTGTACGCTTAAGTGTTCAATGGCCGGAAAACGGTTATGAATATCAAAGCCAAAGATTCTTTACAATGCCTGATTGCTGCTGATATATCCACCCATTTCAAACTGGGTTATCTCATTATTGACGTCGTCATTTACCATATTAACAGGCTAGGTACTTGCTAAAAGGCCCAAGTACCTAGCCTGTTAGTATGGTAAATGAAAACGTCGATTTATATTACTTAAGACTTCCTGTGGCAGCGCGTGTATATGTCATTAAGGTTGGCCGGTTTTAACACAAATATACACTTACAATTTTGGTCTACGCCTGTAGACATTATACATATTGATGCATACTGCAATCAGAAATTAATTTTGCTGGAGATTGAAAACCTGAATCTCTTTACTGTTGTTACGCTGGTTGAGAGAGTACATGGTGGCATCGGTTCCTCCGTTGATGTACTCGCAGACGTACTTGGTGGACTTCGCTGAAGTGCAAAATGCAACGTTGATTTAAGCGTTGAATACTGTTGACGGTAAGAGGCAATATGGCAGATTCCCACGGTTATTAATTACCACACCACCGTTTCAATAATAAATAAAAAATATATTCAAGACCCGGAGGACCTCGTCATTGCAAACTTAGTGCCATGGAAAAATAAATACAAAGTTGTAAATGCTGCTCTCAGTGAAACAACTGCATAGGCAGCGGGAGCGTTTAGTACTGTTGGTAGATTAATTCATATTCACCAACATATCGTCGTTATAAAATCGAAGTCAGCACTCTCTGAAACACATTGTGAACTAAGGAGGAAGCAGTGAAAGAAACTCCTACCATTAAGCTGGGGCAGTGTTCAGCGAAGTCCTGCTTAAAAAAAATATCGAAGAAAAACTGTTGTAACAAAATTAAGGGGGTTGGTTGGCAGGATTGCTTGTAATGCAAATGAAGCGGGACTGTTGATGAGAATGTTTAAGGGTTGGAAACGCTTCTTGCAATTGGAGAAATCACATAACAGCAGAGGCTGTTGTTCACCACTGTCACACGCCCGACTGGCTACATGATCAACCACCAGGGAGGTGACACCGGAGAACGCAATCGCGAAAAACAGGGTCAACAAGAGAGTGAACGGCAGAGGTCACCTGATCATCAACGAAACGCCGGAGATGTTACTTTGTAGACTGCGGAGTCCAGCGACGAGCTTGCGACAATAGCAGAACCGCTAAAAGCATGAAAAATTACCATGAAGCCTAACGTCAGGGTTTTAAAACGGAGAATGTAGAAACGGCAATGATGATTGGACAGAGAAGTGGACGAAACATCGTTGCAAATATCACTCAAAAGAAGAAGAAATAGACATGTATGGAAAACAATGTTACATCAACAAAACCACCTCAGATACCAGAGGACCCTTTTTAAAGTCCGAAAAATTGTATGTTTGGGAAGGAGACGGATAACAAGGACTTTATATCTTCCAAAGTTAAGTGTTTACGTAATTTAACTTGAATAACTGCTTAGTTAGACAACAGCCTTATTTTGAGGTGAATATTATTCAATAGGAACGCATATTTGGAGGCAAATAAGTTTGAATGGTTCTTATTTGAACTAAAGGGGGTGCAATTATCCTTAGCGATTAACGAGTGGCATAATGTCTATCTGCGGGAATGAGAGCGTTTAAGCGTGACAGGTTAGGGGTATGGATAACGCGAAAGAGGAAACAGAGGCCCGTTTCAAGTTTTCTGACCCAAAGAAATGTCATGTTTGCTGACTTACATCTCTCCGTATAAGAAATAATGGATCAAGGAAGAATGAATATTTTGCGAGCAAACATCCTCAGTACGTTTGCAATCTTACCACGGTCAGAGACATTCATTCGGCCAAAGGGGGACAGCAGTATTCTAGGATGGTTAGAACGTACATGCGAGAAAGTTTTACCTTTATTTCCAGCAGGAGGAAATTGTGTGATATAAAACCACGTATATGTGCAGCCTTCACAAATATCCGATCCGCATGAGGCGAAAGTGCTTGTTTATTTGTGTTGCTTCGACCTAAGCTTTTTATAATGGATCGTTCTAAAAGTGAACCATTTTATAAGACGACGGGACGAGGAAACTTGGCGGGACCGAAACACATGGATCTACACTTTGATGGAGAGAATTTCATCTGCGAGGTAGCACTTCAACGTGAGAGTGTTAGTAGGTCTGCATTTATTTTATCAATGCATATACTTGCCGTGCCCTAAGAACATGAGTATATGCATTTGACGTCGTCTGCATAAATGAGATCATGTGAATTGTTCAGTGCTTGAAAAACAACACTCGTGATCAGTTGAGCAGTGGAGTAACTTTTACCTACTAGGACATTCATCTTATCCCGCGTGGTTTGAAATGTTTAAGCAATGGCGATTTGAAAAAAAAAATACTTTTTTCAACGAACAAAAGATAGTTCGTCAAGATCACCACACTTGATTTACGTACAAAGCCGGATACTAAAAAATGGGTTCCCTGAACAAACCGTACTACAGTATTCCTCTCCTCAGTCGCCAATTTGGTCTAAATCCATCTGCCCGCAAAGTTATGTTTTGGCTAGCAAAGCAGAAAATTGTTGAAAATCTTCCTGAACGAGGTCGTAGCAACCAAACTTCTGCAACGCTGGAGCTGGTGAAATTCTCAGACGCTAGCAAACACGAAGGAGCAAAGTCTAAGTCACTAAATTCTATTTTATCACATTTGTGTGGATACTAGTATTTGAGTTACTGACTGCATAGTTACAAATTAAACTAGCTCAGTTATTCCGCCTGCTCTTACAAACCCTGAACAGATTTTCCACGTTGAGACATTGACCTAGTAGTCCGTCAAAGTTTTGCTTCTTAAATTCTAAAACCAATTGCCTTCAGTAAGGAGAATCGCCTTTAACGTATTCTTACATGAGCTACGTGACTACTTAGGCCACCTGTCTCTAATATAAGGTAAAGCTTCACATCTGAACCATTTTTGTGGAAATTTCACTTGAACGAAAATAAAGCAAACGAGAAGTCGAAGGCGAAAGTTGCCGCAAGAGGGGCTCGAACTCAAAGCCCCTTCAACACAAGAACGCAATGCTAACCGCTACGCTATCGCCACACGCTGTAACGAACGATCAAAAAGGTTGAGTAATTGGGTCCGATCGACGCACACAGAGAACCGATGCGAAGGATTTAATATTCTAGCCTCTAAGTATAGCAAACTTGAAGGTAAATAAATCAATAATTAATAAATTTTATATTTTTAGGCCCGGAGGGGCCTCGTCATTGCAAACTTAGTGCTGCGAAAAAATAAATACAAAGTTTATAAATGCTGCTCACCATGAAGCAACCAAATAGACAGCTGGAGCGTTTAGTAGTGTTGGTAGATTAATTCATATTCACCAACATATCGTCGTTTAAAAATATTAGTCAATGCATGGTGAACTAAGGAGGAAGCAGTCAAAAAAATCCTACCACTTAAGCTTGGGCGGAGTTCAGCGAAGCATTGCTTAAAAAAAACAAAACGTAGGAGAAAAAACTGCTGCAACAAAATTAGGGTGTTGGTTGAGAGGAATGATTGTAGTGCAAATGAGACAGGACTGTTTAAAAGAGCGAATGAGTGTTGGAAACGCTTCTTTTAATTAGAGAAATCATAATACAGCAGAAGTTGTCGTTCACCACTGTCACACCGCCCGACTGGCTTCATGATCAACCATCAGGCAGGTGACACCGGAGAATGCAATCACGAAAAACAGGGTCAACAAGAGAGTGAACGGCAGAGGTCACCTGATCATCAAAGAAACGCCGGAGATGTTACTTTGTAGACTGCGGAGTCCGGAGACGAGCTTGCGACAATAGCAGAACCGTTTTAAGCATGACAAATGACCATGAAGCCTAACGTCAGGGTTGTAAAATGGAGAATGGAGAAACGGCAATGATTATTGGACTGAATATTGGGCGAAACATCGTTGCAAATATCACTTAAAAGAGGAAGAAATAGATATTTATGGAAAACAATGTAACATGACCATTACCACCTCAGATACCCGGGGGACCCTTTTCAAAGTCCAAAAGTGTTGTGTTGGGAAAGGAGACGGATAACAAGAACTGTATAGCTTCCGAAGATAAGTGTTTACATAATTTGACTTTAAAAACTGCTAAGTTAGATGACAGCCTAGTTTCGAGGGGAATATAATTCCAGAGGCAGGCATATTTGGAGGCAAATGCATGGGAACATAAGAAAAAAACTCCTCCAGCAAACTATCGCTGCGATGGAAAAGTGAGGACTTCCATGCATGCACATGGAGCGCCTAAAGAAGAACAAAGGATGCCTATACCTGACGTGCAGGCCACCATAGCGGACAACCAAGACAGTGGTGAGACAACTTCAGACAGATCCGATGACCAAGCGGTCACACCATCCGTTTCGAACTTAAGGCCAAATGCAGCGAAGTTGGCCAAAACTGTAATTAAGGACTCCCGTCAGAAGGTTTATCATGGTGTAGTTTTTTAGGGGTTGCATGAATTAACATCATACAGTTCAGACGACCAAGCAATCACACCACCTAGTTTGAGCTCCGGGACAACTGCAGCGAAGATGACCAAAACTGAAATTTAAGACTCCCGACTGGGTAATGAACATGGTGTAGTTGTTCAGGGATTGCAAAAAGCAACTTCAGACAGCTCTGACGACCAAGCAGTCACACCACCCAGTTCGAGCCTCAGGCCTACTGCAAAATATGCTGCGAAATCTGCAGCTTAAGGCACACGACACCGAAAGGATCATGATTACTGCATATTTGTACAGGGGCTAAAAGAAAACATTTCAGACCGCTTAATTGACCAAAATGATCTGGAAATGGTTACCTTTAACGATATCTTGAGTGATCTGTTTCCGCCAGGAAAATAATTTGAAGTGCTGAGGTCATGTTGTATTGGGAAAGGGCTGGCAGATACTGCAAAAATGCTCTGACCCAGACCGCTAAAAATCATTTCTCAAAACAAGGAACATGTTCAGCTAATCCTTTAGATAAAAATAACCTACGTCACGCGCATAAAGATGTTTTTTTCAACCGGACTTCCCCCTGGAGGAACGGCTGAAACGCCGAGAACTAGTAGCGGAACTAAATTCGAGGAACTAAATTCGAGGAACGAGAATGGCGAGTTAGGCCTAAAAATCTTCAACGGGAAGATAATTCAGAAAAAAATATTGAAAAAAACCGTAATACTCTGAACGACGGTCAGGAAGTGACTGGCACAACCGAGTTACACCGACAAAATAAACTTAAGTGCATGAACACCAATGCACAAAGCCTGTTCTCCAAATTAGATGAGCTTTAGATTACGATTTGCCAAATGGATCCAGACGTCGACTGCCTAACAGAAACATGGATGACCACGAAGGTAGGCGACCAGAAAATTGCTCTCCCCGGGTTTCAAGTTTTCGGAAAATATAGAGCCAGGCGTCAAGGTCGGGGTGTGCTAATCTATGTTAGACACGGCCTGCTCGTGTCGGACAAATCCGAAAACCTTTCTGGTAATATAGAGGCAATATGGTTCACCGTTAGAAAACCGGGTTCACAGACCCTTGAAATCATGGTGGTCTATCTACCACCATCGAGCAACCAACAGTCAGACACTTGTCTGATAGAAGGAGTCAAAGAAATTGCTAAGAGATCCGATGGCATGGTCATGGGAGACTTTAACGCCCCACATATCGAGTGGACTGTGAGTTCCGCGCCCGGCTCAGAAGTAAATTTCGATTGGAACCATCTGCGCACAGAACAGGCATCTTTCCTAACGCAACATATCCTAGATCCGACCTGACTACTTGAAGGGCAACAAGCTAATTGCTTAGACATAATACTTACCAAAGCACCTGATAGCGTGGACAATGTTAACTGTTTACCACCTCTCGCAAACAGTGATCGCGTAGTGCTACAGTAGGAATATTCACTCTTGTCTGTGCCCGATCGTAGTGTGGTTACCAGACGCAACATGTGGAGAGGGGACTTTACACACATGAGAACCACAGTGAGCGAGATAGACTGCAACGAACTATTCATTGGGTGCGTTCTCGATGATTGGTTGGCATTTAAAGCCGTATTACACGGACTTTTTACCGATTCCTGCCCTATCACGGTAAAAAAGTAACAAATAGGCTTCGATGGCTACCGCCGACGCTAAAGAATAAAGTAAACCGCAAAGGAAGGATGTTCAAAATGTATCGCAGAAAGCACACCCCGAAGGTTTAAGGAGCAAGGAAACAAGGTTGAGAGCCTGATGTGAATTAGCCGCCAAAACTTCCAGAGTAATCTAATACAGCGTGCCGTAGGAAACCCAAAGCTTCTTTACAGCTATGTTAGGCAATGTACTTGAGAAAGAGACCCTATTTCTCCGCTTAAAACATACAACGGTGTAGAAATTCGAGCGATTAACGAAAAGGCTGAACATCTATCCTGCTTTTTCCAGTCGGTTTTTAAGAGAGAGTCTGAGTTCAACGTTATTAACTGCAGTGTGGGTGTGTTCCAAACCATAGTCTTGGTTGCACTCACGGAAGCTACCGTACTGCGAGAACTTCTTTAGCTCAAAGAAACGAAATCGTCAGGTCCGGATGAGATACCTCCAAAGCTATTAAAAGAGCTAGCTATAAAATTGGCGATACGCCTGTTCCTAATCTTCCGAGCTCCTCTTAATACTGGACAAGTTAACCCGATTGGAAACCAGCGGGTATCTCACCCATTCACAAAAGTGTGAGTCGGGCGACCACAAATAACCAGAGACTGGTCAGCCTCACCTCAATTTCCTGCAAGCTTATGGAACGCAATGTCAAACGCGAGCTGATACACTTTTTGGAGCAACATCAACTTCTTTCTGATAAGCAGAATGGATTCCGCAAAGGATGGTCCTGCTTGACCAATCTGTGGCGATGAACTTGGCGGGACAATCGGCTGTTGTGTTCAAAGTTGCTCAAGGTTCTAGGACTGCAAGTTGTGTGGAGGTGAGGAGTTTGGATGAAAGGTTGTAGACCAAGCCGGAGCTTTTGTTTTCCGCTAGATTCAACCTCTTCAGTTTTTGCTCCAAAACTTCTATTTTATTGGCCTGCCTCTGATGTGCAAAAGCTGCGATCGTCTTGCCCAGATTCTCGGCTAAAAAATCTCCAAAGATCTGGAAGCACACTCTTCTTTCTCCTCAATCTTAGCCTTGTAATTCTGTAGGCGTTGGTGGCAGTCATCGATAAAAACCCTCGTCATCTGCTTGAAAATAAGTCCTGTGACTTCTCTGCCCATGCCGGTGTAAACATGAGCCTTATATCTCAGGCATCGTGGTATCAGTTCTTCTTTGAGGAATTTATGAAGGAAGCGGAGTTTTTCATATGTGGCTGCGTCTCGAGTGAAGGAAATATCCCAGCTGCGAGCTGTAGGAAGACCATCACACGTGAACAGTTCCCGAATGAATGCGAAGGTTCGCGATCCAGGTACTTGCATGGATGAGGAAGAAAGCAGTTCAAGCACGAGATCAATTGATTAATTGTTCTGAGCTTTCGAACACTTACAGGTGTCCATTCTCAAAGATGAGAAGGCAACCAAAAACAAGGATAATAATAGCGGCCAAAAGTCCAATCAAATGCCAGAAATCTTCAGGTTATCAAGGGAGAAGAAACAGCAAATGAAAAAAGGAGGTGGGGTAGGAGGTCAATTAGCTGTCACTGGGATCGGAGGGGTCGGAAGGGCAATAATGTTAGTGTAGGCGAATAAGCTGTCCGCGGGGCTGGGGGTCATGAACAGCAATTAATATGCCGCCTTGTCACCCGGTAGAGGGCCTTGGTAACGCTGCCTCCTCTTCCAGCCATTTCGTTGTGTTTTCCTGTTTGCTTGCCATTCTTTCGTCTGATTTGGCATCGTCCCGGCTCTTTCTAACGTAGTGGCGCAATAATTTTAGGCCGCTGACAGGTCCAGATGCCGGCTGACTGAGTTGGCATCTGAGAATCATGCCTCCAGTGTCAGCCTTTCGGTTTTTGAGGTTTTTTCGGCCTACGATGGACGCCCCTTGGAGATAAAAGTTATGGCTAGTTTCTGCGATGTGTGCCACCAGTTGTGAGTTTGGGGCCAGCTTCTGGGCCGCTCGTTTGTGCTCTTGTAGGTGGGTTTGCAGTTTTCGGCCTATTGCCCCCACATAATTGCAGTCTCCTTCATTGCAAAGTATCTTGAAGACGACTGCAGAGGTTTCTTTCAGACGCTCTCTGTCTTAAGGTTGCATCCCCTGGCGGCGTATTATCGCTTGAGGTCGATGGGCTA
Source organism: Ligula intestinalis (assembly GCA_036362985.1). Taxonomy (NCBI): domain Eukaryota; kingdom Metazoa; phylum Platyhelminthes; class Cestoda; order Diphyllobothriidea; family Diphyllobothriidae; genus Ligula; species Ligula intestinalis. The sequence continues at coordinate 3,816,117 of JAYGXS010000005.1, forward strand.
TGCCCACGCCAACAGGTTGCAACAGTCGTGAGACTGTTTAGGAGACACCGTTTATGTAAGGAATGGCCCTCCAGACTTCGAGCTGCTTTTTTTCTAGTCATCGTTTGTTTACTCGGCGTCTGCTTTGTTTGACAAACGAGTTTAGGTAGCCATTAGCTCTGAAAAGTTCCTTAAGAGGTTGTTGTTCAGCTCTTTGGGCGGCTGGTGTGCTGCAGTGTGTTTGAGCTCTTTGGAAAAGAGTACGGACGCAGCTGCGTTTGTGGCACATGGGGTGGTTACTGTTGAAATTGAGTACCTGATTCGTCCTGGTGGCCTTTCTGAATGCTGTAGTTAGCAGGTGTCCAGTCGAACACTGGCGTACCAGGACATCGAGGAAGGGCAGTTCTTCATTTGTTTTCACCTCCATTGTTAACTGGATATTTGGAATAACCGAGTTCAATAGCTCTTTGAGGTGCTCGATGTCAGATGTTTTAACGATAGCGAAGGTGTCATCGACATAAAGAAATAAAAAATTCGGTTAATACTTGGTGAAGACCAAGTGTTCTATCCGTTGGAGTACAACTACAGCAATAAGGTCTTACAGGGGGAGCCCATGGGAGTGCCTTTACTCTGCTTATACATTTGTCAGACAAATATGAAGTAACTTTTGAGGCCATGTCATAAAAGTTCAAGCAATGTTAAGACTTGAGTGGTTTCTCGCTGTCATCGTAGCGTTCGGGTAGTAGTTGTTCGACAACATCAATTGCTAGTTGTTGTGGGATGGAAGTGAAAAGTGAAGCCACATCGAAGGATACCATGGATTCATCAGGTTCTGCCTTCAGATGCTTTACTCGCTCAAGGAAATTTTTTGAAAGAAGCCACGGTTGTTGTTGAGCCTACCGAAAGGAACTTGAGGTGGGTGAACATCCAAATTGCCAATCCGTACGTAGGGGTGCCGCGAATAGACACAATGGGCCGAAGCGGTGAGTTTTCCTTGTTTACTTTAGGCAGACCATAAAATCTGGCTGGGGCTGTATCGGTTGGTTTCATTGAAAACCAATCGCTGGGCATGATTGCCCTTTTTGCTTTGAGTTTTGCCAGATTTTTGATGATTTGAATGAGCAACTGTTTCATTTTACTGGCTGGACACATCTTGTATGAGTTATTGTCCTCAAGTAGGCTCTGGGCTTTCGTTTGGTAATCAGATTTGTAAAGCACCACTTTAGAGCGACCTTTGTCAGCTCGCAAAATGATGATGTCTACATCGGCTTTTAGACTTCTTAATGCATTCTGTTCCTCTCGGCTAAGAGTTTCAGGCCTTTTGTGCTGCATAAGCAGTGATGATGTTTTGTGGTGGATTCACTATTTTGCATTCTCCGAGGCGTTTGTTGATTGAAGGGCTAATTCAAGGGCGGCGATAAACTCAGCGGGTAAAGCGTCTGTTGTGTTAAAGTTGCTCCACGTTCGAGGACTGCGAGTTGTGTGGAGGTGAGGAGTTTGGATGAAAGGCTGTGGACCAAG
>JAYGXS010000005.1:3859841-3892769 GCA_036362985.1 Ligula intestinalis
TGTTTTCTATCCCAACTAGGCTGTTAGTGTTATCGGCTTTCTCCAGAGGAGTGACCTCGGGACATGGACGATCTCCCCGTTCAGAATTCGAAAATTGCTCTCGCCGAGTTCGCATCTCCTGTGGAGTTCTACTTTTAGCAATCTCCATTTCTCCCGCTCCGCGGGGGAAAAATCCCGCTGAAAAAAACCGTCGGGTGTGAGTATCTAAGTATTGTTTTCCTGCTTAACAATAGCTGGACCTCAGCCTCACTCTTGAGAACAACCCTCAACGGTCTTGGTTGGCGTTGTTCATCTTTTGAGTCTGTTATACGGCCCATTCGGAATGCCTTTAGAATTTCGACTTTTTCCTCACCCTTTAGGAGGAATTTCAGATATTCTTTAACTAACTTCCTGTCCTCTTCTTATCTTGATTTCGGGGTATCGAAGTACATTCTGTCATGCCTCTTATGACTATGCAGTTTAAACGAGTGGTACTCACCTTCCGACTGTCATCCCCTTCTGCTTCTCTAGGGTTTGTTAGGACATATTCGCTTCGAGGTTCAGCGCTCCTGTTCGTTTTGGCCTGCGAAGGTGCCCTTTTCGTTTGGCTCGTGCTCAATCTCGGCCTACTTATATTAGCACTTGGGCTTGGTCGGCCTTTTTTGGGAGCCCGAGAGCGCTTCTTCGTTCGCTTGGAAGTCAGTGGGTTGACCGTTTCCCCTGTCCATGGCAGACTACTAACTCCGTCAAGCACCCTGGCTGCCGGATCATTTTTGTGCTTAGACACTTCGGCGAGGGATTTTGTTTCTCCGTACGTTAGGTTTCCTCGCTCAAGTTCACGCATCGCCGGTTTCTCCTCACGAGGGAGAATTAGAGAAAATTTTTTCAGCTCCTCCATCTCCACTCTAAGACTATTAACTACCTTCTCAAGGTTTGTAAATTTGTTCAACAGCGTAAAATATGATACGGAGGCTTCATCTTCATGAGTTACATCCCTTAAACTTTTACGACTTTTAGTTCGCTTGGCAGGAGGAGATTTCAAAGAATTTCTAGATCGAGCTTCCGTAGTTAGTAACGGAATTTGGAAACCACCGGAGCATCCTGTGATGGCGAAGTGAGGTAGGCGTTCGACTTCTACGCGGGGGATCCAGGGTTCGAATCCGGGCGGTGCAGTGACTTTTTTCCTTGTTGCGATGATGTCGGGATTTCGAATGCAGGCACTGGCGAACATTCCTTCCCGTCTTCCAAAGCTCTATAGCACATAGTTTCACTTTTTTCTGTCGCAATCTTTTCACAACAGACCGTTAATGAATCAAATAATAAAGTGGATTGCTTTTTGACTGTTAATAACCGATTTTGATTGCTGTCATCCTGTGTCTTCGTGAAGGAGTTGATTAGACGCTCAACTTGGTGTTCGTAAATTGAGTCTACTGAACTCGAGAGACTTTTAGCCCTTTTAGCGGGGGGTGATTTCATTGCATCAATCTTGCGACTTCTGCCCTCGAAATTTCGACTAGGGGTTTTAAACGAAATTAAATTAGAGTCAGCAGTCGACGCTGGTGGTGTAGTGGTAACGACTGATACCGTCGAACGACAGGTTTTGGGTTCGAGTCCCACTCGCGCCGCAACTTTTACAAGCTGATCTACACGTTTATTTTTGTCTCCCATAATAGATCAGACTGACGATAAACGATATTAAAGCTCTGTGCAATATGTATAAAGCGTTCCACTGTATGAAAAAGGTTATTGAAATGACTCAGCCGTTTGTAGAGAGCTGGAATCCGGGAGAATTGTTGACAGAAGGCAGTGACGGAGATGATGCTCGTTTTGACTAATGTCCTGTCGTGTCTTCTGAGGGTGGAGTTATTACGAAAGTGAATCCAATAGCTAACAACGAAAGTCCGCCTGAGGGCTAGGTGAACCGAAATCCCGAAAATAATATTTCCCACGAAGGACGAGAAATTGAAACCACAATTCACATCACATTTTTCTTCCTTTAATTCGCAATCTCTTCGGCGGTGCTTCACTATAGTAAAATAAGGAAAAAAACTTCAACGCCACAAAATCGGAAATGGAAAAAGAAAAAGCAAAATTAAGCAGCTTCAAAATCCGGATTTTGGTTTGGTATACTATCGACTAATGGCAAAAAAATAAACCATATAGCAGCACTAAGCGACTATTTGGATATTGATTATAACTTATAAGTCGAAAGCACACACAGGCTGTAATATGTGCTCACAAACTAGCTTTACTTTCCATTCTTCATCCTACAATTTCGCTGTTCCCTTGAGAAACAATTCGTGTGATCTTAAAGACTTAATTACATATGGAATACTTTCCGCATTTTAATGCGTCTTGTTACCTGCTTGAAGATACGTGGGTGACACACAACCAACTCTCCTTCTCGCCTTCTTGGCATTCATTATTCCTGCCTCAAATCCCTTCCGCCTTCGTGTTGATCAAGATGAAACGGGTAAGTTAATGCCATTCATCAGGTTGATCTGTCTCCTTCTTGATGTCAAAATTTAAACAAGTTATAGGCATCAGAATATAACCGCGACAGACAAGGTAAATTAAATGTGATATTTGTGGCTTTTAGCCGCCAACAGCTTGACATATATAGTAGATTCCCTATCTCATATTATGTAGTGGATTCACTGAAACTGTAATTTTAGAGATAAATAATCCGCTGAAAATGAAAGAACTTAAACTTCTGCGTAAACTGCGGCAGTTTGCAATATTTGAAGTCAGTTAATGGAAAACAATTGTTTTCAGCAACTCCTCATCAGACCAAACATTTGCAAGGGAAATTAACGCTGTACATAACAATTAAAGTTTGAATAGGTAGAAAAATCAATTACTATCTAACAAGGGCGCTGATTGACCAACGCGGACTATGTGAGTTTGCGCATGTAGGCCATGTCAGCGTGTTGGTTTAGGGCTTGTCGCTTGTTGGTAGGGGCGAAATCCTATCGCCACCTGGTGTCAGTTTAGGCCATGGAATTGGCAGAGCTTGCGTCAGAGTCTTCTGACAACACAGCACTGGATTTTCTAGCCTTATAGTTAATGCTTCGACTGTTGCAAGCATCCGTTGGCTTAGGCCTTTGGAAAAATTAGATGGTGTCCTGTAGACCACCTGAAAGGCTTCGTTAGTATCGAGTCGATGGTTCCTATCGACTAGAGGTGCGAGAATAGCACTCGAGATCGATCTAGTTTCACCTTTACTTAGCCAGGTCGGTATGTGCTCACGTACCCTCTTTTCGAGACGCCTCGTTGTACGGCCGATGTATCCCGCTCCTTAGGAGCAATTAAAAGAGTAAATGTACATTAATGTGGCCTTCAAAAGGAGTCTGCCTTTACCTCCCAATCGTAGGAGGAGAGAGTTCGTGAAGAGCACCCGTAAGTTCGCCGCTGGGAAAGCCTTAGTGATTGCAGTCCTCAAGCGTCGTCTGACCAGCTCGCTGGTTGCATCGCCTAAGAAAGGCAGTCTTATGATCAAGTCTTTCTTTTCTGCAGTTAAGGTGGCGGCCTTTTTGGCGCGTTCACCAATATTTCTGAGGATGAACCTTTCCGGGTATCCATTTTCAATTAGTGTATGCTACAGCTGTCGGAGTTCTGTTTCGACAGTTTCAGGAGAACAGATCTGTCGTATTCTAGCTGCTTATCCCTGGACCAGATTTCGTTTTATATTGAGAGGGACAAAACTGTGGAAGTAAGTGTATTGTCCTGTCCAGGTTTTCTTTCGGAAAACCCTGCGTAGAATAGATCCATCCTCTTGCCTTCGCAGAAGGACATCAAGGAACGCAATTTCATCGTCCACTTCAGTCTCAGCAGAAAACGTGAGCGATGGGTGAGCGCTGTTAAACTTCGCGACCAAGGCGTCAATGTCAGCGTTATAGTCAATCAAACAGAAGATATCATCTTCATTTTGACAGTAGAATGCAAGGTCATTGATGGTGTCCCCTAGACTCGTTTTCTCGATCTTGCCCATAAAGACATTTGCAAGAAACGGTCCAAGTGGTGAGCCCATCGCCATGCCATCAATCTGTCTGTAAAACTGACCATTGCAGAGAAATTGGACATTTTGTGTGCATCGCGTAAGGAGATCTTTGGCGGTTTTCATGGGCATACATATCTGGTAGTTCGTGTCCCGAATAACGTCGGAGAGGTAGTTTATGGTTTCTGCCACGGGTAGGTTGGTGAATAGTGAGGATACACCCAATGAGAGCATATTACTTCTTGCAACGTTCATATTCCTTAGAGCTTTAACAAATTCAAATGTGTCTCTCAGCCTTCGAGAATTCATGTAACTTCAAAGAGTTTTCAGCTTTTCTACCAGCCATTTAGCAATGGTCCGGTAAGGGGAGTTTCTCATATCCAGGATACGACGTAAGGTTAGTCCCAGTTTGTGAATTTTCGGAAGTCCATACATTCTAGGTATCGTCGTTCCTACAGGTCTTAGTGTTTCAAGCACTTTGTTAGTCAAAAGACCTTCTTTATGGGAATATTTGCGGTAGTTTTCAATATATTATTGGGCTTCACGGCACCGCTGTTTGATTTAAAATGCGCAACAGAGTGACCAAAAATATTCGTCGATATTTTCCAAAATGATAATCTTTTATCTTTACCGTTCCACGTTTTTATATTCATAGCTTTTTTTCTATATTTTAACAATATTTTGACGGAGTTATTTAACAGTGTTACTGAGAAAAGTAATGAAATGTCACGTTATCGCATAAACAGTCATATAGGTCCAGTAATTTCGGCATACTGGAACAATTCTTGGTCTCTTGTTAGTTAATATGTTATCTTTTAGGGCACAGAACGTAACAGATTTGAAGAGAAAAATAAGTAAGCTGAATTTTGTTTATTTCTTTTCCTGGCAAAAATACTTTATCTCATGTGTACACTCCCCTCAATTTCATTGATGCAAAATCAACATTTTTCGTTCTGTGAACACATATAATTAGAAAGTTCATGCTCTTCACGAACGTTTTTTACAGTTCAACAAGTACAGAAAAGAAGTTCTGAAGAAGAAGATGTGATCGCTGGAACAAGGACTTTATTTTCCTGAAGTTTTGGATGCCCTCGGGAATCCCTAATCATCGGTGATGATAATACAGTCATGGTCATGCGCAGATAGGGTGGAGACATGCACAGGCTGCATGGTATTTATAGGTCATAGTAATCATCCGCGTGTGGGTGATAATTTCTCACTTCTGTAGCTACCACTTGTGTCTTAGTTGGTGTGGTACTGGCTTGACACTTCGCAATCGACTAACTAATTGCCGCACCATGTTCTTCAGCGTCAGATGCGGGCTTGATAATTTCAGGGCAATTACGGTGGCTGTCGTCGAAGTTGGTGCTGCGCCCAGTCCTTCCCACGTGACTGATTTTGTTACTCAGGAAATGTCTCAGTACACCGTATGGGAACGCTGCGTTTGTTGATGGAGTGTTGGCCTGAGAACCATGACTCGAGTTGCTCGCGGCTCACGCGGTTGTCCCCTCTTGCAAGGATTTTGGCCTCGTCAAACTTGAAAATATGGCCGGGTGCCGTCGCGTGAGCTGCAACATGGGAGTTGGCGTCTTTCTTTTTCACCACCGCTGCATGCTCGGCCATTCGCGTCCGGAGTAATCTCCCGGTTTCCCGACGTAGTTGCTTTGTCCACAACTGTACCAGATCCGGTAAACGACTCCAGCCGTTTCGTGCCGTGTCAGTGGGTCTTTCGGTCTCATGACCCGGCGCCTGGTGGTTGCTTCTGGCCTGTGCGCAACTCCAATTCCAAGCGGGGTCAGTAGACGGCTGACCGCTTCTGATACATTCCTCAAGTACGGAAGAGCTCGCCAAACCTTTGGGTCAGGTAGATGTGGCTTTTTCTCTCGTTTGTGTATGCATTGGTTGACAAAATTGCGCGGGTAACCATTAACTCTCAGAACCCATCGAAGATGTTGTAATTCAGCAACTTTGTCTTTGAATTTTCTTCTTCTGAACTGCTGCCATGAACTTGTATATTCTTCTGTATTGCCAAAATAAGTAGTAGTACTAGTAGTAGTAGTAGTAGAAGTAAATTCCTCGGATATCAACAAGTGCTGGCTTTTGTCCAGTTCCGCCTCCATTTTCTCCCGGTATACTGATCTGAATGTAATTCAATTCTAGTAAACGGCATTTGGTGGCTCGAATCAACCCAATAAACTAAATAACGAAACTCAAATGTGTGTTCAATACCCCAATCCCTAACCTTTCATCAGGTAAGTAATCTACTGTACAACCTGTTAAAGTGCAACATCCGAAGCTCGGACAACAGACCTGCTGACTAACAAAAAGGTTAAAAAGTAAAATAAACAGTGGAAAGCGAGGAATGTTTTCCTGAGCTTAGGAACTCTTGCAATTGCTCATCTTCAGCAGACAGAAGCAGCAGCAAAAAGGCGTTATTATAGTGTAGGCCTTACAGTCATCTGAGGGAAACACCAAAAAGCAAGAGGAGGAGGACAATTGTATGGTGTATATACTAACTAATCAATGATGATCAATGGTTAAGAATATAGACTAATTAATTAACTGTCCATTACGTCTGGGTCGTCAGATGTCGGAAACAGCAACGAAAATGGGAATAATTATAGAGGGTTGTACCAATTTACTGTCAGTGGCAGACGTCTAAATGTGACTACACGTAGGACTCTGTACGTCGACACCAAGAAACAGGAAGCACTGTTTATGTGTCGACTGCGCCCTACGCGCTTATAAGCCATGTGTTTTTAACCATGATGCACAGGATAGCATGTTAGTACCATTCTTGATCCTCAAACATTAGCGAGTTTCCATGTAGAATACACTGGATTTCCGATTGATGAGCAGCCTCACCTACGATTGTTTCAAGTAAAGAGCAGGCCACTAGCACAAAATTTGTTTCTATTGATGAGTTTCTGCTCTGTTCACAGGTTTGTAGTTTGCCCACCGTTATGTCTTGTTCCCAGCGCGTGATTGCCGTGGCGCCTACAGCCAATCAGAGAACAGATGCAGTTTGATTGAATATATTTTGCAAGACGAGCATTTAGCATAACATGCTCGACGCCGGAAGGGATTTAACTTGTTAATCGAGGTTTTACTGCATACAACTTTTACTGGTATCTTCTTTGTTGTTCTTTAAAGCGAAACTGAGCCAGATGACTGTAGTATGCCTTGTTACAACACTGCTTAGATCCTTCTAATACAGTTTAAATGTTCACTGCAATATCGAAGGCGACGCGTTTGATTTCCTCAACCCGGCGTCTATTACATTTTCCAATTCAAATTCGTACAATGAATACTCATGTACCTCCAGTAGCTCTGAAGAATCGCGGAGAGGAATACAATATCACTTCGCTTGGCCACCGCTGTGGTGGAGTGCTTTTCTACTTACACAAGTGCGTCATGCATATACATCTGCCTACGTTGAAGCGTCGTGACATTTTTGTCACCTATTTGCTTTTCTAGCTGACGGTGGACTCAAGTAAAAATATGCCTTCATAGTGCAATTTATTCTACCTGCGTCTGCGCAATGGATAAAACCAAGACGACTCGTAATTTTGTGCTTCCATTTTCACTTCCTTGTTTTAGATAAGCAAGCCCGAATGCGCATAAATCGTGGTATCCTTACATGGGAGCTCGCTCAAAGCCGGACCAGTTGGGGTGTCCTGCTGCTCATGGGGGAGGATTCGCACTGTCCGAAATTGTTACAGTAAGTGGTCTACAAAGCTGTTCACACGATCAATTGCTTCTGAATTTTAAGGTACAGAACGCGGTGACGAAGTTCGCTTTTTTCAGTTAAAAGCGTGACACACCAACCGAGATGATCCAATTCGAAAAAGGCTAGAGGAAAATGCGAATAAACCTGCTTTCTTTAGCTAAAAATTTCCTTACGTCAAGAACTGCACAAGCTATAGCAAGGTTTGACGATTCCGGTGTGCTAAAGTAAGGTTCTGTTGACATGTTTGGAGCGTATTGATTGCATTCAAATCCAGAACGTTCTTATTCCAATCTGTAAACTATTTAACTCTGCCTCGGTGCCTATGAATTTCGTGACAAACTTGGAATGCCATGTCAGCTTCTCTTCATCATTGTGACCAAGAAAGCAGTTAAGGATAGTGTACTGCCGTGTTGGGCTTTCGTAACATGCAATCCGATTTCAGTAGCACTGTTTCATTTCAGGGAAATTTCACCTAGCGTATTAGTGGTCCATAACCGTGTGCCCACAGACTCAGTTAAAATGATATTAATGATTGAAATGCTATCGGTACATCTCAGGTCATGGCTGAGGGGTAACGTTTTGAAATCTTCTCTCGTAAATGCGTTAGGAGAAGCCATCTTAAATAATTCGCTCGTACCTCGCGCTTTCCATCTGCCCGCATGCTTGCTGATGCCACGCCAACACCAGACAGCCTTATAATTTTACCAATCAGACATGTAGCCGACGCACTCAAGGACACTACCGGATTGGTCAGATTTCACTTCGAACTTTCGATCGAAGCGAGTTGTTGGCGGGGCAAGGATTTAGGTGTGAGGCCTACAGCCAACATGCTAGCCAATAACAAACACTACCTGATAGATTGAGTAGAGCTGCAGTACTCTCAAAAACTGATGCGAAATTAGCAAGCACACGGTGTTTGGGGTTCAACAGGCTGTCGTGCGAGTGATTGGATGAGGACGGCTCCTCGGTGACAATCCGGACTATTATTTTGACGAGATGAAAACGCTTCCTGATGTTATTCAACTGCGGACTGTTGTATAAACGCGGAAGATTGAACGGCAGTGCTAACAAATGTTCTTCATTCTACTCTCGCTCTCTTGGCAAAAGGATCTTATGAAGTCCCCCTCATTAATCCCTATTTCCAACACGTTGTCCTACAAAAACGGTGATTAAAAGGTTTTGTGTTTGGGCAATTAGGATACGCGGTGAAATATACTTTAATAACTGCTACATGCATGTGTATGTTATTGCACATGGAAGTGAAGTTGATTTATATGTGGATATTGTTTTCCTAATCTGTATTCTCTTTTAACGTATTGTAGAAAAACCCTAATATGAAGTTGCAGGTTTTTTAAAATTCCCGAAAAATAGAAATGGTGGTTTTGAGTGTTAGGAGAGACTCAATGCCTATCATAGAGGCAGACATTAGCCCTGTCTTCAATAGGCTATCGATCGGCCTACACGCCAGATAAAGCATCATGCTAGCCAATCAATCAATACTTTGAATTTCTTGCCACATTCAGTCACTGAGTGAGTAGCCAATCCTACCGGCGACTACTTAAGGAGCGGAGCTGATTGGCTCAGTGGACATCGCGTAACACGGTTTGTTGTCATGAATAAGTTGCTCCTATTACACTCAACGACTTCTGCTTATGCACACTTCTTGTCGTGTTCTTCCTTTGGGGACTCGGACAAGGCGTTATTGAGCGGTTATGTTTCGGTTTCGGCTTCCGTTACAACAAGGAGTGGTTGTGTTCAGCTTACCTGAGGTCCAACTTACGGTTTTGGAGTAAGGTCAGCATAGCACGCGATACTCAACACCCCGCACACCTTGAAATTACATGCGAAACAACTTATTCCTAGCGTCGTGTGAAACAATTTTTACTAAATTATTTCACTTTGCACTTCCTTCTACAAATGTCAATATCTGCCTATCCTATATCCTCACTCCCCTAAACCCTATAACCACCGTTTTTCGAGGACAAAATGGTGGCCCTAGAGGTATGTGAGTGGGACTGCATGAGCTAACTTTTCCGCTCACCTTCTCTCTCTTTCCTCCATGGTTTTCCTAAACGATTATATGTCCTTCCAATTCCGTAGGTCGGCGGGCTGTCTTAAATTATATGTCGTGCCCTAGAATTTTTCGGGTGAGTTCAACCATTTGGCCTACTCTGCTTATTTACTGTTGTTGGCGCCATTCTGACGGAGGTAGTTTCCAATGCTGCTACGGTCACAATCCTGGTGCCCATGATGTTTGATTTGGTATGTTTCAAAATTTAGACATAAACAATTATGGCTGTTATTTTTCTTTTCGTCATTTACTTTGTAAGAAGATTTGTGATTACAAATTATATGCACCAGGACGCAGAAGGCAAATTCCCCCTTTACCAATGAAGGTTGAATGCGTAAGTTTTATTTCATAGTGTTTTAGGGCTCCACAAACTGCAACTGCCCATTTCTCCCCAATCCGATTTTATAAGACATCCCGTGTTGTTGATTGAAACTAAATGGATAAAAAATGGATAATTGTTGTGATTTAACGCCCTTATTATGTTAAATGTGTACTGCTATTTACTCCAAAAAATTGGTATTAAAGGTCCGGTCTATCAACGTGCATCCGTTTCTGTTGAGTCTTCCTCTGACCATGTCGATTTCGCTCGCATTTATGTTGCTTGCGGCCACCCCGCCAAATGCGATCGTCTACGCCAAAGGACGCGTGAGACTTTTGGAAATGGTAAGTACAAAGCTCTGCCGTGTATTTCTTCCGACCTGCTCTCTCTGTCTCTCTCTTTGAAACATCGTAAAAACATATGTTACGTGGTGCTAGCTAGCATCCAATCCGTTTCAGCTTCTCTGCCAGCAACTTTACAATTACATGCTAGGATGAACCATGCACGCCATATATTTGCCGTATTAGAGTCTAGATTTTGAATCTTTGGCCAATTTTACAGTCATGAGGGGAATGCGCCTGATAGATTTATGATCTTTGAGCTATTTTTACTTAGGAAGGATTTTTCTCTCGTATAACAATGCCATTTTCTGAGGTGGACTTTTAAGTGCTAATTTTAACCGTCATTTTGCCCCTCTCCTTTTAACTATGTGGCATCAATGAGGTTTGATTAAGTCTTCGAAATTTGAGCATTCTTATTCATTTGAGCATGATAAGAACCTTGCAGATGAGCAAAAACCGACCTTTTTAAGTAAAATTAAATAGCTTATCGATGTCGACTTGCATTATCGCACACCATGTCGATATAGATAATCGATTCGACACTAACAAAGACGTTCAGATTGTCTACCGAATACCAGATATCAGCTCCTAGGGTCTATGCCAGCAGACGCTTGCAACAGCAGAAGCAGTAGCTACATGGCTAGCGAATCAACTGTTGTGCTGTCAGTAGGTGCTCATACAAGCACGTTCACTTCCCTGGCCGACCTCGATGCCAGGTAGCGATCACACATCTCCTTCACCCCCTAGAGGCAGTCATGCGCGTCGCGCAAAGGACAATACTTATCAGTTCTTGGCCAATGCCTAAAACTTTACCTAATCTTCCCCACATCCCCAACCCTCCCTCAGCCTAAGGACCTCTATATGCCGATCACGACATGTGGTCAGCGCGAAAACCCTGAGTTGTAATCAAAGTACATTTACTAAATCTGTCCAAATGTATAATCTTCTTTATCGCCGGAAATCTACTGGCCTGGTGTAGATTTTCTGAAAACATAGGTTTGTCCAGTTGACTTTTCGAAAAATAAAGGAAAAAACAAACACTAAATTGGTGTCCTAGGGGTAGAACGTCGACCAGGTATTACGCTGGAACTGCTTCGCCACATTTAAAAAAAAATTGACCTGGCCTTCAATTGGTTGACATTGCGAAGAGGCCTAGTCAATTATGCTATTTCGGACGATACTGAATGGTATATTTCTATCAGTTTATCCAAGTAAATATAGGCAGTTGCCCTTGAACTCTCTGTTGGAAGCAAGACGATAGGAAATATATGGATACAAATATATTTTTAAAAAGTACGTCAACTACATGTTGCAGGTGAAGAAACAGACGTTGCTGGGTAGTCAAAATAGCAATACAACATGTCTACTCGCTTATCTTGAGTCGCATAATGGAATGTTATTTCTGTTTGCTTTTCTTGGCGTATTTAGGCGTAGAAAATAACAGTTAAAGTGATATAAATACAGCGGATATTATTGAGATTCTGATTTGATATGCATTAACTTGGTAACTGTTTTCAGTCAAGTCTCATGTTTTTCTTACAAGTGAAAACCGCAATCACATTAAATATCCTAGCGCGGATTATCCTCATCGTGTGTAAAATGTCCTACGGAATGGTCATGTTTCATATGGGACACTTTCCTGATTGGGCAGAAAATAAGTGAATCAATATTAACTCGTCAGTCTCTCAGCCAGACTACTTAATTCTGTCGTCGATCATGGTGTGGAACGTATACTATAATTGGAAATGTAAATTGTTTTTCGTTACAACTGCCTTTTTTTGAGAAAAATGTTATAGTTTTTCAAAATTGTTTTACAGATGTGCATTTGTGGGAGTGGGTTACCAGTAATGTGTGCGAATTAGGGAATTTAGTATATACAGAGGAAAAAAGACCATCCCTGTTTTGGCCTCTCACAATAGGACATCGTCAGAGAAGTGAGAAAACTGGAAGCGCTGACATACGTCAGACTCTAGATACGATTTAATGGGGGCTGCGAGATAGGTGGCGTTGACGACTGGCCCATGGTCAGGCCATCTAGTTCGTTTTAGCTTGTCTGGCAGCCATTTTGCAAGTAAATGCTAGGATGAATCGTACGTGCCTTATATTGGCCGCATTGGAGCAGAAATTGTGAATATTTGGACAATCGTACAAACATGATGGAAATGTACCTGATAGCTTTAAGAGCTTTAAACTACATATGACTAAGAAAACGTTTCCTCTTTAGTTACCAATGCCCTTTTCTGAGTTGGAATACAAAGTTCTCAGTTAGACCGTTTTTTTACTTTTTGCCTTTGAACTTTGTGCTATCACTCAGGTTTGATTTAATCTCCAAAACGTTAGCATTCTTATTAATTAGAACCTTACCAGAACCTTGTACGTGAAAAAAAATCCCGCTTGGTTAAGAAAAGGTGAAAGTATATCGATGTCGACTTGCATTCTCGCACACCATGTCAATATGGATCATCGATTCGACACTAATGAAGCCTTTTAGATGGTCTACGGAACACCAGGTCACTTTTCCTAAGGTCTATGCCAGCAGGTGCTTGCAACAGCTGAAGCAGTGTATATCGTCACGCAAATATACAGTTGTTTCAGGAGGCGCTTACACGAGCACTTTTACTTCCCTGGCCCACTTCCATGCCAGCTGGTGATCGCACATTGCCTTGACCCCCTAGAGCCCGTCGTACGCGTCGTGAAAACGACAATTATCACTCCATTTACGTGAATTCTTGCCAATGCCCACAACCCAACCTCATTTCCCTCACTCCCCCAGCATAATGATCTCTTCATTCCGATCTCGCCATGCGATTGGTGTAAAAAAATGAGTTGTATTCGAAGACCACCAATTAACGCTGTCCTATTGTACTATCTCTATAAGCCCTACAAATGCACTCATGTGGTGTTGAATTGCTGAAAACAAAGGTTAGTTCAGTCGACTTTACGAAAAATAAAGTGTAAAAGAAACAAAAACTTGGTGACCTAGGGGTAATACTTCCAACATGTAGTAACTTCGCACCGCTCCGCAAATTTTGAAAGTTTGACCGAGCCTGTAAATGGTTTGACATTGCGAAAAGGCCTTATCCATTCTGCTATGTTGGAGGAAACTGAATGTCATATAGGTAACAGTTTATTGAGATAAATATAAGCAAACGTCTTTGAAGTGTCTGTTGGAAGCAGGACGATAGAAAATATATGGGTACAAATCAATATCAATGATTATCGTAAATTACATGTTGCAGCAGTTGCTGGATAGTCGAAAGCGTTAAACAATATGCCTTCTTACTTATAACTTAATTGCATAATGTACTTACTGTTTGTCTGCCTTGACGTATTTAGGCATAAAAAATAATATATGAAAATGAAATAAATACAGCAAATATTTTTGAAATTCTTATCTGATTTATATTTACTTGGTAAGTGTTTTCAGTCACATGTCATATTTTTCTTATTGGTGAATGCCAAAATCATCTTAAATCTCCTCGCGCGTCCTATCGTTTTCTATGTTCAATTTCCCATGGAATGGCCATGTTCCCAATGAACCAATTTCCTGTTTGAGCAAAAAATTAGTGAATCAATATTATTTCCTCAGTGGCCTCAGTCAGACTACACAATTGTATCATTCTGCATTGCTAATTACATTATAAGTTCCTAGCCATGATCATTATTTTTCGCTAGAAATGCTATTCCAGAGAAATATTATAGTTTTTTTGAATTGTTTTTTTTGTTGCGCGATTTTGGGGAGTGGGTTGCCAGTTATGCCTGAGAATTTGGGAATTAATGCATGGAGAAGAAAAATATGCGATCACTGTGTCGGCAATTTTATTATTCTGAGCTTTCGGGATCACGCAAAAAGCCATCGTCAGAGAAGTGGGAAAACCGCATGCAATGGCATGCTTTTTACTCTAGGTACGATGTAATGGGAGTGGAATAGGCGATGGCGTTCTTGATTGGGCCCGTGATCACGCCGTTTCCTCGTGTCGGGTCTATGCGCGTCCTTGGTACTGTGTCTCATGACGTTGGTGTGGCGATTCGCGCGTTTTGGCATGAGCTGGCCTATGCTTCCCCTGGTTATGCACATGGAAGGCAAAGTAACAGGATGGTGTACCTTTATGCCTGTTGATGGTATTGAAGTCTGACACCCAGGCCTCCAGTAGGTCTCACCCATATTATTAGCGGCGCATATCATTATCCACGTGCCTAAACGCTCGAAACGCCAGACGCCAAATAACCATATGTTACTCAATTTGAATTTTAACTTTCACCACGCATCTTATCGCTGTCCACTGTGCAATGGCCTACGGAACGTTGCTTTCACAAAGGAACGGAATGACTGCCTGGAACGAACACTAGAATTCGGGTAGTATTCCTAGGCTACTAGTAATAGCAGTACTTAAGTCTATAAGTTTTATGCGTGAAGATTCGAAGTCCAGTTATCATATACTTCTGTATAGTTCAGTATATGTAGGGTAGTAGGCAATGTCTTTAAAGACCCTATCGAAAACAATATGCATAAAATATCCAACATAAAATATGTTACTATAAAATAGTGAGTTACCTATAAACGTTCAAAAATTTTAGCTAAAGGTATGGTCGACGTGTCCGTGAGAGCACTCAGTGATTACTTCTGTACATAATATATCCAACAAAACATATGTTTCTATAAAATAGTGAGGAACATATACATATGTACAAGTTCTATCAGTGGGTTTGGTCAATGCGTAGATAATAAGTTGTATTTTTCAGGCACAATGGGCCTCATCAATAAACCAAAAATTCGATAACACGAAGTATTAGAAATAATTGGTTTAACAAACAGTATCCGAAGTCTATAGCTATAAGACGAGTATAACTGTTTAGAAGCGAATTTGTTAGATTCGAGAAAAATTAATATAGCAATGTCATGCGGAAGGTTAAATTCAAGGGCACACACAGATGAGCCACATCGGTATCTAGATTCTGACTATGTATTCTGGTACCCACTGCCTCTGTTATTAAGGGGGGAGGGCTTGGAGGCAAACTCAGTCGAAGCTGAGCGTGGGGCAGAACAATAGGTATCAACGAAACATTACTTGTATAGACGGGTTCCCGGCACTACACTCGGGTTCCCAAACCGGTGCGGCATAAAGGAACATAGGGAACCCACCAGTTTATGATCGTGATGGGCACCGCCGTATGATATCCAAAAGTCCGTCAAATCTACAAGACCATCGTTGGGGATGTCTGAGATGTGACCAAATATAAGGGCCTGATGATGGTTGATGACAAGCGAAACGAGAGCCGTCAAGACTGCGTCCTGATTCCGGGGGACACGAGCCAGAGGAAGGTAGTTTCAAGAAGGGATCCTAAATTTCCGATGGTCCTTCCTCGGGATCGTGGAGAAAGCTGCCCGGAAAAGATGAGGAAAACAAAAGGTTAATAGATTCAGTTTTAAGATAAATGTGCAGTCTTCGCTTGAATGCACATAGACTAGTCAACGCCCGAATATCAATCGGCAAATTATTCCAAAGATAGCTATACCTAGAAGCAAAAAATAGAGATCGCTTAGAAGTGGAAGAAGCAGGAGTAGGTATAATCAACGTTGAATTTCTTAGGTTGTAAGGGCGAGTAATGGGAGTAAGGGCAGAAATCTTGGGAAGATTTGAACTATTATTAAGGCGAAACAGGAGACAAAACCCTGCTTCCAGTCACCTGACCCAAAGAAATTTCAGTTTCGTTATCTCACGTCTGTCTGAGTAGGAAGTATCTGAAAATGCCGGATAGAGGACCCTTTTAGTGAATCTTCTTTGGACACTTTCAATTTTTGAACGGCAAGATTCGTGCATTAGACCGAAGAATGGACAACAGTATTCGAGAAAAGGAAGCGAATACATACGATAAAGTCTTAGCTTCATTTCGGGAAGGTAGAAATTATAAGAGATGACGCCGCATATCTGAGCAGCTTTTGCTGATATTCTATCAGCGTGAGGTGAAAGATCTAATTTATTGGTGTAACTTAAACCTAAGTCCTTAATGTTAGAACATTCAGTCATGGGACAACCTTGAAAAATGATAGGCTGTGGCAGCCTTTCGGGCCCAAAACACATGAACTGGCACTTAGAAGGCGAGAACTCCATCTGGCAAGTGGAGCTCCACGCAGATAGAGCGTCCAAATCCGAATGAATGCGTTCTAAGCATCCCTCAGCTGTATAATTAGAGAAAGAGTATACACATTTCAAGTCGTCCGCGTATATATACGATTGAGAGTGTTTAACTATTGTTGAAAAATCATTTATATAAAGCAGGAACAACAGGGGGCCCAGAACGGTACCTTGAAGGACACCGCTTAAAATAGCGGTAGGGGTAGAGTATGAGGACCCCACTAAGACC
This sequence comes from Ligula intestinalis, assembly GCA_036362985.1. Classification (NCBI taxonomy): domain Eukaryota; kingdom Metazoa; phylum Platyhelminthes; class Cestoda; order Diphyllobothriidea; family Diphyllobothriidae; genus Ligula; species Ligula intestinalis. The sequence goes on from JAYGXS010000005.1 coordinate 3,876,645, forward strand.
TGTTGTTTTCGATTAGAAAGATATGATCTAATAAAGTCAATGAGAGGACTACAAAATCCTATAGCCTTTAGTTTGGCTAGTAGTCTCCTATGAGGTACTTTATCAAATGCCTTACTAAGATCAAAATAGATGACCACCACAGATAAGTGATCGTTACGAAGAGAAGTGAGGAGATTAAGAAAAGACATAGGACAGGTTTCACAAGATAGGTCCGGTAAAAAACCATGCTGAGATATATTTAATATTTGATTGCTTATGCAAAAATCTGTAATTTTATTGGCGATTAATTTTTCAAACAGTTTAGCTAGGGAAGGTGTTTTATGAACACCAAGGTAATTTTTAATGTCAGATCTGGAACCAGATTTAAAAACTGGAATTACATTAGAAGTTTTCCAAGAATCAGGAAAAAAACCGTTTTCGAGAAATATTGTAAATAATTTGCTCAGTTAAGCAGGAAAATCTTTTAGTTGCTTAATAAATGAGTTTGGAATGTTATCCGTCCCGACTGAATGTGAATTGTTGAGACGAGCTATTTCTTTGTGAATACTTGTAGGTGAGAAATCAATTGAAGTGAAATTTGCATCACACATCAGAGGTATTTCGGGTGTTGGAATAGTCTCAATTGTAAAGAACTTGGCGAAAAAGGAATCTAACATTTCTGATTTTGCCAAATCCTCTGTAACAAAATGATTACTACTATCGAGTAAAGGCGGAATGACTTTCTGAAGCTCAGCGGATGACCGAAAACGGAAGACTTGAGCAAGGGATTTGGAAGAGTTAGCATCATTTAGTGCCAGGGATTCTCTACGCTTATCTCGTGCAAGCCTTATTTTTAGCGCTAATTCAAATATTTGCGCTATTCTTAAGTGAACCGACATAGAGCTATTAGACGGATCCTTAATTCGCTTCCGTAATTTTTTAAGTCTATTTTAGAAAAAATGTGGAACGGTAGAGGAAGCTGAATTTGATTTAATAGGCTTAAGTGGGATAAAAGTCTGGATTTTTTTGTAAGGTTTTGTAAAAAGTATATTGACAAAGATTGGATAATTAATTGAAAAAATAGTATGCCAATCTAGAGTATTTACGAAGTCATTTATGAGTTCAAGGTTTGCGTTAGCAAAAGCGAGGTTATTGCGTTTTACCTCAGGCTTTTTTTGAAAGAGAGACTGGAAAACAACACTGAATGAATGCGTGGTCACTTGTGAAGAGATCACGATGAAAATTCATAAAGAGAGGGTGGACGTCATTTGTAAAAATTAAATCTAATATGCTCTCATTTCTAGTCACTGAACTGACCATTTGTGACATGTTTGCAAAATTAATAGTTTCGACCAATTTTTGAAATTTTGGAGGACAAGTATTTGCCTCCCAGTCAACGTCTGGCAGATTAAAATCACCTATAATAATTTTGACATCAACTTCAGCTTCTGCAACTTTTGAAAATAGTTCGCGGAGCGCACTTTCATTACCAGAATAACATGGGGGATTATAGACACAGCCAATTACAGCTTTTTTATTGTGCGGGAGGATGAGTGAAATAAAGCAAACATCTCCCGAAAACGATGAAAGGCTCAGATGAAACGGAAAATGTACAGAATATGATTTGATATAAAGAAGGCAACCACCGCCACGTTTTTCAATGCGATCTTGTCCGTACAAACTAAAATTATCTATTGCGAGCGTTCAGTCAGAGATAAGAGAGTGAGCCCAAGATTCAGTGATACAAATAACATCTGGATCAAGCTCAAAAGCTACTGTTCTGAGCTCTGTCATTTTATTTACAACTGACCTCGCATTCAGAGAAACTATACTGAGCCTATCCCTGAGATGAGGTTACGGTCATCCGTATTTCTAAAAAAAGAAAACTTGGTGGCGGAAAGGGAACTGGCATGGGAGAAACAAAAGGCGGAAAGCAAGATTGCTGTGGTCTACAATTAGCTGAAATATAATTGTTAAATATATTAGGATTATTGTATGGCGGCAGATTTGCTTGAAAATTGAGGAAAAGGTGCCCGTTTTGTGAAGTTAGAAAAGAAGAAGGCGGCCGTAAAAAGGATTACGTTAAGAGTTAGTATAATTCTTCGGAAAACACACGTTTGAAAATGACCTAAATGGGTATATAAGACTATGATCAAAATTAGTAGTTTTTATTATGTGTTGATTTTGGGCAATTTGCGGGTTCGGAAAATAATTAGCGCGAGTATTTACATCTGCTAAAGTTGGTGAAGTGTCAGCATAATTTGTCGGAAGACAGGCATTCGAAAATGGCATTGAAGGTTGCGAGAAGCTACTCATAGTATTATTAGAGTGAATTAATTGTGGATTGTGGGCCATTTTGGGGATTGGAAAAGTAAAAACATGAGTGTTTACATCTGGTGTAGATGCTGAAATGTTAGTATTGTTCTCATAATTAGGTAAATTACTGATTTTTGCAATTGATTTCGATTTACGGCGGGCACGTTTAGGTCTATTATGTTTAGCCTTTTTAGCAGGCGAGGTTCACTCGGAAGCCGACGGAATTTCACTCGAGCCAGGAGAAAGGACGCGGGTGAGGTTTCGTGTGAAATTATCATTGTCCCTGATCCGGAGGGACGTGAACTTGCGTCGGCCTCAGGAGTAAGGACTACGAGTGAGTTTTCGGGTGAAGTCAACGTTGTCGCTGATCGGGAGGGACGTGAACTTGCGTCGACCTCAGATACCACATTTGGAATAGTAGGGGTAGGAGTGGGCCTAGTTTTTGCAGATGCAGGCGAAATCCTACGTTCCATGGGGGTTTTATCCCTACATATAAAAAAACTTTTGTTATTAAAGGTATTCAGCTGAACGCTCATGCTGAGAGAAGAGGTTGTCAACTTCTATCGCCGAAAAAAGTTTGACCAAAATCGGCGGATTTTTGCTTCGAGAGGACAATCTTTTAGCTTCTGCGACCTTAAAGTTAAAGCCACACGAGTAAAAGAATTGACAGGCGACGTCTAGCGGAATTTTACTTTTTGGGACATTCTTTAAAAGAAAATTATAACTTTTTTTTGCAGGTCACAGGTCTCAGTAGTCACCAAATTGATGAAGGGCTCTAATTTCTCACATTGCTGAGAAGTGAGCGAAGAGACATTTCCATCAAAGATGGTACTGAGAACCGTAAGCAAACATCCATATTGAGAAATGAAATTATTAAAGGTGTCCAAAGCATCAAGATTCAGTTTTTTCATATTTAAGACGGGTTGATCTTGGTAAAATTTAACACCAAGAGGGTCGTTAAGGGGGGATTTTCGTCTAAAAACTGACTGTAATTTCATATTGAATTTTAAAATATCAGAAGGATATGCAGTTAGATATATTTTTAATCAAGGCAATGAAAGAAAGTTTCTCTTATACAGAAAATAAAATTGACGAGTCTACGCTGGATGAAAACTCACTCGATTGATATTGCAACAAGTGTAAACTGAATCTTGTTGGAAATTGCGAAATATTTTTAAAATTTGCAATCTTAAATAAACATTCAGATGAGGCTATGTCGGGTGAAATTATGAGGCTATGTAGGGGGAAAAATATTTGGATTGATAGTTCGACCAGTGTACACTATTTCTTGTTGGAAAAAGAGTATTCTTTCAAAATATACAATCTGATTTAATGTTCACGTACTTAATTACGTGTTTTTTAACTGAATCTTAGAGAATTCCTAGGAGGCTATGTCGGTTGAAACAGTAGAAAACTGTATATTTTCACCTATAGACAAAGAAAACGACCACCGGTTTGTGGAGTGGCTTAGGGGTTAGAAATTCGAATTATGAACAACAATTATGCCAACAAAGTCGACAGGATACGATTAAATCCTATTAAAATTTGAAAATTCACTTAGCTGCGAAAAATCGAGTTGCGCGCCAAGGTCAGCAGTGTTAAGTAAATGTCGATCCAGTTTTCGTTTGAATCAATCTGTGGATTTCGCCATTACGTCCTCCTCAGGTAGTCCGTTCCAGTCACCGACGACTCGTTGTGAGAAGGACTGCTTGTGGACATCTAGATAGGATAAGGTTTCACGCAGTTTGAGGGGTTCCCACGGAGGATGGTTGAAGTAGCGAATGCGAAGAAGTCATCAAACTGCAGGGCACACTCTCGATTCCTCACCAGCCAGTACGTCTGTACGAGGTCGCCTCCTATTTGCCTGTACTCAAGAGGAAATAAGTTAAGCGCTTCTAGTCTTCATACGTAAGATGAAGACATTAGGCCCTTAACAATTCTCGTTGCCATTCTTTGAACTCTTTATAGCATCTGGTAATCTTTTGGCAACCATGATTGGCAGGCCTGAACGCCATATTCAAAAATGTGAACGAATAAATGTTCCGTATATTTTGCTAAATAGTTATTTATCTATGTCGAAAAAAGTTTGCTTAATGGCAAACAGACCAATGTTCGCCCTATTGGCAGCCCTAACACGCTGCAAGGACGGGTTCAGGGATGGCACAATAGTGATACTCAGGTATTTTTGTTCGTTAACGTTCGAGTACGTAGTTTTGAGAGCCACCCGTCTCAAATGTTTAACCGCATTATCCATTTTTGGACCACTCACCTGGGTTGCCATATCTTCATATAATCTGCAAACAAGACTCCAGTGCTGACCAGTCCATGCCTACAGTGATGAGCGTAGATTAGGAACAATAATGACCCGAAGTTTTATTCATCCCCCAAAGAAGAGGAAGAAGAAGGTACGAGGACGTGGACCGCTTAATTTCGAGATTAACGCTTTGGAAACACTCTCGGTTCTATCTTCAGAGTGACTGAATGGCTGTTTCTGTTCGCCAGGACGTTTGCAGCCTTACCATGTGCCCGTTATTATATCCACGCTCGACGCACGCACTTTGACCTGCCTGATCGATATTGATCATTGGTGAGCTTGTTTGAGCTCCGTTCACTTTTTGGTTGTCGCAAGTCAGCGCACTGGCTGAAATGCTCATCATCGACTTACAAGTGTTCCTGCCCACCTGCGTGGATCTCAACTTCGTGGGCGCAGCGGTGATGTGGTTCCTGGCTGGCTTCTCTCCTTTTTTACCTTCGAAGCTGGGTATATACCACACTCCAGCATATTTTGCTTTTCTAATGGCCTTGTTCGAACTGCCTCGAGCCTTTTGCGCAACGCCTGCTAGGCAGGATAGAGGTTTATGGCTCTGTTGAATGTGCCAGTCAAAGACCAACGTTCTAGCAGCAATGTCCACATTTAGCTATTGGCTCCGACAAGGACCCTTGTTTTGTCAAAGGCAAAGACGTGGTTTTTCTGCTGTGCGTGGTCATTGACCATATACTGCTTATCCTTTTGGTTGACTGCATGTGGACGCCATTCAGTCTTGTGCCCAGGCGTCTGCCCAGTTCACTAGCATACCTTGCATCACAGTCTTAGCATGGTTTGTTGTAGACAACACCGGATTGTTCTGTAAGTGGTAGTGGGTCATTGGGCAGCACGATTTACTCTCTGCTGGCTGTACCTGGCCTATGAGCCACACCGATCCCCAATTGTCTCAGGATTCTAGCAGCTATTTCTGATATATTCTTCACATAAGGGATTACCAGCCAGAACTTAGGGTCTTCTCCTTTCGGCCGCTAAAGTTGGGGCCTAATAAGACAATTGCGTACAAAGGACATAGGACAACTGTTGGCATGAAGTAGAGCATGCAGGTGCTTAATCTCCTCCTTTTTCCCACATTGGTCGCTGCAGCGTATCTGAACGCGTTGGAAGAGGGTTCTTACACAACTGCGATTGTGACTGACAGGGTGTTTGCTTCTGAAGTGGAAGATGCGTTTGGTATTGTCTGCCTCGCGGTGGACCAATGTCCTTATCTTCTTGTCTTCCAGTTCCGTTACTTGCACGTCAAGGAAGGGAAATTGATTGTTGACTGCGTCTTACATAATGAACTGAATGTCAGGAAAGATGGAGTTCAGCAGTGTCTTGAAAGCCTGAAATTTGCTCCTTTCGATGATAACGAAAGTGTCGTCGGCGTATCTGGCCCAGAACTTTGGGGGAGATGAGCTGAACACCAGCCGATCGAGACTCTGCAAAACCGCTTCTGCAATTAGGCCAGACAGAGGCGAGCCCATTGGTGTCCCCTTATTTTGTTTGTAAACTTGGCCATGGAAGGTGAAGGAAGTTTTTAGACACAATTCCAGGAGCTCGATGATATGCACCGGCTTGAGCTTTTGGTCGGTTTCATAATATTTCTCTAGAAGAAGACCGTCAAAAGTCTCGATGGCCTTATTCGTTGAAATAGAGGTGAACAATGACAGCACACCAAATGACACCGTCACCTCGTCTGCCTCCAATTCCTAGTGTTTGGTGTGGGTCAAAAACTTATCAGCACACTTCACTGTCCACTCGATTGACCACATCAAGGATTCCGAGTGGACAATCAAGTCGGCTGAAGATATTTTGATCCGAGTCTAACACTTGAAATGGAACCGATAAGCGAAACCGAAAGGACCATTTCTGGCTTGTTAGAAATAATCAGATAGTGATATGTAATCTGGAGTGTAGATCACTCAAAATTAAAAGCCACGAAATTTGGAGATGGAGTTCTACAGTCCATTGCAGCATTGGGCCCTTGCTCTTCTCGGTTTTAAGTGTTACTATTATTAATAAATATATGCTAATTATTTTTGTTCATCTCAAAATCGAGCACTAATATTTATTTGAGGCTTTGACTTTTATTATTCAGCACCGATTTGGACGACTTGTCATGAGAAATAGTATATACCTTATATTGATATATGCAGAAAGGGCAAGAATTACTTCAGGTGGTGGCAAAGTTATCCGGGCCTGAGTGTGGAAACTGAAATCCTTAACAGTAAGATAAATTCTATTTAGCAAGAAAAATTGATACAATTGACGGGATGTGGAATCAGAAATGCCAACTTGAACATTCTTAAAGACGCGATAATTTTTTGGGGATGAATTTCACAGCACGCATTTTGCACGTGCTGTCATCTGCATACTCAGTTCACTTCACTTTATCAAGAGCGACGCGGACTAGCATGTTTGAATAATTAGCTGTTTATAGCATGTCGGAATAACGGCAGCGATATATTCACATTTAACTGACATCGCTGAAGCAGTTGCATTTTACAAGGGCCCCTTTGCAAGCTATGAAAACATCAACATTACTGATGAAGAAGTGTATCCGACAAAGCATAGGGAGACCCGAATGACTATTCCTGGCTTATTAGCCGTCATCTGACAGTCATACCCAATCTCGAGCGTTTGCATCCCCGAGATTTGAAACCGGAACCTTCGGTCATTGCGTTACAGACGCTGCCTCTGTCGGATACACTTCTTCATCATATCACCTTTGTCACTATGTGACGGTCATTGAGGGTTTGCGTTGCGGGCTCCTTGGCAAAGCGGAACTTAATTGTTCCTTGAATAGATCGGTGAAACACCTGCATTCATTCATAAAAATTAATGTCTAATAAATTATAATAAGTAGTATGATAACACACTCTCTGCCATTGAGCCTCTGCTTCTAAGTGTTAATCTTAATGAATATGGAGTTGGCCCTTTATGACATTTACAATTGACACGGGGAAACGTCAGTGGATGGAGTTTCCCACTCTGCGGCATCGTATGACATCTAAACCAACGCCAGAGGGACGATCGTTAAGATAAATTCGCATCAAACCTCATCCCTTTTATCTTTTGACAGGACTGCGGTTAACACGACGGATTGTTTTCATGTTACTTTGACCGAAATGGTTGAAAGTGAGCTTTGGGATTTGCCCAGCGTTCTAGTTGGACAAAAAATAAATTATATTCGACAGCGGTTAGAAGAACTGCGATAAGACCGGAGAGGCTAAGGCATTTGCTGACGTTAGGTTGATGCGCAAAATGTTGAAGTGAGGATTACATGCCGCGAGCATAATTCCACTGGACCAAGAAAAAAGACCTTTCCTGAGTAATACTCCCAATTATACAGAATAATTTGTTCCATTTACTACCACAACCATGCTCTATGTGCGCGAAGGGTATGCGCTCTAGAAGACAATATAAATGAAAACTGGAAATGAATTACCCAACAAATGCAACGCCAGTCAGAGAGTTCAAATGTATAGATTCGGCTGTTGAAAGCTGAGGTGTCCTGCACGTGTGGAGGACTTAATGGGAAATGTTGCCAAGCAAACTGGAAGCAAAAGTCATACAGACTAGATATTTATGGTGCCTTTTCATGCCAAATGAAGGAAATGTTTTGATATATTTTGCTTGTTAGCAGTTCTTGCCTAGTGTGTGCGCGTGTGTTAAGCACTTGAACTGGCCGCATGATGGATGCAGTGAAGCAAACCCGGGGCCACTACCTAACGTTCACGGGTGCTACCCTCATAGAGGTAGTTTCCAAAGCTGCCACGATCACTATCCCCGTTATCATTATATGTATGTGGTATTTTCAAAATTTGTACGCATCACACACATATTGTTATCACTTCCATATTCATATGAGGGTGTGTAAAAAGAATCATCGTGTCAATTAAGAATTGGTAATATAGTACTTAGCTTATGAAGGTTGCAGGTTGGGATTTAATTTCCTAGGGATTTCAAGTTCTGGTAGATTAAAATATAATGTCAACCGAAATATGTTTTTATAAATCCTCCCTTATATCTATTCAAATTTAATCGATCAACATAGATGTAAAACGCTCTGGGTTCACGCACTTATGTTGCATGCCATTTTGGTTGAAAAATTGTTTAACATCGCAGAACCTGCGACCGAAGGCCAATTCAATCAGTATGAACACATTTATGCTGGGCCTTACACTGACAGTTGCAACCTCACTCAAAGTTAATCTGCCTGTGACCACTCCGCCCAGTGCAATATTCTATTGAAGTGGACGTGTTTGTAGTGGGCGTTCGCTACCCGACGCCTGTCGTGATCCAGTCGTGATCTCAATCCAAGTAAACCTCAATGTCATGGTGGCCGCTAAACTTACTGGTGCGCGAGACACAGGCCGCCCAATTCGATTTCTACCCACACGGTGTCCAACCAATCACATGCCAACCTAGCCAGCGAGCGCTCTCTCTGTGTCTACTGGCCTAGCTGCTGTAACACTGGCACTTGAAACCCAGCGAATTTTATGAGTGGTCGTGTTCTCCCAAGTCAGACATCTTACATCTATTCTCATTTAATCTGTGTACACAATATACTGTTTCAACTTCCCTGGATTTTGCAAGACTCCTCCTCTACAAAGTAACCATGGTGTGAAGATCGCAGTTGCTGTGTTAAACTTACTTAACTTCCTATGATATGTTTAAATTCTGGACATGGTATGCAGCAACCTGTTTAACCCATGTGTTTATAAATGCGCTCTATTTTTGTGATGTGAGAAAAGGCATTATTTTAAGCACGCACTACAACACGGCCTTTTATTACCCGTGTAAACACTTTCAAATGAGTGACAATCATATATGAGGGCAGTTACGGAGAAACCGTAAGCTCTTGATAAATTACCATTGAGCCAGTAAATTTATATGCAATCGAGGAATGGAGTAAATATGCGGTCAATAATGTTCACCATATCATGCAAGTGAATCCTGAGAACAGGAAAGAGAGATCAATAAGACGAGGGCGGTTACACGGGAAAATTTTGGTGGAGCCAGCCCAGGGGGGGGGGGAGACGAGAAATGGAGATTTTGCACGAGGAAGAAGACTATGCGACCACTGAAAAGTAGTATTACAGTTCCGGCGGATTCCGTCGGAGAAAGATAATCATAGGTACTTGTAATATAGCATGACTCATGCGCAGATAGAGGTGACATATGCACAGATTGTACGGTAATTATAGCTCACAGCAGTCATCCGCGTGCGTACTACAATTATCTGTCCGTCTCCTATAATCACCGCTTGGGGTCCTAATTGGTACGATGATGGTTTAACATTCCGCGTTCGATTAGTTAATTGCCGCGATTTCCTTGTGCGTGTTAAATGCGGGCTGGATAATTGTGCGACAATTATTCTTGCTGTTCTTAGAGTTGTTGCTAACCCCGGCACATCCAACGTGACTCTTTTTCTTATTCAGGCAATTTCTCAGTATGCAGTAGGGAAACGCCAAATCGTTGCGCATTTTTCTTGACAGGGGGAGGCTGAGAACCAAGCTTTGAGTAGGTCCTTGCTCACGCAATTGTCACCTCTCGTCGAACGAGCTGCAACCTGGGAGTTGGCGTCTTTCCAGCTCACGGTCGCTGTATGCTCGACCATTCGCGTCCGTTGTAAAACGTCCAGTGGACGCATCCCCTTCTTCTTCTGAAGTGCTTCCGGAAGCTCGCATATTTACCTCTTTTGGCAGTTAAGCGACTGTTGACCGGACAAATGTTTCTTTGTGCACACAAGGCCGACCTCATCAAACTGAAAAGGGTCTTTTCCACTGTGGCTAGCAGAAGCTGACGCAGGGGCTCAGTTGAGGTTACACGATGTCGAGGGGCGTTGTTTTTACTACTTTTCCATACCATGCTGAAAACTGTTCTCTTATTCTTTTGGATACACGCCGACTCATGTGACCAGTATAACCTGGTCCACAAATTGTGGTAGGCTGAGTGGGTAGCCTGTGCTTACCTTTCCTTTTAAGATCTGGCTTGGTTGAAACTAATAAGTGGTATCTCGCTGTTGATATGGTTGATGACATGATATGGGCAAGGCATCTTCCTAGGACTTCGTCTGCCACATCCATTAGTGGCCACTGCAATTCGTGTAACGAATTATAACCCAAAAATATAATGAGTTAAATGGAAGAGCTGCAGCATAAAGTTCGTACTTTCTTATATGCGGCCGCATACGAAGTATGCAGTATGGGCCTAGGGGTTGTGGTTTCCGACACAATATAGGTTTTCTTCAAGATGTACAACGACGTGATCTGCAAAGGCAATTCATAAGCTCAAAAATGTTACGTGCAAAAAGCACCTGGCCTCCTGGCATCCCTTGATCCTCAGCTATGGACAAAATAGAAGTGCCCGTAGCGCAGCAGCCAATTGCTTGGTGTACTTGAGCTTGACTTCAATTATGATGACCTTTGTGAAGTGGTATGAAAACCAAATCTCCGAAGCCATGACTACCAGTCCATCGAGGAGCTGTACGGCACCTGTCAACGTTTCTCCTTTCACTGACGGTGAGCCATTTGCTACTATTATTATTAGCCGGTGTATGCTTTGTATCCTCCCATTATAGTTTTAGGCCATATGTGAAAATGACCCGTTATAATTCAACCGGAATTTTGCACATATTATCGATTGAATTAGTTAGGTAATTATGAAGATACTACTCGTTTTATTTCAGATATTTGTTTGGTTAATCTTACTTTTTTGATTTCCATGCATGACGGGAAAGTAATGAAGGTGCTAGTCACTATTATTTCCCAAAGGCCGCTAATTTTCAATGCTACTATTTTATAGTTGGTATTTGCCTACCTTTACCGCTTATATGGACTTTGTAAAGGCTTTTATCATTCACTTGAAATGTACTGATTTATCGACTGATAGGCTTATTTGTCTGTCATCAGTTTTTACCCTTGCGTAATATATTTCTTGTAGGCAAACCTAGAAAGCACCTTAAATACCTTCACGTAACATATCGTCGTTCTGTGTGCAATGGGCTGCGGGAAAGCTCTGTTCCAAATGAACCAAATTCTTGTCTGCGCAGAACATTAGACCGAGGTATCCTTCTTCAGTACCTTCCAGTATGAGCAATAAAACTCAAACTATGACCACTCTTATTCATTGGTAAATTAGAGCGATGCTTTTCAGTTCATACACACAAATGCAGCATATGTAAAATGCATTCTTTAGCCTACTTCATACCAATGGAAATTGACGGTTTGTCCTTCATCGCTGATAAGTGCTCTCTGGTGGGTGGATGGCTTGGTGACCGGCATACGAGTAGTTGTCCGCGTTGGAAGGTAATCTGATGATTGCTCTGCATCCTGGCTCAACCGCAATGGTGTTGGAAAATATGTTTACTCCAGCGACAAAACCCATGAAAGCATGTAGGAAATCGAGTTAGGTGGGTAAACGTTTCCGGGTATTCCTCATAAGTCACTTTAAGTCACTTTATTAAGGGAAGAAGGCTTTCGCCCTTGAGCTCCCTATTCATAACCAAAATCGCATAATAGGTCCACCGTAACAATAGTACATAATACAAATGTACAAATGTAGGCTTAACATCAGCGATAAGTGTGAGCCAGTTGCAAGGTGCTGCTACTGACACTTTGTTCATTATACCTGCCACAGTTTCTCAGCAAATGAGAATCAAGTTTGTGTTTAAAAATGTCAACAATATCTGAGAGGACCACATCTTCCGGTAGTCCGTTCCACGCTCCAATGACCCTCTGCGAGAAGGCGTTTCGTAGAACGTCGATACGGGCCGGTTTCCTCTGTAGTTTAAAAGGATGACCTCGCAGATGGTCAGTCTGAGCCAATTCGAAGAAATCATCAAATTCTAGGGCGCAGTCTTGGCCTCTAACAATTCGGCAGGTTTGTATGAGGTCCCCGCGGAGTTGCCTATAATTGAGAGGGAAAAGATCAAGTTCGGTCAGTCTGTCTTCATAAGGCAGATGACCAAGATTCTTGACCATCTTCGTTGCCCTCGCCTGCACTCGTTCCAGGTGCAGGTAATCCTTCTTGAACCACGGACGCCAGGCCTGGACAGCATACTCCAAGTGGGACCGAACAAACGCTCCGTATGTTTTCCTGAAGAGCTCCTTGTCAATGTTGACGAATCCCCGCCTAATCGCAAACAGCACCTGTGTCGCGCGTTTAGCTGCCTTTACACACTGAGTAGATGGTTTGAGTGAGGAATTTATTAGAACACCGAGATCCTTTTGTTCGTTCACATTTGAAAGCGGGTGCCCATCGAGGAGGCATTGGAAGGAATCGTTCTCCTCATCAGTCCTTCTAGTACGGAGTCTTAAAACCACACACTTACTAATGTTGAAGTTTAAAAGCCAACGAGCAGACCAGCAGCTAAGTCGATTAAGACTCCCTTGAAGCGCTTTCCTATCGGCGTCAGACCTGATGGCTCTCCAGAGTTTGACGTCGTCGGCAAACATGATAGCACTGCAACCTAGGTCGTTGACACAGTCGTTGATATAGATAAGGAAGAGCAGTGGCCCTAAGACAGAGCCTTGGGGGACGCCACTCAGAACATATGTAGGGTTTGACTTTGAGTCACCGATGCACACAGTTTGCGATCGCCCTGTGAGAAAATCTGTGATCCATGCCAGCAGGTTTCCTCTTATGCCAATTTCTGACAATTTATACATTAGACGCTTATGTAGGACGCTGTCGAATGTCTTCTTGAAGTCCGTATAGATGACGTCAACCTTACCATCTTCACCTAGTGCGCGAGTGCACTGCTCAGTGGAGAGTAGAAGGCTGGAAAGGCAAGAATGGTTCTTTCTGAAGCCGTGTTGGAGCCCTGACAGTAGGTTGTTTTCCTCCAAGAACTCCATTGTCGTCTTCTTAATTATCGCTTCCATCACCTTACATCAAATGCAAGTTAGGCTGACGGGCCGGTAATTGTTAACCTTTGTTCGGGCTCCACCCTTGTATATCGGGTAAATATTTGCCATTTTCCATTCAGATGGCAGTTTTCCTAGTTTAAATGAAGAACGAACGATATGTGCTAGGGGCTCTGAGAGTTCGCTTGTCAATTCTTTTAAGAACTTGGCTGGTATATTGTCGGGACCGGATGACTTTGCTTCACTGAGGCTCTGCATCTCCCTCTCAACTACAGATGCTGGAAATAGTAGAGAATGAAGTGCTGGACCGGCGTTTGCAACAGCACTGTTGGCATTATCAAAAAGAAGCTCGGTTTCCTTAGTGAATACCGAGGCAAAGAACCGGCTACAGTACTCGGCTTTCGCGTCAGTTTCAACAACTTCTCCGCCATCATCATTCTTAAGTACTGCGACAGGATCCTTGTTTTTTTCATCTTCTGTTAATATAGCGGAATATAAGTTTTGGCTTTTCTGCGGTCTCTTGGAGCATTCTTGATTCATAGTTTTTCCTGGCCTGGCGAATTGATTTTTTTACTGCATTTCTTTGGCGTCGGAATTCCTCGAGGTGTACTGGCAACCCAGTTTTCCTGAATAACTTCCATTTCCTATGCTTCTTCTTCAGTTGCCTGTTAAGGTCTCTCGTCAACCAGGCAGGACGACTAGTCGTCTTGTGTACCTTGACCGGACAAAAGCGCTTAAGCAGATCTAATGCAACCTTCTTGAGTGATCTCCAATCCTCCTCCGGATCCCTCTTGAGTAAGTAGTCCAAATTCACGGTCGATAGTGCATTCTTCATTGAATTGAAATCTGCCTTCCATACGTTTGGCTGGTCGTCCATTTTCCTCAGCCATTGAGTATGGAGTGAGTAATCCCACATTAGCGTCGTATAATAACTCTTACCGAGCGGAGCACTTGAATGCACTTCATCTATGTAGGACGAATCCTTCGTGAAAATGAGATCCAAACAAGTAGCCCGCTGGTTTTCTCGAAATCTGGTTATGCCCTTAACGTTCTGAACTAGAGACAGGTCAAGCGTGCGATCCATTAATTTGGAACTTAAGGAAGTTGACGCCGCCTCAACTGTCAGGTTGTTCCATTCAATTGCAGGGGCGTTGAAGTCACCAACGATGAGAATCTCCTGGTGGCTAGCAGCTTCTTTCACCAGACCAAGGAGTGAGTCGTCGGCTCCGCTCAGAATGTTTGGTGGCCGGTAAACGGCCAGGAATTCAAGGTTCTGTGAATTCGCCTTCTTGATCTTTAACCAGATGGACTCATACTCCAGGGCTAGAGTGTGTTCTCTTTCTACAACAGAGATTTCAGTTCTGACATACACGACAACCCCACCTCCTTGTCGGTTTTGGCGGTCTTTGCGGAAATCCTGGTATGCTGGAATCGAAATCTCCGAATCTGCAATTTCTGCTTTAAGCCATGTTTCCGTTATGGCAACTACATCAGGTTTCCGCTCCGAAAGTACTGCCTTGAGTTCCAATACAATAATATAAAGGAGCGTAGAGTTACCAGAAGTTTAACCGACGAATCAGTAGTAATTAAGGGGGAGAGGGTGAGGTGCCAAATAATCAAAGTGTCAGATTTTAGTTACATTTCGGGGCCAAGAAGGGGGAGCCGGGGGAAATGGGTCCGACAATAAGTTCATGTCTGCCGGTTGTCCTTGGCTCGCGTGTTGTGGGGGAGGTCTCAGAACACAGGGTGTCCCGGTCGCCCGACGGCATGGGATTGCATGCTCTCCCTGTCTCGGCACTTGAAAATTTTGGATTGGGAGTCTATCCTTGCCTTGAAGTCGATGAAGTGGAGTACTTGAAAATACTAACCTTATATTTGCTGTCACAAACGTGCATTTGATAGCAGCTTAAACTGTCGTTAACGCCCTTCCATACCTGCCTAATGATGAATAATAGAAAAAGTATCTTTGCCTTAATCGAAAAGCCGCATTTGGGAGATTCTACCCTGCCGGTTGCCATTAAAACACACTCTTTGGCTAGATGTTCTGGTGGACCTTTTCGCAACCCGGTCATCCTAATCACCATCGTCGCCACACTCTTGAGCCCAGCCGCAACGCTTGGCGTATATTCGAGCTCTCCACTAGGATGTTCTGGCCTCGTCTCTCTCGGATCCACCCGTTGATGGTACCGCCATGTCTAGCATCGTGAGTCTGAAAACACGTTGGTCGATTTAACCCACCCAACTTTGCCGTTCGTATGGAATCCACCAATACGGAGCAGCAAGTTGAATGCCCAAGTAGGATTTCATAAGCAATCATCTAGAATCCACCAGAATAACTACTAGGCTGACTTAATTATGAAGGAAGTTTAGAAGATCTGCTTGATTAAGTTGACCCGATTGGGAGAAAAAACGCAGCAGTCCATGGGCTTTGAATACGCATAGTATGGACGGCTTTTTGCGAAGCCAATGCTCTTCTAGTTGAGCTACAAACGCCATGCCAAATACCGTGAGCTTAGTCATGCTTGGATCGAAATGATTGTCCCAGCGATTGCGACTAATTCTCACCAACCCTTCGGTTAGCTGTCTGAGAAGTAGGAGTAGGTCGTTTTGTTTATTGATAGGTTGTGGCACATTTGCAGGATTGTCTTCTCT
>JAYGXS010000005.1:3892779-3921663 GCA_036362985.1 Ligula intestinalis
ATCGGCCTTGAGTGCTTTTAATGCAACACGTTCCACCCTTGAAAGCTCTTCCCGCGGTTGATGAGCCACCAGGAGGGGAGATACGTGGTGTCGGATAAGATTATTCGTCTTCTCCGTCGTTTCTGTTTGATTGATGACTGATTGCACAACTGCAATCCTGTTAAGGTTTAGCAGTTGCCGTGTTGAATGCTGTTTCTTGCTATAGAGCCTGTATTTGCTCCTTCGTTTGTTCTTTCGATGAAATCTTCATTTTTTTCGACCAGCCAGCAAGCAGAGTTCAGGTATTATTCTCAATTAACAAAATCTTACATGGGGAAGATAAGGCTAGGTTACCAGCTCAGATCACCTCAATATGCATCTACTCATTCAGGTGTTCCTGTGGAGCAGGTCAGGTCAGGTTTTATTGAGGGAACTCCCTGTTGGTACAGGACAGATTTTCAATGAATTAGATAGGCAGAAAATTTCAGAGCAGTGGTGTTGCCAGTAATTTGAATTTTGGTACGGAAGGGCTGACAGTGAAAAAAATCCTTAGGGATTGTTCAGAAGTCTGGGGGTTTGAATACCATTTGAGATATTAAAGGATAAAAACTGTCACCCGTCGGGGTGGGAATGCCGGGCGGGCGGTGCAGAGTATATTCGGATAGGATGGCCTGTTTGAAGGACGTCAGGAGGAGTCCATCGAGTGTTGGCGATGCGCCCATCTTGCACCCTTGTTGGTTAACGAGTCTGCCTGATAAATATCGGATCCGATTTGTTCGGTAGCTTTTTACAAACATATTACTGTAATGTAGGGAGTAGTATGTTTATTATAATTTGATTATTACGCAATGGAGTTTCGGTAACCAACAGTTTTTTTTCGGTGGCGCAGCAGTTGTTTGGTCTAACTTTAAACGTTAAAAGTGTCTTAAACATGTCTACATATGGGTGTGACTTAATCCTTAACGTGCTCCTAGAAAGCGACATGGCAATGTCTGCGGGCAGAGCATTCCATGCCTGAATTGGGAAGAGTTTTACAGAGCCACGTAGCCTCGGATCACAACGTTTGGTGGACTCGACGCTTGCTTCTCTTCTTATATAAACAACAATAATACTGAAAATCAATTAGTAGTATGTATAGATACATATACATAATTTAAGTTTCACCAGAGCTAATTTCAGTGGGCGTTTGCGGTACACACGTCTAACTTTTTCATGAATGCGTCCACAAATAGGGACATAACAATATCCTCGGGCGGAACATGCTCAGCTTCGGCTACTCTATTACCAGAGAAGAACTTGCGTGTGTCTAGTCTGGCCCCTGTTA
Organism: Ligula intestinalis; assembly: GCA_036362985.1. Classification (NCBI taxonomy): domain Eukaryota; kingdom Metazoa; phylum Platyhelminthes; class Cestoda; order Diphyllobothriidea; family Diphyllobothriidae; genus Ligula; species Ligula intestinalis. Next base: position 3,894,083 of record JAYGXS010000005.1, read on the forward strand.
TGCGTAGTTTGAAGAGATGCCCTCTTAAGTCCGTCGTTGTTGCTAACTCGAAGAAGTCGCCAGGTAAAAGACAGCAATCCTGCCCATGCATTATACAAAATGCATGTAGCAGATCCCCACGTAGCTGTCTGTTCCTTAACGGAAATATATCAAGATTAGTTTACGTCTTTCTTAGGGTAAAAAGCCCTTACCGGTAACCAGTTTGGTCACGCACATTTGGACCCTCTGGAGGGAATTTAGGTCTTTCGCGGTCCAGGGTTTCCATGCTTGGATTGCGAACTCCAACTTCGGCCGCACAAATGTACCAAAGACTTTGACAAGTCAGTCTTCATCGAAGGCACAGAAAGCCCTTTTGAGAAGATGCAAGATGGACATCGCAGACTTGGCTACTTTTGTGCAGTGCAGCGAGGGGTTGAGAGACGTAGAAATCCATACTCCCAAATCTTTCTGCGCGTCCACTTCTTGCAGTTGGTTGCCATTTAGGCTGTGAACCATGGGGTTATGAGAGCTGGTTCGGTCAACTCGAAGGATACTGCATTTGTTCTCGTTTAACGGCAAAAGCCAGCCTTGAGACCAAGTTTGAAGACGGTTTAGGTTTATCTGCAAACGTTCTTCGTCAGCTGAAATTCTGATGACGTTCCAGCTCTTTATGGCATCGGCAAACATAGCCACATCGCAGCCCAGTTCATGGACGAAGTCATTGACGTATATAATGAACAGTATAGGGCCAAGGAAAGATCCTTGGGGGACACCGCTCTCGACTTCAACGTCTGCCGACTGCTGGTCACCAATATGGACAGTTTGGGAACGTCCAAGTAAGAATCTTTGAATCCACTTCAGCAGATTTCCTCGAACACCTATTTGGTTGAGTTTGTTCAGAAGTCATTGATGCCGGACGCTATCAAAATCCTTCTTGAAGTCGATGTAGATAACATGAAGCAGATTTCCTCCATCAACTGCCTGAATCCAGCGTTCCAAACAATTGTGCAAGTTTGTCACGCAGGACCTGCCTCTGCGGAACTCGTGCTGTGCATCCGATAAAAGGTTATACTGCTCTAAGAAACGCATCAGCTGTCGCTTTACTGCTTTTTCCATTATCTTGCAACAGATTGAAGTGAGACTGATTGGTCTTTTACTGTTTGCGGAAACCATTCTACCGCCTTTGTACAACGGTATGATCTGTGCGGATTTCCAATCTTGACGCGCTTTGAAGATAAGTCGCTTCACAATTATCCTCTGCGTTTTGTAGGCATTTACGGATAAAGGATATCTATCTGCTCTTTATTTTCTTCACTGCCTCCTCTTTTTATTTATCTCTTTTTCAGCGCTCTAGTCAGCCACTGAGGTTTGTTGTTTAGCTTCTTCCGTGTTATCAGACAGGGGTTTCTCAGGAGAGAATGCAATAGCACACTGAACAATTTTCAATCATCAGAAATATTGCCAAAAAAACCGATTCCCAATTTATGTTGTTTATTTCGGTTATATTGTTTATATTGGTCGTACGTGCCGCCGCCTATCCAAAATAATAAAACAACACATGCTGAGAAAACGTGAAGTCAGGAGGATAAACAGCTCTATTGTGGCATACATGGTCGATTCCGGACACCGAGTGTACCCCAGCGAACCCTCTTGAGTTATCTACAGCCTCCAACTAAATAATCCGAAGCCCCTGTGTCAGCGCCTGCTATAAACAGCAGAAGCGACCGCTATAACGCCCGATTTGTGCGCATAAAATAACTTCTTGCAAGCCACACCCAGAGTTGGCATGGCCCACAATCACTTAGCGGCATGCAAGTCTGTCTTCCTCTTCCTTCCCACAGGACTCCTCCATCAAACACACCCTTGCAACTAGCCTTCACTTATCCACCCCCAACCCCATTCTCAATACTCACTTGGCCGAACAGACGAACACGTTTAAACTCGCACCCAGTTTCCATATAAATGTAAGGCCTGACCAGATTTTGTCAACAGTACTCTTATACTCGCCAAACTGGACATCTAAATTTGTTTACTATATACCGTACGCCAGCCGCCTTTATGTTTACACTGGCCGACGTCTCGGGACTGGCATCAACAAACACAAGTCAGCTTTTCGTCGAATGGACCCATTATCACTTTTAGGCATTAGGAACTTTACTGTAAAACGACCGCATTGCTTCAAGCCAGATGGCAGGTGGAGTGTTAAGTGATTAGAATGTAGAGGATCGCTGGAAACTTTGCCTAGGCTTTGTTCCTACGGCCAATGGTGCAGACTGGTTAAGATGAGTTCTCAAGGGACTAATGTCCTGTCGCACAGTATTGGCTCGACGTGGAGACTGACATAGACGACCGGTAGATGGGTCCTCCTCGGCAGAGGTGAGTCTCGCATTGGGAATTTCAGGCCCGGTTCCATAGGGGAGGTGAAGTCATGGAAAACCAGAGTGGTTGGAATGGGAGAATAGGCAGTAGGAAGTTGACTATCAAACGCCCGCAGCTACCTCCACGACTGATAGTTGATTAGCGGTCACTGTTGTATAACTGCTGCCTGTGGCGGAGTGCCATAATTTCCCCCCCCCTTCGTACTTCAAGGCTCGCTTTCCCCTAGTCGAGTCGTCAAAAGCAACTGTATGTCACTGGCGCCTCCCTCCCTCGAGGCTTTGGCTTCACCAGTGGCCACTGCCACATGAGACTGCAAATAGGAGCTCTGTATACAATAAACCACTCCTTCTGGTGACGCTTGTCTTTTTACCTTCTACCTGGGGACTTCGACCTGAGGAGTGTAGTGATCTAGGCAAAACCACGGCTTAGACCCACACATGCCTGTTCGCGGGACGTGAGCACGACTTGAAAATCGCAGACAAATAAACAACTATTTCCTGCGCTTGAATAATATTCTTCCATACTGACACATGTCTGAATGCCTCACTCAAATCCACCCTCCCTTCCACAAGAATAAGCACTTTTTAGAAAACTCCTCCTTCACTCGTGCTGTTTCGTGTAGCCGACTCGGCGATATCACAAATATATGAGTAAGTCGTATTGCATGAAATTGCCTCCAGATCTTACCATATTACTTGGATGCTATCTGTTTTGCTCTCACCAAACCCCACTTTTGCTGTTGCAGGTTCATCAATGATCATTTTAGATGACAAAATAGTTTAATGTCGCCTAGGGTAACGTGTTTGAGCTATTGGCTGGGCCAGTGATGAGGCGGGTCTTTTAGGACAAAATATTCTGGTTCATAACGAGGTCCGGGTTACCTCAAACCTAAAGAATACGATATGCGTGGACTACAGACCAGGTCATAGCAGGTGGCAGATTATTGTGCATGCCCTAATTGACAACTAGTTGCTGTATCGACAACATAAGGAACCCCAAATCACAAGTCAGGGAAGAAGGGATTAACCGAACCACCTTTGCTATGTTAACGTAACATTACCATGGCTGCCGCAAGCACCGCGTAAAAAGACAGTCGATTCGGATCCGATGACCCCTGTCGAGTATTTTGTTTGCCCCAGTCAATCAGGAACGCATACACCGTTGAACAAGGCAAACATCCCTAGATTAGCGGGATTTACTGACGTTTGAATTCTCATTCAGCTGCAGACGCTCGTCGCCTAGTAATAAGAGGATAAACTGTCCAAGGGTGACACTTGATACGTACAGGCAGGAAAAACAGTAAGTCATAGATGTGGGCGCCTGGTGAGGGTAAGAAGAGGGGGGGGGAAGTTAGTTGTCACAGCATGGCATTTTTTGTTAGTGCACGTTCATGAAAGCCTGGAGAACGTCGTTAAATGTGGGGGTGGGGCAGGGGACAGGGTAGCAGTCAGTCCTATGGGTATCAAGGAGGCCTGAGCAAAAATGAATTTATCGATCGTTACCACGGCAACGCGAGGTAACGACCGTCTGCAGCTGGATGAGGGGTCACGAGATTTTATGACATCATCAGCAGCACTATTACGTTGATCTATCGGCAGGACTGAGTTGTAGAACGAATATCAGATTTTGAAGAACCTTTTTTTGGAATTTCACGATGATAGGACGGTCACTGCTTACGTGCTGCAAAGTTGATGACGTGTACTTAATGGGAATTATACGCTATATTAAACAATTATTTGATGGAGAAATTCTTCGATAAACAGTAACAAACTTTGTTCGTAAATTTTCGATACTAGCACTCTAGGTCGTCTTCAAACGCGAGGGAATAGTGTGAGGAACAATGCACATTTTTAAACGTGTCAAAAAAGCGATAATGCTGTGTCAGCTGTGGTCATTATCCTGCTTTTGTGGTTGGTCTATTTTCCAGGCCTTTTTAAGGTTGGTGTATATTGGATCCAATTAAACGTGCCTGTTGATGCAGGATTCGTCGTAATTCATAGCTTCTAAAAATGTGCGACCCTTCTTATATGGGCAAAAGCCGACAATGCAAGTTTTGTCACATGCAAATTGGTGCTCAATTTATACTGTGTGCATGGCGACCTCGGACAACGGATATCATCCCTTTACCGCTTGATGATGTTCACGTAAGCGTGTGGAGGCCGATCGTCCACTTTGTCCGCAATAAACTGCATTGCCGATTTTCAAATTAAACAATTATTTTCAATTTAGGCATATTCATTTAACTATTATTTGTTTTACCAGATAAACCACTAACTCTATATATGTTTGTAACGTTTGAAAATATAAATAAGGGTAAAAAACCAAGCCCACTTGGGAAAAAAATGTTGAAAATTCTATTATGCTTTTCATAACCATAGATGTCGGATATCTTGATCCGCCACGAATCGTACGTTTTAAATACATTGGCTGCATCCTGACCGAGTATAACGAAAAAATAGATTGCTGTGTTCCTGAAAATATGGTCAGAGTCATGCCCTGTTTGATAATTCCTTTTATTTAGTCCAAATATAGTGATACAATACGCTGTGTTTTTAGGACAAACCTCATGATCCCCAACAAACTGAACGATGTGTCAAAAGTTAACCTCATGCGACGACTTTACGTATTCCTAGCGCAAACAAACAAAGGTCAGCTGGATAAATGTCTTTTCATAAATGGCCCAAAAGCGCCGTCAACAATAATTTAGCCAGCACATCAAAGGCATTTTCAAATGATTGTAAGATCAAAGGCAACGCGCTTGTCCCAGTCAAGAAAGGTTCAGTCTGTCTGCTTAAATCGGTTGTCAATACTTGGGTTTGTACAGATGACACGTTGATTAACCATGAAACTACGATCTGCTTAATTCAAACCATAAGCAGGCGAATCTCTTCGGGTCAACAAAGCATTGTGCTGCTTCCGGTTAATCCTGGAAAGCTCTCGGAATATAGTAGCAGGAACATTTATGCTAAGTTGCCATGTACTCTCAGACTGCTCAACATATTTAAAATTCTCGAAATATAATGGTAGGGTGTCCCTCCCACACCATAAGTTTTTATAGAAGAAGAGGTCGTTGTGATCACCGGAATTGTAATTTTACTCTTCTGAGCATTGTGACTCTAGCCGAAGTTCAGCGTCGAAGATAAACCGTCAAAAAAGCGGGCACCAATTATACAGGGCATGAACCAATCAACTATTATAGAGGCTTTCAAATTGGAGCCACCCATTGTTTTTGCTCTCATAGACGTGAGAATTTTTTATCCTATACCATCCTCTCTTATCCTCTGGTTTGTTTGTCTGCATTTGTGATCATGAGGTCTTACCTACAGTACATTGCTACCTTTTCAAATGCACGAAAACAAGTTATTTTATCTAAAACATATCACTATCCCAATATTTGTCAAATGCGGCCAATCTGTCGTTTATGCATTTCCCCAACAACGCCAACATTGACAATTCTCCGTAGGATGACAATATGAAGAAAAAAGCGTGTGGAGAAGCGTAAATGGAGAAGTTGAAAGCCGATCTGTTTCCATAGTTGATGTGAATGTCGTAAAAAACTTGACTTGTGAGTATTACATGACCTTTTTACGTTGTACTTTTAAAATGACCCTTTATTTACCGTACCATCTGCTCTCTGTTAATAGAGACATTTTTGCCTAAAATGCAGGTTTGTAAAATCCTCAATATAGCTTTCTTCTTCTCCTTCTTCAGGAAGCGGATGCAAAAAGTAGGGAGGAGATACTCATTAATCACTAGTTTCGGCCGTGCGTATGTGATTGCAGAGAGCGATGAAAGAAGGGGCCAGCTCACTGCACCGGTCGACGGAGTTGTCATCGGAGGCCCAGGCTTCAATTAGCTCTCGTGCGGTCTTGCTGTCAGCGTGAGCAACTACACTTCTGGCTGGGAAGTTAAATTCGTGGGCTGTCTCAATGGTGTGGACCGCCACTTGCAACTGTGCGTCACCCTGTCTGACAGCTAGTTTATGTTCGTACATGCGCCAACCAAGCATCCTTCCTGGCTTTGGGTTATAATTTCGGGGACAATTCAGGCATGGCATGCGGTACACTACGCCCGGCTGCTCACTCGTACCTAATTGGTCTTTGATTTTCATGATGCGACTGCGCATGGTGGCCTTAGGGCGGTGCGAAATTCTGATGCCTAGTCCCACAGCCATGCGCTCGGTCGCTTTCGACACGTCCTTGCGTTATGACAGCGCACGTCATATCATATGAGCCGGTTCTGAGGGGGTACTCGGTGGGCGGGCACGTCGGCATTGGTTTATGAAGGCCTTTGGATAGCCATTCCGCATAAATTAGCTCGCTTATATGGTCTGCTTAAGATCCATAAACAAAACGCCTCATTGCGGCCAATCGTTGCCCTCAAAGGCAGCCCCACCTTTAAGTTGGCAAAATGGATGGACTCTAAGCATAAATTTCTCCAACAAAACTCTGGTTCTTTAGTTTTTTCAGCTTTCAAATTCCTGGCCGACCTCTTTGTCCGAAGGATTCAATCAGGCGAAATGCTGGCTTCCTTTCACGTGACATCATTATACATATTCATTCCAGCGTGCTTGGCACGAGACGTGTTGCGCTGGAAGCTTGGGGAGCTGTATGACGAAACACAGAGCTCGCTTGAAACTGAACACATCATGAGTCTGTTTGAATTTTGCCAAATACATACTTCATTTTTGCAAGAGCGACTTATGCACAGATCAAGGTTACTTCGATGGGTTCCCTAAACTCCGGTTGAATAGCTGAATTAGTCCTACAAGAACTGGAAAATAGTGCCCTCACGAACAGCCCCCTTTATTTTTGGCCCCATTACATTGACGACACCTTTGTTATCGTCAAAAGGAATTGGCTGCAGAATATTCACGATTTTCTGTACTTCATATCTTTATAGGGAAAATGAAAACAATCAGCAGATGCCCTTACTTGATGTACTCGTCATGCGAATTTCCAAGGGCGAGACGCACTGCAATGAAACCGAAGATACATTTGCCGAGGTATAATACCTTCGACGCGGATTCAGAGAAAATGGCTACTCGTGCAATTTCGTAAATTAGTGCTCAGACAAACGACCTGGCCAAGAAGTTTGTTCCGACCCTACATTTGGCGAATAATCCCGTTCGTCAAAAACGTCCCGGAGTCTGTCGGCCGCCTTCTTGCACCACTTGGATTTGGAGTCGCACGACATCCCGAAGCAAACATAAGGCGTCTGATAATGAAGCCAAAGGACCTGTGGTCGCTCAATCCATTAAGGCAAGCATTTCCGAAGACCCACTGCTGCTAGCGCGTGCGTCTGTACTGAAGGTGGCATCTGCAACACACAATCACATATACCGCAACAACTGCTCTGTGGGGGCGGCGAATAAGAACTTGAACAATGCAATCTGTCCGGCCGATTAACTTTAAGGCAACCTGAACATGCCCGTGCTCGCTGCCGCTGACATGCCTGCTCCTAGAACTTTACTTGGACGTGACTGGCTCTCCTGGTCGGTTGTAATATCTCCAAGTCAAACCTCTTTCCATCAGTTCTCCTTTACTCTGTGTTCACAATTCCGACGACTAGTCCCGCAGCAATGCCTTCGGTTGCTTCCGTTACATCCTTGATGTATGGCAGTGCATGCCATATCGCACTGAAGACACGATGCCTCAGGTATAAGTATCCTGTTAACACGACTATGGGCAGAGAACTTGCGAATATATTTACGAAGCAGAAGACGAGAGCCCTGATCGATGTCTGCAACCAGCGTCTACACAAAGCTATGATGGAGCAGATGAAAAGAGTGTGTGCACTTGTTCTCGATGATCTCATTCCTAAAGACCTCGTTCAAACAATCGCTGCACTGGCACATTTCAGCCAAGCCAAGAAGCAATTAATCCTGGATCAGAAGCAGAATATGCTGAAACCATCCGACACAGGAAGCTCAAACATGATACACAACCTCTCATCTAAGCAATTAATGGAACAAGAAGCTTGTTTTAAAATCGCCGATGCTGATCCTGTCGATTTAATTGCAGCCCTAGAAGCCGCTTGTGAGAACTTACACAACGGACGACGAGAAATACTCCATTCAACAACGTGTCACCTCCTTGCGGATGACACACCGTCCAGCCCAATGTGTGTCGAAGAGCGAGTCACAAGCTATTAAAAAACTACCAATGGATGATCATATAATCATTCTGCCAGTGGATAAGAGATGATCAACCGTCGTAATTAACCGTCGTAATTAACCGTGAAGACTACAATGAGAAAGCCAAAAGTGTACTTGATGGCAGAGATTTCTACAGACCAGCAAACAACTCAGAAGCAAAGGCAGTAGTGAATCGGCTAATTAATTACTTTGCGAATTCAACCGCCAAAATGTCATCACTGAGAACGATCAGCGCCTAATGAAAGAAACATATACTGACCTGGCTTGCTTCTATGTCCTGCCAAAGGTGCATAAACTGAACGTTTCATTACGGCCAATCGTTGCCTTAAAAGGCAGCTCCACTTATAATTTTGCGAAATGGATGTATTCAAAACTAAAACTCCTTATAAAAACCCTGGTGCCTCAGTTCATTCAGCCTTTGAATTCCTGGCAGACCTCCATGGCCGAAGGATTCAATCGGACGAAATGATGGTTTCCTTTGACGTGATATTACCATTCACATCTATTCCAGCGGATTTGGCAAGAGACGTCTTACGCAAGAAGCTTGACGAGCTCTACGTCGTAACCCAATAGTCGCTCAAAATTGAACACCTCATGAGGCTGTTAGAATTCTGCCAAAGCACATACTTCACCTTTGCATGACAGACCTAGGAGCCGATCAAAAGAACTCCAACGGGCTTACAATCTCCGGTTAAATAGCAGAATTGGTCCAGCAAGATCTAAAAAAAATTGCCTTCAGCCAACAACCCCCGGCCTTTTGGCGTCGATTCGGTGACAAAACTTTTGTTATCACAAAAGGAACATGCTGCAGAATTTCAATGAACTTCTCAACTCCATTGTCCAGGACATACTATTCATGAGGGAAGAAGGAAAGGATGAGCAACTAACGTTCGCCGATAAACTCGTCATGTGAATTTCCGACGGCAAAATCGAAACAACGGTCTACAAGAAGGCCATTAATACAACACAGCTTCTCAATTTCTACAGTAATTATCCAGTGGCTTACAGATGAAGCTGCGTAAATAAAATCTTCAAAGAATCCAGACCCATTTCAATAATCCGGAAGAAAACGCACGTGAGGCCCGACATCTTCTTGACCAGTTTCTGCGAAATGTTGCTTAAAGGGGCAGAAAAGTAACTTTCTTTCGCCCGCAAGGCAAAGTGTTTTTACTACCGTAAGGCTTTTCGGCCATATTCCTACATAGGTGGACTTACTTCGGGCGTTTTCAGATTTTTGTCGAACCGCAAGATTCGTTGGTCAGAGCCTCTTAACAACTATTTTGCCTATACAAAAATAAATACCTTTTGTGTTGGCGGGACACCCCGTCATAGTAGTTCCAGAAGTTTAAATAATTTGAGCGGTTTGGTTGTTCGTTTTCATTTCGCAATCACGTTCATACTACTGTAAGTCCATCGCCGGTTCGCATGATTTACAGGAATTATATGTCGAAAGGTCAGGTGAATAAACGTATTGTCGCGGTAATCGATTTTGCTTATTCTCAGACGTATATAATGTAAAAAAGTTACTACTTAAATAGTATGAGTTTTTATGATTGATTTTGACTGCCTTTATATCTTCAACTATATTTAATGGGAAAAAAATATTTCTTGTGCGCGTTTGGTAGTAAATTTCGCTTTCATTTAATTTTCTAATTGAGGAAAGGGTACCCTTAGGTTTTAAATATTTTTCTAGTAATGGGCTGTTTTAAAATTGAGAGGTACACTTTCACATTCACTCCATTTATTATTACAACGTGTCCCACGTCTGTTGCAATAATGTATTTTGAATATTTTCAGGCATATCATTTGGCTCCTTCCCGGATTAATTCTGTTTTCGATCATCGAGTGCTTATCAGCGAATGCTAACACAATTAAGTCACCTCTGCCACAATCAACTTGTGTTTTTATTGAACACACGTGTGGTTACATGTTCCGTTTTCCGCCAAAATGACGGCAACAAATGTGAGTAAATTGATTTCAACTTTTGGTAATATGGCCACAGTAACACTACGTTCTATTTACAGACACCACTCATTCTATTGTACATTGTCCGCCGCATAATTTAATCGCTTTATACCGTTTTCAGACATTTGTTTTAACGCTTGCAATCATCTTCACAAATAGCCATCAGCGGGTGAAAAGGGAACTTCTATTTATCATAATAAGCTCTGTAGCATCGACCGCACTATGTTTTTACTGCTCGCCAACATTTCCTTTGCAAAAAACTCTACTTCCCTACTGTATACTTAATGCCTATAAAAAGCCGTTTTAAATTGTAGTGAGTCATCGTGCGTCCACGCTACACATAGCAATTATATCTGCCGATTTATTTTGACAACGTGCATTTATTTACTTTTTGATTATTTTCTTCAGTTCATTTCTATAAGCCACTTTGATATTAATTTTCATTTTCTTCGCATATACGTTGCGACCGGTAAGGAATCGATGCCCTTTCGAACGACAGGTCAGGCCGAAAATCGGTGTCTCATATAGAAGAACTGATCGCTGAAAAATGGTGTCTATTTACCTGAGGTTTAAGCTTATCTGTATAACTCACCATCAGAGGTCCAAAGCTGCAGAACACATTTCTTAAAGTTTCAGCTTTCACCGACGAAACAGGCCATTTCTGCAACTTCGCAGCTGTCAAGGTACTCGCCAACACGGGAAACAAGACAAACAGAAAATTAATCGAATTATGGTCAACGAACGGGAATTCAGCCAACAAATGTGTCGAATTGGCGCAGACGTCAGAGCCTAGCGCAATTACATACAATCACAACCCGACATCCGTCATAGTTCGTTGATCCAACAGCCTCTATAGCGGCCCCATTTTAGTTACTGACTTAGCCAATCGATGCCTACGCCAGACAGTTATCGATTTTCTTCACCATCACATTTTAACTGTTTCGTACACAGGCTGTTACCAGCACCTATTTTGTTGCTATTTCCTATACCTGACGATGGACTCTTGTAAGAGGTCAAACGATCAGCAAAATAAATAAATCATTCCGGTGTTCGACCATATTTCTTTTTAACCGATGCAAATACTTGGAACGTGAATGCTCTCCTTCAGACTTACCTCTACACACTCAACTCGCCATGTGAGCGGCGTAAAAAAGACGAGTGATAATCATAAGAAAGTACTTTCAATTATGAAACCGCACTATTTCATTATTTATGGAAAATAAATAGCCAAATGATAAACTAACGAAGACACATGTTGACTAATTATAGATCCTTTTAACAGATATGCATTGCAAATACCACATTACAATTATCTCATCAGCTTATCATCGATTTTCTCCAATAAACGGTGCTGACGAGAACACTAAATGCCACGCAGATAACGACCATATTCCGCAAACTGAATCATCTTTTTTTTCAAACTGCTTCCTGGAAATTGCCTTATCTTTCCATTAGACATCGGAGTTATCTGACATGAACACACAACAAAATCTCTCGTGAACTTGACACGAAATCTTATCCGACATCAGCTCTGTCCATTGGGGGCTGTGTGAATCCAACACGTTTAAACTCTACTCTAGGCGTACCACAAAAGTACATTCCTACGCTCATTAAATCTATGCTTTCTACTCATAGGTGACTCTATTACTTTAGACTGCAGAAGCTGTGCATACTGTAACGCAAAAGAACAAGAAAAAATACTGATAGCAGAACCTGTTTCTGCACCAGTTAACGAAAGTTTCAATGTCTGTTGCGCAGTTGACTGCTTACACGTTATAACTCACAATTATTTTAAATATACTGTTGCATAATCTTTTGTCAATCTTGCATTGATACTCACCTCCAGATTATTAACACCAGTGGATGCTTGATTGATTGCCGAGAAAACGCTTCCTGGGCCGTCAGTGTACTATGCATTAAATGATAGATCTCATATGTTAAAGTAATCTGAACGAACCTCTTAGCTCACATGGCAAAACCGTAGGTGTACTTACGCATTTCTTTTGTCATTTAGTGAACGCTGCATCTTTATAACTGTGTCAACCGACTTCTTTGCATCTCTTAAAACTTCTCTTAAACCTGCTACTATTATAAAAACAAAGGATGTTTACAGCGAGTTGTCTTATTTCAGAGGACCTTTGACCACATACATGTTTTTTAAATGGGCAGAAAAGTAACTTTCTTTCGCCCGAAAGACAAAGTGTTTTTACTACCGCAAAGCTTTTCGGCCATATTCCTTCATAGGTGGACTTACTTCGGGCGTGTTCAGATTTTTATCGAACCTCAAGATTCGTTGGTCAGAGCCTCTTAACAACTATTTTGCCTATACAAAAATAAATACCTTTTGTGTTGGCGGGACACCCCGCCATAGTAGTTCCAGAACTTTAAATAAATTGAGTGGTTTGGATGTTCGTTTTTATTTCGCAATCACGTTCATACTAATGTAAGTCCATCGCGGGTTCGCATGATTTACAGGAATCATATGTCGAAAGGTCAGGTGAATAAACGTATTGTGGCGGCAATCGAGTTTGCTTATTCTCAGACGTATATGCTATAAAAAAAGTAACTACTTAAATAGTATGAGTTTTTATGATTGATTTTGACTGCCTTTATATATTCAACCATATTTAATGGAAAAAAAATATTTCTTGTGCGCGTTTGGTAGTAAATATCGCTTTCTTTTAATTTTATCCTTAAGGAAATGGTTCCTTTCGGTTTTAAATATTTTTCTAGAAATAGGTTGTTTTAAAATTGAGAGGTACATATTCACTAAACATTATATCCGTTCATTTATTAGTGCTGCCTTTAATTTATGCAACGTCTCCCACGTCTGTTGCAATAACTTATTTTCAGTATTTTCAAGCATATAACTTGGCTCCTTCCCGGATGAATATGTGATATTAGAAAGTACCTCAGTGAAATAGTTTCGGCTTGTGAAGTTTTTTATTCAGACCACACGAGTCGTTATATCGGGCCTCTTACCAACTATTTAAGCTATCAAAAATTAAATGCCTGTGGTGTGGGAGGCGTTCCCGGCCTTGGTAGCAGCAGAACGACAATATACCTACCGAGGCTTTTAGCTAGTAACTATGTCGGGAGTACGGTACAACATTTTGCCATACAGCCTCTCCCATAGGAAACGTTGACAATTTACGTACAGTTTGTCACTTGTACAGTTTAGCACCTGAAGCAACTTCGCAACAAAACTGTTAAATTGGTTCAAATAAACTATTAAAAGTGAATCACGTATTTTAGCTCTGAGTGTTGTATTTTTAGGTTTATTCCCCTGACGTGTGCTATGAAGCAGTGCGCAGTCAAATGCAATACCTGGCGATCAAACAGCTACCCTTTCACAAGAGCTTTGACTTGGCGAAATTTAATATACTGTAGTACGCGTTCTTCTGATACCAAGGACCATCTTTTTAGTAACATTCACTCGTGCAAAATGGCAGGATTCTTCGAACTGACGCATATTATTCATATTGAGATCCTGAGCCGAAGCAGGTTTGGTCGCTGCACAGTGCAAGTAAGCTTCCCAGGGGACATTTAAGGCGACAGCTGACCACGCATTTAAGTTCGTCGCAGTTTTGCTACTAGCACACTATGATTTCCCGATTTAAAAGCCCGAAACCATCACAGACCAAGGGACTCTCTGCTAAAATTTTATTAAGCCATAACTATAGAATCCACTGCACATCGCAATACTATTTCTGCGCTATATTCTGTAGCCCTGACCATATTCGAATTTTTCGTTCCCGAGTTTTTTAGACGGTAAATAAAAAGTAGAAAGATGCACATATCTATATTAATTATAATGATTCTGGTTTAAGGGATGCTTTTGTGTAAAACATATCCAAAATAGGAGGAAGATGAAGCCACGGCTTTGTGGAACGCATTATATTTGAAAAGCCCCATCGACACAGCCGCAAAGTGGAAAACAACTCCGAAGAAAAGCAACGACTGACCAGTTCGCCGGGTGAGGTGGGGAAGACCAAGGGGCATATTGACTTGCCCACACCAAAGTTGACCTCAGAGGGTACACAGACCACGCAAGCCAGCTGGCCGCCAGCGTTTAAACAACGATTTTTGTCAGCAACGAACGGACAAGTCAAACTTCGCGCAACCAGCACGGCTACACGGAGGCGGACGCCAAGACCGGTTAAACCAGGACCACCAGGCACATTAACTACAATATTTTAAAGACGGAAGCGAGAAGGGCTCGGAAAACTCAGTTCAAATATACTTCGATTCCCGAACCCGGCATTTCTTGACTTTATTCTCCGGTAGATGATGAACACGATACATTATTGTTTAATTGCTCTGCCTACTGATCTGCTAGCTTCAAAACCATAATTGATAACGGTCAGCGAATTTTAACAGAGTTGCTTAAGTCAGTTGACCAAACTGAGAGAAAGTCGCTGCATATGGGGGAGTCGAACTCAGGGAATGCTTTAACAGAGCCAACGCTCTACCACTAAGTTACGAGCCTTGCCGTGAACCGTGAATATAATCATAATTGGATCGATTTGACCCGCCTAAATTACTGCTTTTGACAACTCTACTGGCCCATTCTGGCTCTTAACGAAGCCGATACCCCTCACTCTAAACACTACAAATGTCAGTCAACCGAACCAGTAAAGAGTAAGCGCTAACTGAAATTGTGAATCAGGTATGCCATACTTCATCTCATTGGCAATTTCGATCCCGGTATAAGAACGCTATATCATCAACATAACTATTGCAGCTGCACTTACAATATTCGAAACTTGACCAAAAACTGAAAATATAATCTAACTCTCATTCCTACTAAAAGCCCAAGCCAAACCCTTAATGTTCAGCCACATATTGAACCTTAATTATTAAGTTCAAATTGGACTTTAGTCCTAGCTCCGACCGTTAACCATACACCAAACTTTCATCCTTAAATAATCACCATAAGCCGTAAAAAACCTATGACTGACCTTCTTCCCATTCCATTCGTGATTATAAACGCAAGCTTAACATTATCAGCTAATATCATAACCATGCTAATTGAATACGTACCAGAGAACTAACATATGCTCTACCTGCCCTTTCATAAGAAGCAAAGCCTAAGAAATTTGTCACGGTTCATGAAGACCAATGCTAGGTCCGCAAAAGCCTCATACAAATTGACAAAACCCACCCCGTTTGCCCGAAATTTATTTTTTAATGACAACCAACACGCCACACGACACTGACTTCGGCGTTGCTGAACACGCATAAATGTTTATTTTTTACTTAGGGTTTTGTTGACAGTTATTTTTTCATAAGTTCGATTCTATTTGTTGCTTCTGCATCAGGTTTTGTGAAGGAGTGCTCTTACGAGTCGCATAAGAGTTCACCTCCCCTACTTTGTTAGCCCTTACTGCTTGTGAGAGTAAGCAATTGATACCTGCATTCAGTTATCGGAAAGGGCATTCTTACGACGAAAAACGCAGCTATTTGACAACGAGACGCCCAACAGGATCAAAATGCAGTTCCTATATATTTGAAACCTTTACATGTCGTCTATAACGACGAGAGGCACTGCCTAGAGAAAGGAGTTTTAAATTCTTGATGACTCACTTCACATCTACGTTCATAATTCCAGTATTTTATTGACCTGTAGCGCTTCCTTAACCCACCTCATCCAAACGCAAGATGCCACAGACAAGGTCTCGTAGTTGCAATCTTTGATTCTCAGTCACGCTCAACATAGCGCAATGGCTCATGTCCGCATGCAACGCGTCACCTTTGTACTCAACTGACTGGGACGCACACACGCACTCCAGACTGATCGGACCAATCATCGTCCTGAGGCGGACTCACAGAAAACTCATTCTGGGCGTTGTGATAATTCCCGCACTGTCAAACATCCGGGGATTCTGCACATCATGTTGAGGACGCAAGCAATGCCGTTGGCCGCTGTGACCACCGTATGCTCTCACAAGGGCCTCATGAAGGCACACAAAGCCCGACCGAGTGGCAACTCCTCCTTACTCTTCTGTACAGAATCAATTGTTTCTAAAAATCTAGCTTTCCGAAGCCATATCACATATCTTAAGAAAGCGGACCTGAAGATCGTAGTTGCCAGGGTTTAAATAACTTAACCCCCTGCGATAGACCTGCCAGTCAGATAGTTGTATATTTTAACGAGCCTACACCTGAATTCAATACACCTATAACTAAATATTTATTTCATAGCATTGGGATAAGTTGTTTAACCAAAGCTGTACGTGTGCTATTTGTGCAGAAGAAACAAACACATTAGGACCAACAGCGTATTATAAGCATCTAAGGTGCTTGCAAGTCACCTTCGTCGTTCAGAACAACATCATAGATAATTCGACGTTTGGAATTCCAGTGAGGAAACTGTTCTTAAGATGGACTTCACACTGTAACACTGTCTGACTTTTCTGCAATCCAGCTTGCGCTCCAGCGTATTTAAGGCTGAGGTTGGCGTCCCAATAAAGGTCTAAGATTCACCGATTGAAGTTCACTGAGAGCTGCAACTTTTCCCACACATATGTGTTTTCCTCAAAACGAAGTTCAGCGCTCGTGCGTCAGCCATCGCTACAACACCAGATGGTCTACGCGGCATTCCAACTCTCGGCAAGCAGGAACACACAACCCACAATTCTGATGATGGAAAATAGTGTATTTCCGAAACGTCAGCACAATTACAGTGTGGTCCACGACAGTGCCTTGTTTTCTGCTTCACCTTCTTTGGGGGATGATGATCGGGATATATATGTATATATATATATATATATCCCTAAAAAGAAGATTCAAATTTAAATTGAGAAAAATGAAGACTACATCGTTACCTAACTTACTAATAAAAACAAGCAGCATTTGGACGAATATTCACTTGTTATTTTACTGAGACCTTCAAAATTAACACTATAGTGCCTCAATAAATTACCAGTGAAATATTTTTTTACAATTAAGCCTTTGTTAAGATAACATTAAGGTTGATTTTACTACTTTTAGACGACCGAGAAGTAATGTTACCTCTAGTGTGAAGGGATAACAAAACGTCCACTAGCCTGGCTTTATCTGTTACATATAATGAAGTGTTGTAGTTGAAAAAAACAATGATAGGCAGAATGTTATAACCCACCATGTACCGTATCCTCATTCGAAGGGGTTTGTAACTCCAGGGCACAGTTTATATTTTCGGTCATACCGTTAGATCCACTGCTTTTGCAAATGCTGTCGTTAATTAAAGTAAAATTATCCACAGAAATATGGTATAAAAGGAGGTATGGATGATGAGATCCGTAAAATTTGCCCTGACGAGTGGACAGCATATTGTGAAAACTTGACACATCGAATCTATTCAGTGGCATACGACAGAAGTTCTTTTCTAAAAAAATCACATTAAGAAGCATTTCGGGATACTATTATTGGCAGTACAGGCAGAAATTGCCTTCCTTGGTTCTTTTGTCTAACGATTAAAGTTCCCTAAAGCAAACAAACATGTTATTGCAATTTACTTAATTGCACTACAATTAGTCGTGTGGCAAAGGTTTGCGAGTGCCTGAACCCACCGGACATAAAAACGAATGAGGTGTGCACTTTTTCTGAGCGATGTACGCCTGCCTATGACATTTTTAGATTTGTGGGCACTACGAAATCAAATTAGGTTCTAATGTACATTAATGAAAACATGCCATTTAAAGTAAGTGACGAGATATACAACAAAAAGGATTATTATGAAAGACATACTTTTAACCGACAAAAATATGTGTGATCGCTGGGACGATAACTGTTTTGGTCTAACAAAGCAAAATATGTCGTGGATACACCATCACAATAAATAACATATTATTTCACACCCATAGTGTATTTCTTTGTACAGAAACAGTAGCAATCAATCAGGCTATAATACGAAGTTGGTAGGAGTACAGTAGTTGGGTTGTGATACTGAGTATTGTAAACAGATCTGAGACATGCGCAGATAAGGGGTGAGTATTTTGTAGTCTTTTCTGAAGTCATTTCAGTCATGATTGGTTGCGGGCTTTTTAACCAGCTTCATTTTTACCAAAATCAAAAGCGTATCTATTGTAAAAACTGGTAACTTAAGCAGAATGACTTTTGTCATTTATTTTGATCGTCTTGATAAATTCAAATATATTTTATGAAAAAAACATGCAGAAGTAGGCCTGAGATGGAAAAAAACAAAACATTCACTGCCAAAGCAAACATTGGATCTTATAGTTACTTACCCTAGTCTTAGCCAATTTCGGAACACAACTCTGGAAAACTTCACAACGGTTAATACTGCGTAAAATAGTTGCTGAAGGGATAGCTGTTAGAGAAAACGGTTTGAGATTGAGTACCCCAATGTTTGGGAATACCATCTGCGCCGAAATTTCCAAAGTGCTTGCTGCTATCTTGCATACGTTTGTATTTGGAAATTTTTTATATGGGGTGATATCTCGGATGGTCTTACAGCATTACAATAAGACATATTAGTCAACATACGATGCTGAACTTTAAAAAAACACTATTCGACAGCGCATGAAATGCCTACTCAGTAAAACTACTTATTCTATATATATTGGGTCCACTGCTGGTCGATGCCATAAGCAATTACAAGCAGGATATTCAGAAATGGTAACAAAACACTCATTTAGGATTAAAGGAAAATGAAGTAATATTGGGAGTACAGTCTTGTGAGTCATGCAACAAGTTTTAATGACGAAATTTAACTTGGTAGATGAGTACCTATCTGGACAGGTTATTTGAATCAACTGAGTGGATTTAATGATAGGAAGGGCATTTATTTGGAAGACTGCCCTCTTAATTAAACTTATTGGGGAAAATAGGCACTAATTTTGGCTATATCATGAATGCGTTTATATTTAAAAAAATTAAATATGCTAGAAGGAAAGACAGAACCAAACGTTTTTATAATATAAATTGTGCTGTGAAAGACTTCCATAATGAGAAAACATGGTGGAAACATATTCCTTCCAGAACTGGAAAATGTTTTGCGAAGGTGATCAAATGGATGTGGAGCGAGATTTAAGGAATCGCATTTATTTTCAGAATGAAGAAGCGATGGAAGTTTTAAAAATTATATAAAGAGATCCTGTGTAGTTTTTTTCCAAAAAAATGCAGTAGCAAAAATCTTTTGGTAAAATATTTTCTTTTACCGCACAACTAGCATTGCGCGTAAGCAAAGTGTCCATAGAATACCGCGAAGGGAATTTCAAGAAGCCCTAATTGAATTTAATTCATGTAGAAATAGAGCTTTTTGTAAACAATACGTTCCTCTGCCGTGAAAATCTACCGACAACACAATTTGTGTCTATGGGCTCACCAATATTCGGCTATATGGCGGAGTGTAAAATGCAGAAAGTAGAAGCTAGAACACTCCACACAGTCAACCCAAAATTGCGTTTCCAACACAAAGGCGATACATATGTAACCTTCCAAAGAGAGCAAGTTGAATAGCTCCAAAGTGTCCCAAGAAGATTCACTAAAAGGGTCCTCTATCCGGCATTTTCAGATACTTCCTACTCAGGCAGATGTGAGATAACGAAACTGAAATTTCTTTGGGTCAGGAGACTGGAAGCAGGGTTTTGTCTCCTGTTTCGCCTTAATAATAATTCAAATATCCCCAAGATTTCTGCCCTTACTCCCGTTACTCGCCCTTACAACCTAAAAAATTCAACGTTGATTATACCTACTCCTGCTTCTTCCACTTCTAAGCGATCTCTATTTTTTGCTTCTAGGTATAGCTATCTTTGGAATAATTTGCCGATTGATATTCGGGCGTTGACTAGTCTATGTGCATTCAAGCGAAGACTGCACATTTATCTTAACACTGAATCTATTAACCTTTTGTTTTCCTCATCTTTTCCGGGCAGCTTTCTCCACGATCCCGAGAAAGGAGCATCGGAAATTTAGGATCCCTTCTTGAAACTACCCTTATCTGACTCATGTCCCCCGGAATCAGGACGCTGTCTTGACGGCTCTCGTTTCGCTTGTCATCAACCATCATCAGGGCCTTATATTTGGTCGCATCTCAGACATCCCCAACGATGGTCTTGTAGATTTGACGGACTTTTGGATATCATACGGCGGTGCCCATCACGATCACAAACTGGTAGGTTCCCTATGTTCCTTTATGCCGCACCGTTTTGGGAACCTGAGTGTAATGCCGGGAACCCGTCTATACCAGTAATGTTTCGTTAATACCTATTGTTCTGCCCCACGCTCATCTTCGACTGAGTTTGCCTCCAAGCCCCCCCCCCTTACTAACAGAGGCAGTGGGTACCAGAATACATAGTCAGAATCTAGATAACCACGTGGCTCATCTGTGTGTGCCCTGGAATTTCACCTTCCGCATGACACTACTATATTCATTTTTTTTCGAATCAAACAAATTCACTTCTAAACAGTTATGCTCGTCTTATAGCTATAGACTACGGATACTGTTTTTTAAACATATTATTGCTAATACTTCGTGTTATCGAATTTTTGGTTTATTGATGAGGCCCATTGGGCCTGAAATATACAACTTATTATTATCATTATTAAAAACTTAACTCCACATTCCCAGAAATCCAGTCTACCTTTAAAACAGAGCAAATGAAAAATTCAAATTCTAAGATATTCTCGTACATAGGAAGACAGATGAGACATTTCAGAGTTAAATGTTTCGTTAAGATGCATACCCTGAGGTCAGCTTATAATTTGGGAGTAACCATACAATGCCACAAAAACGCAGGTCTACCAACAGCTTTCTTAGGCAAGCAAGAACACAGTGTTTAGAATAAACATCCAAGCAAAGAGAAATTATATATCTGTGTCAACGTTTTACCCAAAATAGGTACCCTTCGGACCATGTTCGTCGATGCGTACGGCAATTACACTTAAAATAAAGGGGTACCTTCAGAGCTGCGACCACTTTGGGAAGAATGTATGTGAATGACTTGCAGAATAACCAAGAAAGCATGAGATAAAAAGAAAGAAGTAAAGAAAGCCACCTATAAAATATTATGTACCTTTGGTAATGCAGTCTTCTCTGGTCATACCGGAGGAGCTCTATACAAGAACACAAGTTAGTGGTGAGGAGACGAGACCACCTTTTTTGTGGTTGCCATGTGCACGCTGGACACCGAACATGCATTCGAATGTAAGCGAACCCAAATATTTGGCGCCTGCCCAACAAGGAAGATCTGGAGGCAATACGCAAGGAAGAAGCATGCATTAACATGCATATTGACCTGGCCATGAACTATTAATTGTTCATGATCAGATAGAAGCTAAAAAACCACTACCCATACCACACTTAAGTGCCGGTTTCAAATTGAACCCCCAGACCACATAATTGTGTGCGGATGACGACTATTTCTCCCACTGACCGAAAAATAAATGAAAGTGATGCTTGTCTTCTCATACGCTGACTCACCGTAGAATATTGTGCTGCTCATTGTTTTAAGTTAAATTTTTTTGATAGGCTCTCGGTTGTTTGACGAAAACCTGGAGAACCAGACTCGAAAATTCTAAAAATAAAACTTTTTTCCCATGGACCTTATCGTGAACAACACGTAATCATATTCCTGTAATCAGACAGTACTCAAATGACTTGGAATTAGTACAATGCAGGCGCTGCAGCCTCTCATTATTTCCTTTGGCAATATAAGGAGAACTAATAAATTTAAAGCCACACTATCTTTCGGATTATACTTCAAAGTTCAAAACGGCCGTAAATTTGAAGGGAAAAATGAGAACGAACTTGTCAATGGTTCTTTGATTAATACAGTTATTGAGTACAAATTCCACGTTTGCTTCATTTATAGGTATTAAGCTGGATTCTCCCAGTTCATCTTGGTTAAAGCAAATACATTTCCAATAGGTTTAAGGTCCAGAGAATTGGGAGGAAGAAAAATGTTCCGCAGGGCGTAGAAATGAAGGCAGGCTGTCGCGTGAAAAAAAAAACAATTTTTATCTGAAGGGTAATGATTATCATACCTCCTTTGATCGGTAAACAGTGGCGGTAACTAGTAACATAATGGTGTTTTTACAACGTCTTGGGATGTTGTTGTATCCGAAGGCATCCGTTACTATGTCCACGAAGGTGCCTTTGGGTGACCGCCAATTCGGTTTCTCCCTGAACGTAATAGCCATATAAACCATACGGCGATAACAGATACTCAAATTCGGCCTAGATGCTGTATATTTTTTGTGGAAAAATCTCTCCAAATATTACCGTCTGCCTCGAATTCGGCGGCTTGTCTAAAAATAGGCATTCATCCCAGTAGTTAATACTCTTCCAATATGAAAGCCTACGACTAATATACTCCTTAGCAAATAGGATACGTTCCTAAATTAGCTTTCTACTTAAAAAATGGCTAAATCGTTGCCAACTGCTGACGAATATCACTTTCGTGCCTTACTTTTGCATATATGTACCGAGAGAATATCGAAAAATATTCCCATTGAATAGCCTTACCGGACATACATGGAAACGTTTTACTTATCGACGAATACACTTGTCATCTTCTTTTGCCGTAGATCATTACTACCCAGTAATTTAACGTCTGGGCACTGTTCAATAATTAATAATTCTGGAGATTGTGGCCTTTTTTATATCGATCTTATTAGCTAACGAGCTACGTGGCAGAACTGAGGCTGACAATTTTCGCATGCGCACGAGGTCAGCGTCAGATAGGAAATGTTTTTACATCTGGACGGCATGACAGGGTACAGAAAAATAAAAGCAACTCGCGGCTTCCCCTTTATATATCAAGCTGTTACTCATAGATATCAGAACGATTTAACGTGTTTACCATATAAACTAATAAAACTTGTTTTCGTGGCATCAAACTTCGCAAATTAGCAAACAAAAACTTTTAAACATCAAATCTATCCCTATTTCTGATATTCAATAGGATTCCTTAAACTCGACATCATTTTCGCTTAAGCAAATACAAACGGAATTTTCTAGTTCTCGAAGTGATAAGTATTCACTTATTTTACTACTTCTGCAAAATCATAGTGTATGTTTATCCCAATACATTGTGCCTTGGCAACCTTCGAACGCGGTGTAAACGTAAAGGCTTATAATCCAAAACGGCTGCTGTTTACACAGGAAAGGAAATTATTTCAGTTTTCAGGATAATATTTTTCCTGGTTTTTCAGGGAAGACAAAAACCGCTCAGACTTTACAAATATCTTGAATTAATCTTACAGCAAGGAAAATTACACAGTTATTTGTCAACGATGAAGTCACGAAAAGCCCTTTACTTACATTTAAGCATATTTCTATCTGATATCATGTTTGACGGCAATGAGTTCAGTTATTCGGGTTATTCTATAATGATGACCTTAAAATAGTTGCATAGAACAAATATCTTAAAACGCAATTTTCGGTGATAATTTGTATTCTTTATGGGCATGTAGAAAAAAATCTTTATTGATCAAAATGGACCTATAGCTCTTAAAGTTAAAAATTGTGAACGGCCATTTAAAGAACAATCTGCACATTTAAGTAATCAAACAATAAAAATAATTTCAAAGTTATGTGAGCGAAGTAACTTTTTCTGAGTGTGCACAATATGGTACGTTTAGGTTTACATTTTTAGTCACCGGTCGGCATTTCCGAACGTGATTTCATGCATTATCTTACTTATGTGACCTTTTATTAGGCGAGATCGAGCCAACAACTATGTGACTTCACACACCCTATAGTTGAAAATATATGAATCGAAGAATCAACTATGAATTTTCTTGAAACCATGTTGGAATACATACATGAAGTTTGGGCTGTTCGGTAACAACAATGCAATTCATTGCACATATTATAGAAGCATATGTATCCTGGCATTTTAAAGGGTGATTGCTTTCCAACCAATTTATACATGTGCTATCATAATAATTCATCAAAAGGAAGGAAAATACTTTCTCTAAAGATAAAACTTCACTTTAGCTAGCACGCCTGATTTCCATTTTTTCCGCTCTTCTTAATAGCTGGTTGTTCTCGATTACGTAATGCTAATTGATAATCCGCAATATGCTTCATTTTGAGGGAATCCATCACTTTACTGTTGTAAAAACAGGGCGGGCTGTGTTTGCCTTACGCAAATTTTCTTGTAGAAACCTCCCATTTTATATATCAGTTGATACACTCAACTTAACAAAAAAGTGTCCCAATAAGTTGGACATACAAGAATACTTATAAAAAATATTTGAAAATAATTTTTCACAACCGAAAACGATATTCAAATTTATTTGGGAGACGTTGAGTGACACATGTACCATGTTCCGCGAATCGGCGAACAATCATGGTTTAAGATGGGTTTAAGCACTTCAATGTTCTGCTGTCAACTCTCATGTTTATGTTCAGTTTACATAACTTTCTTAGCCTGACTGATCTCAACATACCAAAATGCGCGGGCCTAGGAGGCATAATGAGGATATGCCTTGCTGAATGCCTTCAGAACTTTTACCGGACGTCGTAAATATGCAGACAAATAATTATTTAGACTGCTCGATGTTTTCCATTTCTGATATTGCCTCCGCAATGCTACCAGCTACTGGCTTCCATGCAAAGCATCTAGTTGTGCTGTGCATTCATTTGCATGCCGCGGCATTTGATTTCTGTTTTTCCGTGGGATCTTCGTTTGGCATACGGTTCAGCTTATATGGCAAATAACGGCTACCCAATAGCGATTTAAATTACGTCTCGGATCCGCACGCGATATCCCTATCGTTCTGTAGTACGAAAATGTGTAAAATAATGTTTATACGGTCTCGTTTGTAAAAATGAAGGAAGGAAAAATAGTTTTGACAAGAGTAGAAAAAAACTGTAATACGTATTTAAATAATCTAAAGTTTTTGTAAGCAAAGGAGCGTGCTATAATTATCATGTGTAATTACGTCAGGTAAATAAGGAATGTAAACTTACATAGACGTAATCACTAGTCGGATCCGAACTCAAAGTATATAAATGTGTAAAAAACAACTAGCTTATCGAAACGAAAATAAATTAATTTTCCAGTAATTTAATTAAAAAGCAATGGGACGTAGATATTGAATCTAAAGTCATGCTTAAATCTAACTTTGCAGTAGTCAGTTTAGATTTAACTTAATTAAGTAAACTAAAAAGAGATCAAAAGCTATTACGAAACTCAACAACCTAAATAGCACACGTAACATAAGAATAACCTGCCCCATAGGTAAGTAAATAATGTCAGCAAAAACACTACATTATTTTAAGCGGCCGGGATGTATATTAGACCTCTACCGCCTTTTTTGTAATAACTTTAGACTTGAGCATACCACGCATAATATTGGTGGCTTAGTGTGCAAACAATATTTAATCCAAAAAAATCTAAAAACACATATTCTATCAAAGTATGTGTGAAAATACTCGGCCTCCCTATATCCACCGTACATAAAAAACGACTTGTAGTCATATGCAGGTTTAAAGCTTTTGGATTATTTTATGATTTTGGTCTTTTTCATTTTCAAACATAATATTTTTTGAAGAATGCGATGTATGGTGTGTGAAACAGTGATATACTGCAAACTTCAATGAAGTCCCTTGCAGGTTTTCTCTAATTGAAGGCTTGAATCATTGTCTTGATCCAAATAAGTGCAGCATCCGTGGCACCAAAGACGGCGACACCAGCAAAACACCCCTTGGTAGTGTACGAAAATACTCCATATAATATCCAGTTATCGTCGTCTTTCGGGCAGTGCAGTCCCCCTCCACTATCGCCGAGACAAGACGACTGAAAGTGTAAAATAATATGCGTAAATTCGTGCATATTTTTAAAATGTTTCCTTTCTGTTTGCCAAGCACTGAGAGAAAAAATTTCGAAAAATTGCAAAGGACCGAAATTGTCTATTCCTTAAGTATACCTATGGTTTTATTCGCTAACAAACGAGTACAAGAAATAATACTTTTTACACGTCCTTCCAATAAATTATGTTTAGATTTATAGGGGCATTTAAAATCAATGATAAAAATTCATGCTCAATATGTAGCCATTTTTGCAGACTCTACTTTTTGTTTGGGATCAGTAAAAAAAGGTTGTCTAAAAGCCGGCATTCTAGCCTGACTGATAGGGCCTGAAAGGTGTATATTCCTTCAGAATGAAGACAGATTGAATCGCTACCAAACGAATACAGCAAAGTATATGATTTACGCGTATTTTTGTAAAATTTTATTGAATTTATAATGGCAGCTTATACCGTTGATTTAAACGCACGCTTAATAAGTAGCCCTTTTGTAGCATCTTCTTTTTGTTGTTAGTCCTCGAAAAAAAGTTTGTCAAAAAAGCCGGAAAACTAGCCTGTTGCTCATTAATCTGTAACATGCACCCTTACTTATGTTGATCTGCAACTGATTTCCAGACTTTTTTCACAGTGCAGAGTTTTGCCTGCAGCACTGCTCGCCATAATGTGAAATCAAGCATGAATCTTACCGCACGACTCTGCTGACCACAAATGTTTTTCTTCGAATGAGGTGTTTTTATTTTTGCCTTGCAAACGGAGGCTCTTGTAATTGTCGTTGGTTGCTCCATCAGCACTTTCTGAGATTTGGACATTTTGGTTGCTGAAAGAGCCAACTTTCCCCAGCCGGCAGCGCGGCATACTTTTCCATAATCGAATTTGAATCCAGATTCAGGAAGGCAGGCGAATCCAACATTCTGAGCTATAAAAATGCAGCTATTTGGCAGACGAATGTAGTTGCATAAATGAAATCTTCTTATCTGATACAAAAAAGCGTTAACTTTAAACATTTTGATAATGTTTTTAAACTGCAAATCAACCTCATCTTCACAAATAGGGCAATTAAATAATTTGCATTCTGACATGAAAAATACTCTGAAATCAAGAGTCATATTATCTTCTAGGTTTATCATGTGCATCAACTGTTCGCCTGTCAATCGGGAACCCGCAAGACCTGCGATCAGGCTCATACAAGAGTTTACCTTGCATTGCGCCTTCCTTGTGAACCGAATGCGATATAAATATCGATATCGATATATATATATATATATATATATATATATATATATATCCATATCATCATCCCCCAAAGAAGGCAAAGAAGAAAACAAGGCGCTGTCGT
>JAYGXS010000005.1:3929132-3961632 GCA_036362985.1 Ligula intestinalis
GCGCTGATGAACTGCGGTTCGACGAAGTGCTTATGACCCATCGGAAAAACAACTGAGGTAGACCAACTGCGCCATCTGTGAACGCGTTTTATGTTTGTCTGACTAGCTGGTGTTCAGAGTTATGCTTGGCTGATGAAGGCTAATAAGCCCAAAACAGTTCTGTATAAAGTTACCTCAAAATGCTGTTATACGCCCCTTACTGCTATTATGACTTTGCCAGAATCAGCCACGCAGGCGGACACCCGTTGGACATCTGACCACCACATGCATTTTGTTTAGTTCGGAAGCCCATAAGATCGGTGGTCGCACATTTCTGAGTGATTATTTACCCGGTCAGCAGTGTCACGAAATGGCAGGTGGCTAGGCGCTGATAAACTGGGGTTCGATTATGTGTTTATGACCCATCTGATAGATACCAGAGGTGGATCAACTTCTATATCCCTCAACGCGTTTTTTTGTGTTGTCCGACCAGCTGGTGTTCAGGCATATGCTTTGCTGATGAAGGCTAATATGCCCGAAACAGTTCTGTATAAAGTAACCCCAAAATGCTGTTATATGCCCCTTACTGCTATTATGACTTTGGCAGAATCAGCCTCGCAGGCGGCCACCCGTTGGACATCTGACCACCACATGCATTTTGTTTAGTTCGGAAGCCCATAAGATCGGTGGTCGCACATTTCTGAGTGAATATATACCCGGTCAGCAGTGTCACGAAATGGCAGGTGGCTAGGCGCTGATAAACTGCGGTCCGATTATATGTTTATGACCCATCTGATAGACACCAGATGTGTATCAACTTCACCATCTCTGAACGCGTTTTTTTGTGTTGTCCAACCAGCTGGTGTTCAGAGTTATGCTTTGCTGATGTAGGCTAATATGCCCGAAACATTTCTGTATAAAGTAACCCCAAAATGCTGTTTTATTCTATTCACTGCTAATATGACTGCCATGAATCAGTCTCGCAGGCGGCCACCCGTTGGGTCATCTGACCACCAAATGAATTTTGTTTAGTTCAAAAGCCCACATGATCGCTGTTCGCACATTTCTGACTGAATATATTCCCGATCAGCAGTGACAGCAAATGGCAGGTGGCTAGGCGCTGATGAACTAAGGTTCGACTAAGTGCTTATGACCCATCTGATAGACAACTGAGGTGGACCAACTGCGCCGTGTTCGAGCGCGTTTTTTCGTGTTTTCGGACCAGCTTGAGTTCAGAGTTATGCTTGGCTGATGAAGGCTAATAAGCACGAAACAGTTCTGTATAAAGTTACCCCAAAATGCTGTTATACGCCACTTACTGCTATTATGACTTTGCCAGAATCAGTCTGAGTGCATTTATACCCGATCAGCAGTGACAGCAACTGGCATGCAGCGGGGCACTGATAAACTGCCCAAAATGCTGTCATACCCCCTTTATAGCTATTATGGCTTGGCCGGAATCAGCCTGGCAGGCGGTCAGCCGTTGGGACCTCTGACCGCCACATAAATTTTGTTTTGTTTAAAAGCCTATATGATCGGTGTTTGAACATTTCTTTGTGAATATATACCCGACCAGCAGTAACAGCAAATTACAGTCGACGAGGCGCTGATGAACTGCGGTTCGATGAAGAATTTATGACCCATCAGATAGACAGCAGTTGTGGACCAACGGTGCCGTCTGTAAGTGCGTTTTTTTGTGTTGTTCGATCAGCTTGTTTTCAGTGCTATGCTTGGCTGATGAAGGCTAATATCCCCGAAACAGTTCTGTATAAAGTTACCCCCAAATGCTGTCCTACCACCTTTTCTGCTATTATGTTTTGGCCGAAAGCGGCCTGGCAGGCGGTCATTCGTTAGAACCTCTGACCACAACATGCATTTTCGGTTTTGATCGAAAACTTACATGATCGGTTTTCGCAGATTTCTGAGTGAATATATACTCGACCAGCAGTGACAGCAAATGGCAGGCGACGAGGCGCTGATGAACTGCGTTTCGATGAAGAATTTATGACCAATCGGATAGACAGCAGTTGTGGACCAACGGTGCCATCTGTAAGTGCGTTTTTTTGTGTTGTCCGATCAGCTTGTTTTCAGTGTTATGCTTGGCTGGTGAAGGCTAATAACCCCGAAACAGTTTGTATAAATTAAATATCAAATGCTGACATACCCCCTTACAGCTAGTATGACTTGGTCGGCATCGGCCTGGCATGCGGTCACCCGTTGGGGACTTCTGACCATCACATGAACTTTGTTTAGTTCTGAAGCCTTTATGATTGGTGTTCGCACATTTTTTAGTAAATAAACACCCGATCAGCAGTGACAGCAAACGGCAGGTGGCTAGGCGCTGATGAACTGCCGTTCGATGAAGAACTTATGACCATTAGATAGACCGCAGTTGTGGACCGACTGCGCCGTCTGTAAGTGCGTTTTTTTGTGTTGGCCGATCTGTTTGTTTTCAGGGTAATGCTTGGCTGATGAAGGCTAATAACCCCGAAACAGTTCTGTATAAAGTTACCCCCATATGCTGTCATACCAACCTTTCAGCTTTTATGACTTGGCCGGCATCCGTCTGGCATGCGGTCAGCCGTTTGGGACCTCTGAGTGAATATATACCCGACAAGAAGTGACAGCAAACGGCAGGCGGCGAGGCGCTGATGAACTGCGGATCGATGAATAACTTATGACCCATCGGTTAGACAGCAGTTGTGGACCAACTGCACTGCCTGTTAGTGCCTTTGTTTGTGTTGTCCGACCAGATTGTATTCAGATTTATGCTTGGCTGATGGAGGCTAATAAGACCGAAACAATTCTGTATAAAATGAACACCAAATGCTGTCATACCCCTCTTACAGCTATTATGACTTGGCCGAAATCGTCCTGGCGGGCGGTCACCCGTTGAGTTTTCTGACCACCACATTAATTTTGTTTTGTTCGGAAGCCTATATGATCGGTGTTCGCACATTTCTGGGAGAATTTATACCCGATCAGCAGTGTCAACAAATGGCAGGCAGCGAGGCGTCGGTGTACTGCGTTTCGATGAAGAGCTAATGAGCCATCAGATAGAAAGCAGTTGTGGACCAACTGCGCCGACTGTAAGTGCGTTTTGTTTGTGTGTCCGACCAGCTGGTGTTAAGGGTTATGCTTGGCTGATGAAGGCTAATAACCCGGAAACAGATCTGTAGAAAATTACCACCAAATGCTGTCATACCCCCCTTACAGCTATAATGACTTGGCCGGCATCGGCCTGGCATGCGGTCACCCTTTGGTGACCTCTGACCACCACATGAATTTTGTTTAGTACGGAAGCCTATAAGATCGGTGTTCGCACATTTCTGAGTGCATTTATACCCGATCAGCAGTGACAGCAACTGGCAGGCAGCGAGGCACTGATGAACTGCCGTTCGATGAAGATCTTATGACCCATCAGATAGACAGCAGTTGTGGACCTACTGTTCCATCTGTAAGTATGTTTGTTTGTGTTGTCCGACCAGCTTGTGTTCAAGGTTATGCTTGGCTGATGAATGCTAATAAGCCCGAAAAATTTCTGTACAAATTTACCACCAAACGCTCTCATACCCATCTTACAGCTTTAACGACTTGGCCGAAATCGTCCTGGCAGGCGGTAACCCATTGAGACTTCTGACCAATACATGAATTTTGTTTAGTTCTGAAGCCTATATGATTGGTGTTCGCACATTTATTAGTGAATATATAACCGATCAGCAGTGACGTCAAATGGCAGGTGGCTAGGTGCTGATGAACTACGGTTCGATGAAGTGCTTATGACCCATCAGATAGAAAACAGCTGTGGACCAACTGCGCCGTCTGTAAGTGCGTTTTTTTGTGTTGGCTGATCTGTTTGTTTTCAGGGTAATGCTTGGCTGATGAAGGCTAATAACCCCGACAACAGTTCTGTATAAAATAACCCCATATGCTGTCATTCCAACCTTTCAGCTTTTATGACTTGGCCGGCATCCGTCTGGCATGCGGTCAGCCGTTTGGGACCTCTAAGTGAATATATACCCGACAAGAAGTGACAGCAAATGGCAGGCGGCGAGGCGCTGATGAACTGCGGATCGATGAAGAACTTATGACCCATCAGTTAGACAGCAGTTGTGGACCAACTGCACCGTCTGCAAGTGCGTTTGTTTGTGTTGTCCGATCAGCTTCTTTTGAGGGTTACGCTTGGCAGATGAAGGCTAATATGCCCGAAACATTTTTGTATAAATTAACCCCCAAATGCTGTCATACCGCCTTACTTCTATTATGACTTGGCCGGCATCGGCCTGGCATGCGGTCACCCGCTGGGGACCTCTGACCACAACATATATTTAGTTTAGTTCTGAAACCTTTATGATGGGTGTTCGCACATGTCTGAGTGAATATAATCCCCGATTAGCAGTGACAGCAAATGGCAGGTGGCTAGGTGCTGATGAACTGCGGTTCGATGAAGTTTTTTGACCGATCTGATAGACAGCAGTAGTGGACCAACTGCGCTGTCTGTTAGTGCCTTTGTTTGTGTTGTCCGACCAGATTGTGTTCAGATTTATGCTTGGCTGATGAAGGCTAATAAGACCGAAACTATTCTGTATAAAGTGAACACCAAATGCTGTCATACCCCTCTTACAGCTATTATGACTTGGCCAAAATCGTCCTGGCAGGCGGTCACCCGTTGAGTTTTCTGACCACCACATTAATTTTGTTTTGTTCGGAAGCCTATATGGTCGGTGTTCGCACATTTCTGGGAGAATATATACCCGATCAGCAGTGTCAACAAATGGCAGGCAGCGAGGCGTCGGTGTACTGCGTTTCGATGAAGAGCTAATGAGCCATCAGATAGAAAGCAGTTGTGGACCAACTGCGCCGACTGTAAGTGCGTTTTGTTTGTGTGTCCGACCAGCTGGTGTTCAGGGTTATGCTTGGCTGATGAAGGCTAATAACCCGGAAACAGATCTGTATAAAATTACCACCAAATGCTGTCATACCCCCCTTACAGCTATAATGACTTGGCCGGCATCGGCCTGGCATGCGGTCACCCTTTGGTGACCTCTGACCACCACATGAATTTTGTTTAGTACGGAAGCCTATAAGATCGGTGTTCGCACATTTCTGAGTGCATTTATACCCGATCAGCAGTGACAGCAACTGGCAGGCAGCGAGGCACTGATGAACTGCCGTTCGATTAAGATCTTACGACCCATCAGATAGACATCAGTTGTTGACCTAGTGCTCCGTCTGTAAGTATGTTTGTTTGTGTTGTCCGACCAGCTTGTGTTCAAGGTTATGCTTGGCTGATGAATGCTAATACGCCCGAAACAGTTCTGTATTAATTGACCCCCAAATGCTGTCATACCGCGTTACTTCTATTATGACTTGGCCGGCATCGGCCTGGCATGCGGTCACCCGTTGTGGACCTCTGACCACCACATATATTTTGTTTAGTTCTGAACCATATAGGATTGGTGTTCGCACATTTCTGAGTAAATATATACCCGCTCAGCAGTGATAGGAAACGGCAGGTGGCTAGCCGTTAATTACCGGCCGTTCGATGAAGATCTTATGACCCATCAGATAGACAACAGTTGTGGACCAACTGCGCCGCCCGTAAATTCGTTTGTTTGTGTTGTCCGATCAGCTGGTGTTCAGGCTTATGCTAGGCTGATGAAGGCTAATAAGCCAAATGAGATCTGTATCAAGTTACCCCCAAATCCTGACATACCCCCCTTATTGCTATTTTGACTTTGCCGGAATTGGCCTGGCAGAAGCCAACAGTTAGGACCTCTCACCACCAACGAAACTTTGTTTAATTCAAAAGGCCATATGATTGGTTTTCGCAGATTTCTGAGTGAATTTAATCCCCGATCAGCAGTGACAGGAAATGGCAGGTGGCTAGCCGTTAATGAACGGCCGTTCGATGAAGTGCTTATGACCCATGAGATAGACAGGAGTTATGGACCAACTGCGCCGACTGAAAGTGCGTTTTGTTTGTGTTATCCGACCAGCTGGTGTTCAGGGTAATGCTTGGCTGATGAAGGCTGATAACCCGGAAAGAGTACTGTATAAAGTTACCACCAAATGCTTTCATACCCCCCTTACAGCTATTATGACTTGGCCGGCATCGGCCTGGCATGCGGTCACCCTTTGGTGACCTCTGACCACCACATGAATTTTGTTTAGTTAAGAAGCCTATAAGATAGGTGTCCGCACATTTCTGAGTGCATATATACCCGATCAGCAGTGACAGCACATGGCAGGCGCTGAGGCCCTGATGAACTGCGGTTCGATGAAGATCTTATGACCCATCTGATAGACAGCAGTTGTGGACCATCTGCGCCGTCAGTAAGTGTGTTTGTTTGTGTTCTCCGATCAGCTTGTTTTTAGGGTTATGCTTGGCTGATGTAGGCTAAGAAGCCCAAAACAGTTCTGTATAAATTTACCCCCAAATGCTATCATACCCCCTTTACAGCTATTATGACTTTGGCCGAATCGAACTGGGAGGCGGTCCCCGGTTTGGACCTCTGACCACCACGTGAAATTTTTTTCATTTCGGATATCCATTCGGTCGGTATTCGCATATTTCTGAGTGAATATTTACCCCATCAGCAGTGACAGCAAATGGCAGTTGTCGAGTCGCTGATCAACTGCGGTTGGATGAAGTGCTTATGACCAATCTGATAGACAGCAGTGGTAGACAATCTGGGCCGTATGTAAGTGCGTTTGTTTGTGTTGTCCGATCAGGTGGTTTTAAAGGTAAATCTTTGCTGAAGAAGGCTAAAAATACCGAAAGAGTTCTTTATCAAGTAACCCCCGAATGCTGTCATACCCACCTTACTACTATTACGACTCGGCCGGAATTGGCCTGTCAGGCGGTCATCCGTTGACGACCTCTGACCACCACATGAACTTTGTGTAGGTCGATAGGCCATATGATCAGTGTTAGCACATTTCTGTGTGAATATATACCCGATCAGCAGTGACAGCAAATGGCAGTCAGCGAGGCGCTAATGAATTGCTATTCGATGCAGTGCTTATGACCCATCAGATACAAACCAGTGGTGGACAAACTGCGCCCTCTGTGACTGTGTTTGTTTATGTTGTCCGACCAGCTGATATTCGGGGTTGTGCTTGGCTCATGAAGCCTAAGAAGCCCGAAAGAGTTCTGTATCAAGTAACCCCCAAATGCTGTCATACCCACCTTACTGCTATGATGACTTGGCCGGAATCGGCCTGGCAGATGGCCAACCGTTGAAGACCTCTAACCACCACATTTACTTTGTTTAGTTCGGAAGCCTATTCGATCGTTGTTCGCACATTTCTGAATGAACATATACACGATCAGCAGGGACAGCAAATGGCAGGTTTTGAGGCACTGATGAACTGCGGTTCGATAAAGTGCTTATAACTCATGTGAAAGTCTCTATAGGCAGACCAACTGCGCCGTGTGTGAGTGCGTTTGTTTGTTTTGACAGATCAGCTGGTTTTCAGGGTTAAGCTTGGCTGATAAAGGCTAATAAGCCCGAAAGATTTATTTGTCAAGTTACAACCCTCAAATATTGTTATACCGCCTTTACTGCTATAAATAAATACATATACATATATTGAGAAGGTAAGGCGATCACGGGAACCAAAGTTTTATCGTCCTGACGTTTCGGAATCTTTCAAGGTTCCATTGTCAAAAGTAATAGTCTCACGTATGCCAGCACACTGCTTGAGGACCGCCAAGCATACCAAAAGTGTGAAGGTGACCCAATGAAAACGTAGGTAACGCAAATCAACTCAACACTCAGTGTGCTACAGAACAATGGTGCGATGACCAGATTTGAACGGTTGGCCATCAAACCAAACGATGCAGCAATGGCAAGACTCTACAGGCTACCCAAAGTTCACAAAGAGGGTACTTCACTTCGTCCGATCGTGTCATTGCGCGGCACACCCACATTTAACCTGGCAAAATGGATGTTTCGACGCTTGAACCCCCTTACCTCGGGCTCTGATACGACAGTCCGATCAGCCACAGATTTCTTGGAGTGATTCACCTGGTAACACCTCGAGGCAGATGAGATCATGATATCTTTTGACGTCATCTCACTGTTCACCACGATCCCACAGAGCCTGGCCATTGAAACTGTAAACAACCTACTTGACACACGCTATATAGAGGCAGCCAAAACACCTCAAACCGGACATCTCATGCAGTTGGTAAAATACTGCCTCAAAACCTACTTTACCTTCGAAGGGACGGTGTATGAGCAAACCAAAGGTACACCAATGGGATCACCACTATCCGGTTTCATCGCCGAAGCGGTCCTCCAGAGGATAGAAGCACTAGTGTTCGCCACCCACAAACCACATTTTGGGCGCCTTATGTAGACGACACTTTCGTCATCCTAAAACGGGAAAGAGTCTCGGACTTCCATGCCCTCCTCAACTCAATTTTTTCCGGATATTCAATTTACAATGGAGGCGGAGAACGACGGGCAGATGGCGTTCCTGGACGAGTTGGTTCATCGCAAGACTGACGGGAACCTAAAGACGACGGTTTACAGGAAAGCCACCAACACGCGTTAGATATTGAACTACCAAAGCAACCACCCATTGTCTCACAAACGCAGCTGTGTACGAAGTCTGTACGAAATAGCTGAAACTTACTGCAGCGAAAGAGCCGGCAAAGTGGCCAAACTCCGCTATCTACAGCAGATGTTCACTACCAACGGATACCCCCGTAGCTTCATAGAGCGCAGTAGACGGGTCAACTCAATAAGAAAGCCAACGGACAACCAACCAAAAGTCTGGCGGGCGCTACCGTTTATTGCAAACGTGTCCGAAGCAGCCGCTCGGCTCCAGCAACCATTAGGTATCGGTATCGCCCATAGACTAGAA
This sequence comes from Ligula intestinalis, assembly GCA_036362985.1. NCBI lineage: Eukaryota > Metazoa > Platyhelminthes > Cestoda > Diphyllobothriidea > Diphyllobothriidae > Ligula > Ligula intestinalis. The sequence goes on from JAYGXS010000005.1 coordinate 3,937,989, forward strand.
GCAACGATCCGTCGATTGATAATGAAACCAAAGGCTCCCCTGTCCCGAGGTGAATCGGCCAACGTCGTGTTTCAGATCAAATGAAGTTCCTGCGAAGTGAACTTTGTCAGGGAAACGGGCAAGCGATTGCAGACCCACATGTACGAACACGAAGGAGCGGTGCGCAGACAGGAAGAACGCTCTCTAGTGGCAAAACATTGTGCAGCTACAGATCATACGTTCGCTTTTCAAGATGCTGAAGTCCTGGGACGAGGATGCGACCGAACGGCTAGGAAGACACTCGAAGCCTGGCATACCACATACAATTCTATCAACCACTGTGTGACGCTGCCGGCAGCCTACCAAGTTTTACGGCTTAAGTACAAACAACATGGCGACGGAAGGGAACGCCGGCCAGACGCGCCAACTACACACGAGCGTAAACGACCACCAGATGCAGTCGCAAACGGAAGGCAAGCCATGTCGTCTACAGGCCCGCGGGATCAGCAACATTATGTGAACGCAGACGAACGCGAGCACGCGCTGAGACTAGACAACTTGACTGTAGATTCGGAATCCTCGGTGAGAAAGCGGAACCGCTTGTAGAGACACTTCGATGATTACACGGCGAAGCTACAAGGTCTGTAGGAGGACAAAAATGCCTATGAGCTTTCGGGAGCAGGAGAGTTCAAGAAACATGTGAACAGCGTTAACAGGGCGATTCACAAGCTGAAGAAATCCGGAGCCCTCGAAAGAAAATAAGCACTGACCGCAAAAGCCACAGACGCCACGATGGCGCGTTTCTACGGTCTGCCAAAAGTGCATAAGCCTGGAGTGCCCCTTTGCCCCATCGTCTCCTTGCGTGGTACTCCGACGTTTGGACTATCGAAGTGGCTCTACAAGCGGTTCCGCTTTCTCACCGAGGATTCCGAATCTACAGTCAAGTCGGCTGAACAGTTTCTGCGGAACATAAGACATCTAGAAATAGATTCAGACGAGATGATGGTATCGTTTGACGTGGTGTCCCTATTCACCTCTATTCCAACTGGCCTCGCCGTAAGCACTTTTGGTGAACTACTCGCCGAAACGTATGAGAACGAGGACCAGCAACTTCAACGACAACACGTCATTGAGCTGTTGGAATTGTGCCTCAGAACTTTCTTCAGCTTCAACAACCAGGTTTATGAACAGACGAAGGGAACACCGATGGGCTCCCCCCTGTCGGGACTTATTGCCGAGGCAGTCTGCAGAGGCTAGAACGACTAGTCTTCCGGGCTTACTGTCCGAAATTTTGGACCAGATACGTCGACGACACCTTTGTCGTAATCAAAAGGAACGACGTTCAGAGCTTTAAGACCTTACTGAATTCTATATTCCCTGACATCCAATTTACGATGGAAGAGGAAGATAACGACCGGTTGCCTTTCCTGGATGTGCATGTCAAGAGGACTTCCGAGGGGAGGATAAAAACTACGGTCTATCGGAAGGCAACGAACACCAAACGCATCCTGCAATTCAAAAGTAACCACCCAATTGGTCACAAACGCAGTTGCGTAAGATCTCTATTCCAACGCGTTCAAAGGCACTGCAGCGATGACGACGTGAAAAAGGCGGAGGCAAAATACCTCAATTCCCTGTTCATATCCAATGGTTATCCGCGATCCTTCATACGTGAGTGCCGACGAAGGCCCATCCGAAGTCGACCAGATGACGAAAAACCAAAGTTCTGGCTAGCGATCCCCTACGTGAAAAATGTTTCGGAGGCGACAGCTCGACTACTGAACCCTTTCGGAATTAGGGTGGCCCACAAACCCGATTCAACCATCCGGCAGCAGATAATGAGACCTAAGGACCCGCTTCCGGCAACGGAACAATCTGCAGTGGTCTACAGCATACCATGCCAAAATTGCAGTGCAAGGTATGTTTGTGAAACGGGTAAACGCCTCTGCACAAGACTGCATGAACATCAACTTGCAGTCGATCGCGAGGATAAACTGTCACTGGTATACGGCCACATGGACCGGGAGAAGCATAAGTTTGCTTTCGAAAACGCCAAAGTCATTGGCCGATCCAACGACAAGATGACCAGATTGGTGCTTGAAAGTTGGGCATCCGTGGGCACAATCAACAGAAATATTGATTTAAATCCAGCCTATCAGGCCCTGCGGACAAGACTACAATCAGCCCCGACGAGGCCGCCGGCGCTAGCGAGCGACTTGCAACTTCGTCAACAGTGGTCACCGACGCGGCAGGGGAGGAGAACTAATCGCGACTCAAACGGCCGACATGAGTCATCAATCCACCGACGAGCCCAAACATGTGAGCCGGGTCCACACTTTGAATGCCAACCGGTCCAGTCACCCGAGTATGGAAGGAGAGCCGATAGTAGCCGGCCAAGTGCACACAATACGCACACAGACCCGATGGCGACAACAACAGACAGACAGGCGACGGGGGATGTAAATGGACGGGCAGAGAGGGCCGCACGCGACCGGGATGACTCACCTACCCACCGACGGACACCAGACCCGGAACGAAGGTTGATCCGCGCATCCGGCTCAGAGGGGAGGTCGGGTGGTGGTCACACTACCGGGCCGGTTAACTTAGACGCGTTAACGACACACGGACAAGCAACGGATGAAACACACAGGCGCCAGCCACCCACAATGGAGGTGCCGCAGCCAATCCACGGACAGCACGAAGTTCAGCGCTCGTGCGTCAGCCATCGCCACAACAGCAGATGGGCTGCGCAGCATTCCAACTCTCGTCAAGGATGAACACACAACCCACCACTCTGATGATGGAAAATAGTGTATTTCCGAAACGTCAGCACAATTTCAGTGTGGTCAACGACAGCGCCTTGTTTTCTTCTTCGCCTTCTTTGGGGGATGATGATCAGGATAATTTATCTGGACCTCGTATCTTCACCTATGTTAATATATATATATATATATATATATATATATATATATATATATATATATATTCTATCAATCCTATCACCAAGTTGTTTATAGCCAACATTTCAGGATAGCACGATGCAATATACTATTTGCAAGGCCCCTTTTGGTGATCTGCTTATGTTTTTGCCAGCTCATTCATGGAATATGCTGTCTTTTTGATCGCACCTCTGACATTTCAGTGATGTCCTTGTGATATGCGCTGTCCACGCTAACCCCTATGTCCGATATGCGTACTTCATGTCGCACCTCCATTTTACTAAAGCATATCGCTCATGATAAGTTATGGTTCGATTCCTCATATATTCTCATGGACATCGCGATCCCACCTTAGTGCATCATAAAAATCGAACTTCATTTTGAAGATAGAAGCAGTTTTTTGGCTTTATGTTTTTGGAAACCAGAATATACCTCAGTCACTTATTTGTCTTATAATAGTTTCTTTTGTCAAAGGACCATATATGCCAAATATTGTCGACTGCCTGTTGTTAATCGGATGTGACTTAATTTTTATAGCAAACTACATGATTCTGTTTTACTTACCGCTGCTTACGCTCAGCTGTGATTACCAATTTTAAAATGCAGTTCTACAACAGCACTTGGCTTTTATTACATTTTTTATACAGTGCATTTATAACACTCCGAAAACGCTTAAATGTCCTGTCGATGACAAGCCTTCCATTTCACAAATACAAGATGCGACCAACGGAAGAAGAGTATTATTTCGAGACGTTTCAGATCGCATCGGGAATGCTTACTCATTGTCTGAGTCATGAGTTGATAGGAATGGAACATGCTTTAATTGCACGGTGTTTATACTTCAAAGTGTTCCTTTGTGTGCGTAATTTAATTATCTATCCGTGTAGCCACCGCTGGGCCCCTAAGTTTTGCGGTAATGTCTAGAGAGTTCGCTTTCAACAAACTATTTGCCGCAATTTTCTTGCTTGTGTCGGAAGCCGGCTTGGTATTTGCGTGATAATTCTTCTTCCTGTCGTCAGAGATGTTACTGGGCCTGTCCCTTCTCACGTGACCGATTCCTTTCCTCAGGCAATGCCTCAGTACATAGTATGGGAGCGTTTGTTGATGCACAGCGGACTGGGATCTATGACTTGAGCAGTTCGCGGCTAACGCGGCATTTGGCATTCCCCTACTGCTTACTGTGCGAAGGCGGAACCCAGCAACAACTCGGGCAACAGCGAGCATATTTGTCGCCCAATTACCAGCCCCGGATGAAAAAGAAAACTGCGGCCATTAGTGGGTCGAACGCGAAGTGTCACCTCATCACTGCACCAATTGAAACCCAGGCGGTGGCTACAAGAATGGATTATTTTAGTACGCATGCGTGTGATTGTTACGAATTATAAATACCATGCAATCTGTGCATGCTTTTTCCCTAGCCACGGCTGCCACAGACTAACGTTCCTGTACATGTGATTAAATATTCCCAAACAAATTCCAAGACGTCAGAAAAACACATATCTTGTTCTAGAAATCGGGTTTTCTTTTTCTTGTTCTTTTTTTCTCTTCTTATTAACTGCTTCCATTAATTCGTATATTCACTTTAATTGGCAAATCTAGCAGTGTTTTAAGCACCTTTATAGTTCAAACTGTTAAAGGATGTTGCATGCGTGATGGCCTTTAGAGCAAATAACTTTGCAGAAAATGGTTTATGCTGATTTATGCACAATAATAAGCAAATGGTAGACCTACATCGTTTAACCTCACGCGTCAACTTCAACAGCGCAATATCGTAGCTTTTTTTTCGTGCACTCCATAAGTACTTTGGATGCACGATCACGTGTTTAACCAGGAAATTGTTAGCGACATTGCGGTCCTTTGTATAGTTATGAGATCCTACATTAATGGCCACTTTGTCCGCTTTAACTTCCGCAAGAACAATAGGCGTTCCAAGTGGAATGGGTTTGCACGCAAATAGCGCTGTGACACAGTGTGCGGCGGTCAAAACCCATGTGGGCGAAATCAGGGTTCCTCCGCAAAATGGAACTGCACCAAATCTTGAGGAATAGAATCCTACCTATTTTAAGGAAAAAAAAGCATATTCAGGCAGTCATTTATGTATGTAGCTGTGTTAGTAGGAATACCAGCCTAAAAGATTGCTTGCGGGCTGTCCTGACAAGTCAAAATTCTGTGACTGACAGAAAAACAATGGCTGATGCTTTAATGTGAACGGCATGAAGGTCGTGTGTCTTCCCTGTGACGGTCCTCACTCCATGTCCTTCAACCGCTGGACGGTCTTTCAGTCGCATATGCCGGGGAGTACGCAGGTAGAAACAGGCGCATCCCAAAATTATTGCATTTTCTCCAAAGACACTTGAACGCCCAGTCATGTGGCCACGTAGCAGGGGACGTCTACACGCGACAGCCCCGAGCTAGTGCAACGCAAGAGTCATGCAACACTATGACTGCCTTCGCAATCCTTTATAAACGACTGACACATATCCCAAAGGCAGTTGCACGTCAACTGACAGAGATTTGCAGACATCGTCGGGCGTGAGAGGACGTATTCACGTGCCGCGACTGCTGACACCCGAGACAGCAACTCATTTGGGTGGGTCCCAATTGTATGTCTTTCTTGTTGGCTTCTTGAAAAAAAACGGGGTAACACGTCGGTGTGATGACTGTTGTCCCTCTAAAACGAATTGGCGCAGCAGGTGAGATCCGTGTTTGTCAATGTTACAACGGTGTTTGCATATTCACCGTTTGCATTACCAACATTTAAATGGACTTTAAATAGTACCAGCAACGACAAACACGCTGGGATAGTTACTCCTGGCTTATTAGCCATCGTCTGCGAACGATACCCTACTTTAGTGTAGCCGCTGAAATTGCTGCCACACTTGATTTTTTTGACCCGCGTTTCAAAGGAAAACACTCTACAATTTGAGCTTCAAACTCGTTGTCTCGCCGGTTTTTGATCAGGAGTATATGGTAGTAGGTAATCGGACAATGATCTTTTTCAAGACGTGCCCTCCTGGTTGATGGGCCTTTGCGCGTTTTGATTACGTCTAAACTTACTTTACAAAGCGAATATTAATGTAACTTACTAATATTCAGTAAAGTGTATCAAACAGGACGGGTACGTCATGAAACAGTTCGGTGTACGATTAACTAGTACTAGAGGATTCACCGATAACCTCGCAGCATGCTGACATTTGCGAAGACTGTATACGCTTCCGCTTAAATTACAGTGACTCAGTTTGTGATACTTACTACCGTGTAGTCTATACTGAAGTCATGTCAGTCATTATACGACGCGGGCTTTCAATGGAGCTTCGTTGTGACCACTAGTCAAAAGTATCTATTGTAAACCTGCCTACTTATGTTGTTTGCCTTTTCATCATTTATGTGACTGTCTTTGTAAACTGAAATATATTTTATGAAAAAGCATGCACGAAAAAAAATTTATTATTGTGCCTGCCTGACAGCAAATTATGCCCTCTTTAAATGCAAGACTTTAAGAAAGGACATCTTTCGAATTAAAAAGTGTTTCTCAATTGCCGATTATTTTTCTAAGCTTCTGATTGTCACCATCGTATTCAGGCCTTAAAAATGCACACTTTGTACATCCTGTTAAAGGAAAGTAAGTTTATGTCTACACTTTCAGAAAAAAGTCAATTAGTTGTCATAATATTTTGCTGTTGATGTGAAACATGAGTTATGCAGCAAACGTAGCATTAATGTATTGACGGATTCGATATATTATGAATAAGTACCTCATAATTGTTATAAGCTAATAATAAGAAGCTGCTATTAAACAAAAATATACACTTAAATTACGTGTACCATCTACAGAAGGCATAATTTGCTATCAAAAATGAATGGCCATAATGTTGTCATGCACGTTTTCCATAAATATATTTAAATTTATAAAGCAGTCAAAATAAATGATTAAAAGCCGTACGACTTAAGAAGAAACGTCTTGCTACTGGTCCGAACAAAGCTCGCTAAAAAGCCGGTATACTACTGAAATGACTTCAATATGGACTAAGCTATTACCAGTATCACAACCTGAGCCAATGCCGATTAGCCAAAGAGTAAAAATCTTTCGCATACGTCGGCAAGTTGTATGATTTTCGACGACTAATGTTTATGAATGAATGTTACCTACTGATAGCGTGCTGTTAGCAATACAAGGCAACTGTGCTTAATGGAAATACTGTTTCAAAAATTATAATTTGTGCAAAATCTGCCCAATCACACCGGAATAAAAAAGATCGATTCTTGTTAGGTAAAATAAAATGTCCCATTAACGGTACATCCGTTTTAACTAATTAGCCATATGCGAAGTGGGTAGGTTACGGAAAGTTAAACTTTTGGTCATAGCTTTTATTAAATAAACACTTCACTAATAAAAATCAGGTAAAATATTTCAAGGAACTGGGTCCGCGCCTACTTACATGCCAAGGCCAACTATGGGGTGGGGCCTCCATCTTTGACCCGTCGTAGGGTTCAGTCGGTGGTGTTAGTGGCGGCCGTTTCCCGCAATTCACAGGCAGTCCATTCCGTAAAATTTCATTTTCGGCTGGAGGGCAAATAACATGGGCAAATCAACGTTGAAAAATGTTAACAGATTATTTTTCAATGTAAAAAATTAAAAGTACAAAGACGAAAGACATGGTAACAAAGAAGTCTAAACGTTATGTTGTAGTTCCATAAGGATATAGATATAAATGCTATAACGCTAATCTGTCCCATACCTCGTATATTGAGCCAAAGAGCGGGTGCTACAAGCATAGCCACTGTAAGCCACATTTCAGTTTGCTCGTTGAAAATCAAACGTCGGAAGTGTGGTTTGCTCTTGAAAGCTGCTCATGTGCATCGACCGTGTAGCAGACCGTTATAAGCAAAATATGTTTCAAGCTCACTGACCAATAATATACAGTGATGCATGCAATTGATGGCGACTTAGTCTGTATTGCTCACCAAAGAAGTCGCTAGAAGGCGTATTTGGCAAACGAGTAAACGAAAACATACCTGTCTACGCAGAGCCGCAAGAAAAAAATGTTTACAAGGCGCTGCAAAGCGTCGGTTGCTGTCATAAGCGTCACAAAGCAGCTCCCAGCAACTACGATCAACATTTTGCAAACCAGCATGTGTATATCGGAGGATTTGATTTGACACAATCAAACGAATCATGCCAGTCTGGTTGACCACGAGGTTACTTTACAAGCACATTTTAGGGTTCGAAACGGCTCCACTAGAAAGCCCAAATCACATTTACGTGTATACGTTCTCACACTACTTTTGTCCCGGATTGATAATATGTGAATTCGTGGTGTTGCCTTGAGAGCAGAACAGAATTGATGCCTCCGCATTCGAAGCATAATCATAGTTGTATCTTAGACGAGGCTTTCCTATGCAGCAGCCTTGATTTTAAAGCCAATTTTGGTAGTCTGTATAGGTGAAAATCCTTGATTATATGTGAAATTTAACACTTGAACGCACTAACATTGTATTAGCTACCACAATATGCCCAGCAACTGTGTATTTCATATACTGGAATGCACCCTTTTGCGGCTTCCTGATTTATTATCACAATTTGTTTCTTCAAAATTACGATAATGGTACCAGAAGATTTCGGCAACCGGGAAAAATAAACGAGCCGTGAGAAATTATTCGATAAATTTGCTCCCTAAACACGAATGAATCCCGTATAAAATGGAAGGCAGCCATCCCAAGAAATGTAATTTAAAGAAAATACGTCTTTTGGAAAAATAAGAAAAATTAGTGCAGTAAATACTCGACAGTTTACCCCAGGTCGTCGTCAGCTTTGAGAAAATGTACAGAGAATTACTATTATTTTAAAGTGCTCGTACACATAAATAGTTGTTAAGTGTGGACACTAATTGAAAGCTGCAATTTGCGTCACGCCTTGATGGACATAATTATCGGACACTGTGGCGTATTGTAACATTGGCAACTGTAATTTCCGTCGGGTCCATGGTCAGTCCAGGTCATCCGGTAAATGGGCTAATTGTGGTTCATTTTGGTCGATAATTGTCAACTGTAGCTTTTACCAACTTTTATTGAGATGTTTAAATACTGCAGTACATTCAATTCGCCAGTTAATTTATGAAACATCGGCGTGCATGTCCTCACTAAATTATCGGCCTTATTGGAAGGGTAAACCGCGCCCAAGATGCGCGTTTTGTATCATGCACGGGTACAGTTATGCGAACCCTGCAAACAAATTTCAGGACGAAATTGAACTTGGTCGTTAAGTGTATATCTAGACAGGTTATTTTGAAGTCGATGTCGATTACATGAAGCGGATTTCCTCCATCAACTGCCCGAGTCCAGCGTTCCAAACAATGGAGCAGGTTCGTCACGCAGGACCTGCCTCTGCTAAACCCATGTTGCGCATCCGATAGAAGGTTATGCTGCTCTATGAAACGCATCAGCTCTTTTTTTACTACGTTTTTTATAATCTTTCAACAGATCGAAGTGAGGCTCATTGATCTATAACTGTTTGCACAAACCTTTCTGCCGCCTTTATACAACGGTGTGATCTGTGCAGATTTCCAATCAGCGGGTAAACAACCTGCGTTAAACGAGGTACTGTAAAGCATAGAAAGCGGTTTGGCTAGCTCCCCAGCAAGTTCTTTCAGTAAATTAGGCGGGATATCATCGGGACCGGATGATTTCGAGTCGTTTAGTGCCATTTACTCCTGAAGAACGGTTGCTTCGGCGAAGGCCACATTTTCAATCTTTGGACCGTCATCTAAGCCATAGTTTGGAGGGATGAATCCGATTTCAGTCGTAAAGTTCGATTTGAAAAATTGTGAAAGATGCTCAGCTTTTACTTCATCCTCACTGATTTCTGTTCCATCGCTTGCCTTTAGAAGGGGAACTGGGTCCCTGTTTCGTGTGGTCTTTCTTAAGAAGCCATAAAATAGCTTCGGATTTTTAACTGCCCAGTTTAGTAAGATTTTTCAAAGTCTTTGCGCGCTTTGAAGATAAGTCGCTTCACGAGGTTCCTCTGCGTTGGATGGAACATAACAGAGAATAATTATAATAACAAAGATTGTATAAGTTAGATCGTTTTCATTAACATTTGAAATTGCATTAAATGTGGGGGAAATAGATTTGGTCACCTTAACTGAATTTTTTTTAATTTATGTATTTGGTAATAATTTCCATTTTTAATGCAAGAAAAGATACCTGTGTGCTTTGAATTAATTTCCGCTGGCAACTGCTAACGTTTTTTGTGTTTATTAGATCCGGCCTCTTGGCAGTTATAAAAATAGACTGCAGGCCATACATGGATATGCTGATTGTTAACTCAGAAGTGACATCACCCTCATACATTTAATCAGAGCCATACGATCTTGTGCATGTTGAAAGAAATTTGCGTTTGTCACATTTCTTTGCAATAATTTTGAGAGATCGTGTTTAACGAGCTGAAGATTGTTTTCCCCATGCTGCTTAACGCTTTACGAGTTTAACTGTTTTGCTTCGTATGTCCATAACTTCAGACAAGGTGTTTAAGCGAATTAAAAAAAAACAATATGGAGCTCGTCGCGCTTGAACTCTAAAAAATAATTACAAATAACATGAGAAAAACGGAAATTTCGTTTGATATACACGAGAAGTTATGACCTTGATTACAAGTAAAACAGTAATTTAACGTTTTAGTAAATAACAAGCCTATCAGTGTGTGGCCTTCAATGTATTGTTTTTCAACTCAACAGCCGGCATATGATTATTATCAGAAACCGTTTTTGCTTTTCTCCAGAGACATTAATAGAACACATGCAAGGATATTTTCTTCATTGAAAACGGAAATATTTACGAAGTCCCCATATCGAGAAAAAAGCTTCAGTTACGTGACCAGATCGATTGCTGGCACATATAAAGCAAGTGTACATGTTAATGAGAACAAGGTAACCTATAAAGGTTTTGGTATTTGTACCTTTTTTATAAACTAGCCGTTGATTTCCACTCAATTGTATCAGACGTGCTTGTATTTAACATTGGATCAGTGACTTATCATATAGCCGTTTCCTGAATTTCAACTTTTTTGATAACTAAAATATTCTAACGCTAGAAAGTCCACCAATGCGTGTCTCATGTTTTACTCATAAGTCTTACGTTGCTTCTACAATAGATTGGGGGCAAGACACGTGTGCTGACTTTGCGCAAAAATAACATATTCTAAGTAAATCCAGGAGATGTCTGCTATTGCGTAACCAGCTTTGTATACTAATGAAAACCATGTTCAAAAAATAATTTATAAGGGAACAGAGAAATGGAAATCACAAAATTGGTTGATCAGGCAGAAAGGAAAAGGGACAAGTCACAGGCCTACGTCTAATGAAAATATCCCGCAGCTGTTTTAAATAGTAGAAGAATACCGGCTTAGCACGAGCATAATCTAAAAAACGGCGCCACCAGTTTGATAAGCAATTGTGTAAGCGATTCAGCTTAGATGCGAAAGTAAATAAAAATGTCATTAAATGGTTTTTTTTAAATGCGATGCTGTCATCATACAAATATCGCAGGCCGTTACGTCCCGCCAACTTCTGCTACATTTATATCAGTTGATTGTAACCGTGCCTATTAGCAAACATGAAAAAAATATCGGAGGATGGGACAGTGAATTGCGTGCGCAGTTAAATCCACCTAAAGCCCGCTAAGAGGCAGGCTCTGTTTGGATAATAAATTTGCATCAGTAAATTCATACGCCGTAGAAGGTAGCTTTCGCAACTTGGTCTAGAAATTTGAGGTCAACTGCACTCAAAGTTTTTTTAAATATGCATAAACAGAAAGAACACGCTATTTGCGGTGCAACTAAACTTTTAATAGGCCCCTGTGGTTATGCATTAACTATTCACGTTTTGCAGGCTCAGCTGACAGCACAACATGACAACAGATGCATCATCGCCTCTGCCACCTGGGAAACGCCGCAGCGCAATGACGTAACTGCAACATAAAGGTGGGATTGAGTGCTTAGCCGGAATGGTAATCAGAGTAACGGGCATCACTCTATATTTCTCTCTGCCTGTTTAATTCAAATATATCATGTGTAGTCAGCTTTGGGTGGTGCAAAAGTGAAATTTTGTGGAAAGATGTATGAATACCACGAGTAGGGACACACAAAAAGCTGAGCACAGTCTGTGGCAACAGAACCCTACGTAGTGAACCTCACTGTCTCCTACTCCCACTATGGCTGTGAAATTAGGATAGGCAGTGAAATATAGTCTATAAACTGCTGTTTGTATTTGTATTTTATTGTATCAAAGTATTTTTAACTTACAATTAAATAGATATACCTTACCGGTTTTATTGTTAAACTTGATTATCAAAATTAATATTTCTCGAAATACCATAAAAGTGGAACCGTTGATTATAAGCACGTCTGCGTTAACCTACTTGAGGTCTGACTTATCGTTCTCAATTAAGATTAGTATAGTCGGCGGCACAAGGCACCGTTTACACCCTAATTTTCAATGGCAAATAAATCACTTTCAGTGGCAGCGGGAAACAAATAGGACTACATTTTGTCACCTTACACGAACATATGAAAATGCCCTTGTCTGGCCTTGTTTACCACGATCATAACACTCAAGTCAAAGTTTCCGTGGTTCGACATGACGGGACTAGACCACACATAATATTTTTTGAGGAATGCGGGTTATGGAATGTGGAACTATGATATAATGCTAACTAAAATGTTGTCTCTTTCAGGCGTTCTCTAATTCAAGGCTTGCATCGTTGTCTTGATCGAAGTGAGCGCAGTATCTGTGGACGCAAATACGTCGGCACCACAAAAAGCTCGAAGGGTCACCGCAAGAGAGTACGTAACATACGTTTGCTCTGGCTGCATCAGAAAAGGCGTTCTTAAAACCAGAGTCTATCAATTATATTGCGGCCGCAGCACAATGACTTAACTTCAACAAAAAGGGGTGATTGGGTGCATAGCCAGAGTGGTAATCAGAGTAACGGGCATCACCCCACAGTTCTCATTGCCTATTAAATTCAAAAATCTCATGTGTAGTCGGCTGAGGGTTGTGCAAAAGTGAAATTCTGTGGAAAAGATGTACTAATACCACGAGTAAGGATACACGAAAGGCTGAGCACAGTCTGCGGCAACAGAAGCTTACGAATTGAACCTCACTGTCTTCTAGTCCCCGTATGTTTTGCCGACGAAATTGGCGATCATAGGATATTATGGCTGGGAAATTGGGATAGGCAGTGGAATATAGTCTTGAAACTGCTGGTTGTATTTTATTTTATTTTATCAAAAATATTTTTTATTTACATATGTAGATATGCCTAACCGGTTTTGTCGTTTAACGCATTGTGGGAAAACTTGATTATCAAAATTAATATTTCTTGAAATACCATAAAAATGGAAATGGATTTTCTTAAGTTCCTCTTCAATAGTGTCTTCAGAGCAAATTTTCCTAGCTTTTCGCGTTAAGCAGCGAACTAGATTTCGCTTCTGTTGGAGAGGTACGAAGCTGTTTAAGTTCGTATATTGTCCAGACCAGGTTTTCTCTCTATACACACTCCTTTGGACGCTACCGTCGGGTCTATGACTAAGGAGAACGTCCAAGAAGGGGAGAGAAGCTGCTGTTTCCATCTCCAACGTGAATTTTATGGAAGGATGGGCTTGATTGACCGCACATAAGAACGCGTCTCTATCGGAGACACGTTTGAATTTGTCGATGATATCCAAGATGTTGTCCCTTTCAGGCGTTCTCTAATTGAAGGCTTGCATCGTTGTCTTGATCGAAGTGAGCGCAGTATCTGTGGACGCAAATACGTCGGCACCACAAAAAGCTCGAAGGGTCACCGCAAGAGAGTACTCCGTATAACGTCCAGGTGCCGTCCGGTGTCGGGCACTGCAGTCCTCCTCCACTATTGCCAATACATTGTGTCTAAAATTGCAAAAAAATGCCCTTTCACTGAGGTATTTTTCATTATTTTTCACGTACAGTATGCCGAGTACTGCAAGCAAAATTCCGAAATTTACAACCTACCAAATGATATGTATGTCTTAAGTATCAACAAGGTTTAATTCGCTACCGAGCGAATATGTTATGCGTGTGCTTTCTATAAATTATATTTGAAGTTCTAAGGGAAGTTAAAATTAATGATGAAAAATGTATTCTTGATATAATCCCGGTTTTGCAGAATCTTTACTTTGTTGAGGATCAGAAAAATAAAGGATGTCAAAAAGCCGGTATCCTGACCTGAATATAAGCACTTGCAATAAGGTTGCTCACTGATCTGTAACCTTGCTCCCTACTTAATATTGGTTTGTGAGTGACTACCAGTCTTTGGCAAAAAGCGGAGTTTCGTCTGCAGCACCACTCGCCGTACTGTGAAATCTTGCATGTTTCTTACCGAAAGGCTCTGCAGAACACATATGTTTTTCTTTGAATAAGGTGGATCGAATAATGCCTTGCAAACCGCCGCTTTTCCGATTCTCGCTGGTTTCTCCATCAGCACTTTCGATGGTTCGGAATATGCTGTTGCTCAAAGAGCAATCAGTCCCCAGCCGATAATATAGCATACTTTTCCATAATCAAATTTCAATCCGGATTTAGGCAGGCTGGTGAATCGCACATTTTGAGTTATAAGAATAAAGCCAGGTGGCAGATGAATGAACTAGCGAAAATGATGTGTTCCTATCTGATACCATTAAGCCTAAACATCAAAAAATTTGTTTATGCATTTAAAGTGCAAATTTGTTTTAATTTCACAAAAAGGACAAGCAAATAATTCGTATTCTGACATGAAAGATATATTAAAATCAGATGGCAACTACATTTTAGGTTTGTCAAGTGTATCGGCTATTTTCGTGTCGTTCTGTAACCTACGTGTACCGAGCCAACGTGCACACAAGCACTTACCTTGCACTCCACCTTCCGTGTGAACCGCACAGTAAACAGGGTGTCCCAAAATGTATACATATTTTACCTAATTGTAAAATTGGCTTTTATCGTTATTTTATGATTCAGTCAACTTGAGGATATTTACACGTACCATTTTAGTAATCTTTCACTGAATGCTCTCAAAACAAATTATATCAATATTATGATAAACACCAGGTTAAATGATTTAAAATATGTATGTATTTTTATGCGACACTCTGCATATAGACTATCAGTCAAATCACCGATTGCTTATGCCAAACCTTTCATTATATAATGCTTAAAATTACTATATCTATTTATATATCGGTAATTGGGAATGTCTTTTTTTATGATTTTCTCATGTTTTCGCCAGCTTATTAGCGGATTCTGTAGTCTGCTGGATGGAACGTTAAACATTTCGGTGATGTTCTCGTGGGATAAATAACAGATGCCATGGATCACGCAATATTTAAACATAGGCGAAAGATTGATAGTCTTTCGCTAATCGATATTGACTCAGGTTTCGCTACTGATAATTGTGAAGTCTATTCTGAAGTTCATTGCGTCATGATAGGATGCGAGCTTTTTAACGAGCTTCATTCCGAATACTTGCAAGCATTTTAGTGTGGTAACAGGCTACTTCAGTAGTATGCCTTTCTATAATTCATTTGAATAGCTTTATAAAGCTAAGTATATTTCATAGAAAAAGCATGCTAGGAAAAATGATATCTTGTATATGTTTGATAGAAAATTTTGACTTCTCTAAATTGTATTTTCTCAGCAAGGGTAGCTTTTGGTTATAAGAAAGTGGCTTACCATGAGCTTTTTTAAATTGTGAGATGTTTCTTCATAATACGTTGTATCAGCTAAGTTACAAATGCTGCCTTTACTCCATGAAATATGTTCAACATCTATTCCACACAATTTCAAGACAAGACATTGTGACTTCTTAGTCAAAAAATAAGCAAAAACGTACTTTTGCTTAAACGGGATGGAAACAGTGTGCAGTACCTAAAACTTGAATTAAAGTGTACAAGTCACTAGATAAGAACATTATTCAGCTATTAGCAGCATTCTTATAACGGAGAGCTACAGGTTCTTTATATAAGCAATTTAAATAAGCATTATTCGCTATCGAACAAGTACGAGAAATTATGTTTTGTGCACGTTTTCCATACAATATTTTTCAGTTTATGAATGCATACAAAATAAATGATAAAAAGGCATACTGCTTATTTGACCAGTTTGTACAATATATATTTTTTTGCTGGTAGTCAGAACAAATCTCGCTTAGAAGCCCATCTCCTACCATGACGTTTTACACTGTAGAGTAGACTACAGGACAATCAGTATCACAACTTGATTCACTACATATTAGCGAATTTGTATCAGTGTTTTGCCTATGTAAAAATATTACGTGATCTTTGGCGTCTACTGTTCTGTCCTCACTATCCCTGTTGTCCCACATGAGTTCCTCCTGTAATACCTCCATTATAATACAGCATGTCCCCCATGACAAGGCATTTTCCACATACCCAAATGTCCTCATCAATATCGTCGTCCCATATTTTCACATAATAGCATGCTTAATTCATATTAACAACAGAAATGTCTTGTTTGCTTTTATGTTCGCTGAATTCAGTCTCTGATTTGTCACATACCAATGTTTTTACAGTGCACCATACATGCCAAATATCGTTGACTAACGTTTGTCATGACCGCCTGTTGTATATCAGATATGATTTAATATGTGCGAGGCACTACACAATTCTGTTGTTTACACAGTTGCTCACACCAGGCAGCAATTACCATTTTCGAATGCATTTTTACCGCAGCAATAGGTTTTTAAAAAATATGCGGTTATTATTATTGTGTAATGCGCGTTGAAGGTAATATAGTTTTTTTTTCATTTTGCGTATGGTGCATTTAAAAAATCAAGAAATTTATAAAAGTCCTGTTGATGACAAGAATAAGATATGACCAATGGAAAAATGGTGTTTTATTCGAGACGTTTCGCTATGCATCGGCAATCCTTAATCATAGTCTGAGTAATGCGTATATAAAGGTGAAACATGCAAAAATTGCACGGTGTTTACAGTTCATATCGTTCGTCTGTGTGCGTAATCTATATATCCATCACTGCAGCTACATCTTGCACCCAAATAGGTGCAGTGAGGATTGAAGAAATCGCGTTCGACTCACTGATTGTAGCGATTTCCTTGTTCATGTCGGAAGCGGGCTTGGCAATTGCGTTACAATTATTCTCACTGTCGTCCGAGTTATTGCTGGGCCTGGCCCTTCCCACGTGCCTGATTCTCTTGCTAAGACAATGCTTCAGTCCGTACTATGGTAACGCCTATTCGCTGCGGTTTTTGGTGGACTGTTGGCTGGCAACCATGACCTGTGCAGCTCATGGCTAACGCGGCGTTTGGCGTTTCCTTGCGGCGGACATTTGTGCATCGAGCGCGACGTGTCAAGTCATCACCGCACTAATTAAAACCCAGGCGGTGGCTACAAGAATGTATAATTATAAAAACGCACGCGGATGAACGCTAGGAACAATGAATACCTTGCAATCGGTGCATGTTCCACCGCTATACGTGCCTCGCTCAGACTAACCTACCACTACATATGGTTAAATATTCCCAACCCAACGCCGAAACGTCAGGAAAAAAAACGTCTATTTTGGTGGCCGTATTTTCTTTTTCTTATTCTAAACTGCTTCCTTGAACCCGCATATTGACTCGCATTTGCAACGCTAGCAGCGTTTAAGGCACGCTTATAGTTCATTTTATCAAATAATATCGCATGCATGAGTGTAGTTCCCAGCAAATAACCTTTCAGAAAGTGGCATATGCTTATTTATGCACACAAATAAACAACGAGCAGACCTACATCGTTTAACTTCACGCGTCAACTTCAACAGTGTGAAATCGAAGCGTATTTTTGGTCCATGCAATGGGAACTTTGGCTGAATAATCACGTGTTTGACCCCGACAGTGAATGCCCGAGGGTGGTCATATGTAAAGTTATGAGATCCAACCTTAACGGCCAGACTTTTGTTTGTAAAATGTTTGTACGTCAACGGTCGTCCAAGTTGAATGGTAAGACTGACACAGTGTGTGGCGGTCAGCACCCATGTGGGCGAAATCAGGCTTCCTCCGCAATATGGATCTGCACCATATCCTGCGTAGTACAATACCACCTATTTTAGGAAAAAAAGCTTATTCAGTGGGTCATTTATATCTATCCAATTTGCGTTTAACATATACATTGAAGGAGTTCTTATTTTTGCTACTGGGGAAAAATAATGCAGAATATGTGTAAGCTGTGTAAGGAAGGAGCCCAGCCTAACTGACTGCTCGCAGGCTGTCCTGACAAGTCACTGATGTAGCTGACAGAAAACAGTAGCTGATGCTTCATTGCGAATGGTCTGAAGGTCGTGTGTCTTCCCTGTGACGATGTGCACTTGATGGCCTTTAACCGCTGGATGAATATTCACTGGCATACGCAGGTGAGTACGCAGATGGACACACGCGCAACCCAAACAAATCGCATTTTCTCCAGAGTCACTTCAACTCGCAATCCTGTGGCTACGAAGCAGCAGAACTCTACACGCTACCGCCTCGAGCAAGTGCAAGGCACCAATTATGCAATACTTGGATCGCCGTCACAATCTCTTATAAACGACTGCCATATGTCACAAAGGAATTTGCACAGAAACTGACAGAGACTTGTAGACATTGTGGAGCAAGAGAGGATGCAACACCGTCCCGCGGCCACTGCAACCCGAGTGTGGGTTGCAATTTTAAGCCATTTTGGTTGGATTTTCCTTCACGAAAGGCGTAATTAGTCGCTGAGATGACTGTTGTCCCTCTTAAACGACTTGGTGACGCAGGTGAGATCCATGTTTGTCACTGTAACAACGGCGCATGCCTATTCAGCGTTTGCATTACCAACATTTGAATGGACTTTAAATAGTACCAACAACGCCAAAGACGCTGGGATAGCTACGCCTGGCATATACGCCATTGCCAGCAAACGATACCCAACTTAAGGGTTTAGCCGCTGAAATTGCTGCCACACTCGATTTTTGCACCGGCGTTTCAGAGAAAAACGCCCTAAAAATTGAGTTACAAATTCGCTGTCTCGCCGGTTTTTGATCGAAAGTATGTAGTATTAGGTAATCGGACATCGATCTTTTTCAAGACGTGCCATCCTGGTTGATGTGCCTTTGTGTGTTTTGATATCGTCTAAGCGTACGTTACAAAGCGAATATTAATGAAACTTACTAATATTCAGTAAAGTTTATCAAACAGGACGGGTACGTGATGAAACATGTCGGTGTACGATTACCTTGTAGTAGAGGACTCGCCGAAAATCCCGCAGCATGCCGAAATTTGCGAAGACTTTATACGCTTCCGCTAATTGGCCATAACGCAGGTTGTGATAATTATTATCGTGTAGTCGATTTTGAGGTCATTTCAGTCATGGTAGGACGCGAGCTTTTAATGGAGCTTCGTTGTGATTACTAGTAAAACGTATCTATTGTAAACCTGCCAACTAATGTTGTTTGCCCTATATTCATTTAGTTTGACTGTCTTTATAAACTCAAATATATTTTATGGAAAGCATGCTCGAAAAATAACATATTATTTTACCTTTTTTCATAGCAAATTATGCCCTACTTAAATTTAATACTTACAAAAGGACATCTTTCGGTTTAAAAAACGTTCCTCAATTGCCACATAATTTTCTAACTTCTGAATGTCAGCATCGAATTCAGGCCTTAAAAATGAGCACTGTGTACACCTGTTGTAGGAAAGTAAGTTTTCTTCTATACTTTCAGGAAAAAGTCACATAGTTGTCATAATATTTTTATTTTGATGTGGAAACATGATTTATGCAGCATACGTAGCATTAATACATTGACGAATTCGACTTATTATGAATAAACACCTTAGAGTTGTAATATCCGCATAACTGGCATCTTTGTTAATTTGAAATATACTCTTCAAATACGTGTATTATTTAAACAAGGCGTAATTTGCTAACAAAATGGAATGGGCATACTGTCATCTTGCATGTTTTCCATAAAATATATATTGTAATTTATAAAGCCAGTCAAAGTAAATGATAAAAAGCCATACCACTTAAGTAGATACGTTTCGCTAGTGGGCCGAACGAACCTCGCTAAGAGCTGGCATTATCTGGAGACATATATGACTTCAGTATATACAAAACGTTTAACCAGTATCACAAGCTGAGTCGATGCCCATAAGCGAAAGAGTGTAAATCTTCCGCATAGGTCGGCAAGTGGCGCGATTTTTGACGACTAGTGTATACGAAGGAATGATACCTATTGAAAGCATGCTCTAGAAGTACAAAGTAAACTGTGCTAATACGTAATACTGTTTAAAAATTATAATTTATGCTAAAGCTGTCCAAACACACCGGGATGAAAAGGATGGACGCTCGTTAGGTAAAATAAAATGCCCCATGAACGGCAAATTAAGTTCAAGTTAATTTAACATATGCGAGTTGGTTAGGTAAAGTTAAGTTACACTTTCTTCTCACCTCAGATTATACAACTGCTTTTATCAAATAAACAATTCACTAGAGAAAATCAAGTGAAATATTTCAAGGAACTGGGTCCGCGCCCAATTACATGCCAAGGCCAACTATGGGGTACGGCTTCCGTCTTTGTTTCATCGTAGGGTTCAGGCGGCAGTGTTATTGGCATACGTTTTCCGTAATTCTCAGGCAGACCATTTCACAAAATTTAATTTTCGGCAAATAAAAAGGCAAATGAACATTGAAAAATATCAGCTGATTCTTTCCAAAAGTATAAATTAAATCGTAAATTAGGAAATTAAAAAGGTTTATAAAAACCTGAATGGTGACTCCTGAGCCTATGTCCAACTACTCGCAATGTGACACATAATTTGAGGTAGAGGTTGAACTTACCCACCATCACCGGGAACCGTACTCCCCATATTTTGACTGTACTTGAGCAGTGGGTTACCATTTTTTCCTGCATTATCGTGGGTATTGAGTACTCAAATAAACTTGTTGGCATACCTGGCATGCATTCGACGTTTGACAGCTGAGTTTCTAAAGTTAGTGTTTATGTCACGTGAACAAAAGCCGTCCACAATACAGCTTCCAAATAGCAGCTAAATTAAGAGATATGTTTAATTTTAGCGTTATATTCTTTGTCAGGCTTGCGTTTAGCAGTGTCATCAGCATTAAATTGAGTCAAACATGGGGAAGAGTTTGCGATTTTTAATGGTTGATGCACATTTTAAGACAGAAAACATGTCTCCGGATTCTGTGCATAACCAGAGTTGTTACTAAGGCTGCACTTTCCTATTCAAAAGCCTTGTTTTGAAAGCCAATTCGGTAGAATATAGAGGTGAAACTCCTTGATTATAGGTAAATCTTATCACATGAACACCAGGAACATTGAATTAGCCACCACAATATATCTAGCCACTATGTACTTCATATGCTGGCTGATCCATTACCACAATTTTTTTCTTCAAAATTACGATAATGATACTAGAAGATTTCGAACAACCAGGGAAGAAACGAGCCCCAAAAATAATCGAATGACTTTGCTCCATAGACACGAATGATTCCCGTATAAACTGTGAGGCAGCTATTGTAACGGAGTGTGTTCCTGTGTCAACACCAGTTATGTTTCTCCAGTACGTGTTAGGAAGGTAAGACAAGATAGGATAAGAAATAGTACTTTACTGTCAATTGTACATCACTAGTACATAAACTCTGCTCCGTAGATCAGGAGCTTGCCTTCTGTGTCCGGTCCTGCTTCGGCAGCGGACTCGGGTTGTCGGGAGCGTGTCCCACAACAGAGTTCCCTTTCTAATAGCAGCCTCGATATTTAAGGGGCTGTCGTTGATGCTCCCCATTGGCTCTCGAAAAGGTCATACGCGCACTTGCTAACATGCGCCGTGCAGCATGACGTCAATGATATCAGCACTCAGCCCCAGGGCGGTCTGACTTCGCGTGCCTTCTTTGTCCTAACCTAGTCAACCCCTGATTACAAGATTGACTTGTCCGGCGCGACATCAGATGGCTGTCTCTCTGGCTGACGTGTTCGACTATCACAACAGCAGTCATCCCAGGAAATGTCATTTAAAGAAAAGGCGTCCTATGGAAAAATTACAAAAGTTGATACAGTACATTTTCGACAGTAAACCCCCAGGTCGCCGTCAGATTTGACAAAATGTACAAAGAATAACGGATATTTTAAAGTGTTTGTACACTTATATAGATGTTAAGTATGGGCAATAATTGAACGCTGCAATTTCCGTCACGCCGTTGTAGACATAATTAGCACACGCAGTAACGTATTGTAACATTGGCAACTATAACTTCCGTCGAGTCCTGCGTCCTTCCACGTCATCCGGTGGGGGAGTTAATTGTGGTTCATGTTGGTTCATTGTTATCGGCAGTAGTATTTTACCAACTTCCATTGACATGCTTGTATACTGCAGTACATTTGATGTGCAGGTTGGTGTATTAATCATCAAAGGGGCAAACTCCGACGATGGGCGTTTTGTCTCATGCAAATTCACATCCACTTTTTACAATCAATCATGCTGGTTTGCTGACAAAAAGTGTCTGTGGATGCGTGTGGAGACGTAGAGTCCTGTTTGGCCGCAATATATCATATTAAGAATTTCGCATAATATTTTAAAATAAAGAAATGCATTTGCGAAAATATTCGCGGTCCAGAGATAAATTTACCTTCATTTTCCCCAGAAGAGGAAGAAGAAGTGGAGGCGAAGTGAATGCATTTACTATTTTATTAGGGAGGTTTTGATTTTGTCAGTCCAAACCGAATGCGAAATATTAGGGCCACATAATAAGTTCTGAACTGTAGGGGGATGCATTGTTGGTATCAATAGGAGGGAAAACAAATTGAAAGCGTGTGACTTGATTCGAGGGTAAAATGGTGTGCAAAACTGACATTGAACAATCATATTTTGCCGAAATCATTTTTGATGCAACGTCTGCTAAAGTCACGTTAGGGAGAAATGAATTTAAAAAGTAAAAAGACGACTGACGATAAAAGCCCTGAGCGGCAACCCGGTATGAATTATCATCCCTAGTTGAAAATACCTCCATGCACTTACCTAGTGATAGGTGTGATATTTCCCCGACCGCTTAGTAAACTGTAGATAAGTCTTCGAACTGAAATGTTAGCTGATTTTGTAATGCCAATTTGGCTCTGAGGGAAAAGTGCAATAATTAAAAACAGTACTTTTATTTAAGCACGTTCTCTCTAGGCCCTGCTACTTACCATGGAAGTGCTAAGAAATGTAGTTGCTAATATTATGTTCCAATCAAAATTGGTTTGAAAATTATTGATAAATTCTTATCAACAGTAGATTCCCTATCTCATGAAATGCGGTGGATACACTTAAAAAGGTAATGTTGTGTGATGTCAGCGGCGTGCCCCAGAGTATTACAGGAGTAAAGGAGGGAGCATAACTAAAAATTAAACATAGGTTGGCAGACAAATCACTATTTACAAGCATAAATAATCTAATATTCTCAAAAAAAATTTGCGATTAATGTAATGGCTAAATGAATTTTCATTGATTAATCGTTTAATAAAAATATATTTAAGCTATGGGAGTAGAAGATAATGGGAAATAAATGCAGACTAAATTTACGTACAACATTTGTTTAAATTCGGTTGATTCTATTAACATTCAAGATTGCATAATGTATGCGGGAATTGCATTTGGTCACCTTAACTTAAGTTTTTTTCCGAAAGTCGATACTTGG
>JAYGXS010000005.1:3976791-4022478 GCA_036362985.1 Ligula intestinalis
GGTACCTTGGTGTGACAATAGCTTCCAACCTCTCATGTACTCTTCATATTGAAGACTTTTTTTATAAATATCCGCAAACTTTAATATCAAATCCGGCTTTTGCGTTCTTATCGCACCCTGCAAGCCCTCATCTGGCGTTTTATAGATACCGGTATTCTCCCTCTCATTCATTACTGCTCTTGAGTTACTTTTCCATCATTACTTAAGAAAGACTTTCTTGTTATTGAACGTATTTTCCGCATGCTCTCTTCAGCTGCCGGTTTTTCCTATGCTTTTTAGCTAACCTTACAATGCAGCAACATTTGTTAATCGGTCAAGAATTTCGTGGACCGTATTCTTAGTGAGGTCACTCACCCTCTCCACTCTGAACTAATGACAGCGAAGTCTTCTCTTACTTTGCGCCGAAGCTTCCCACATATAACATGTCGTACATCGGCCTACCATAATTCGATGCTCCCATTCTCAGCACGCTTCCTTACATGTGAAAAAACGGAAAATTATGAAGCTTAAGGCTGACCTGATTCCACAACTGATGTTGTAACCATGTTGACTTCTTACTTTGAGTTTTTTGTGATCTTTGACCATTTACTCGTGAGTTTTTGGGACTCCTTAATTTACTTTAGTTCTTGCTCACCGTAAATGAAAAATGTTTTGCTGAAAGTTTGATATACCCTTAAAATGAAGTTTTTTTCACCTCCAAAAAAATAATTCACGCTAGGACAGTGAACTGGTAGAATTAAACAGACACTGTAGGTATATAGTGTGTGTATTGACATGCCAAATCAAGGAAGTATTGCGATTTATTCTGTATGTTAGCAGTTCTTGTCTTCTTTTTGTGTGCGTTTTACACTCAAACAGGCCGCATGGTAGATGCAGTGAGCCAAACCCGCGGCCACTTATTTGCGTTCGGGGTTGCCATCCTGACCGAGGTAGTTTCCAAATCTGCCATGGTAACACTCCTCCTTCCCATTATGCTTGGTCTGGTATTTTTCAAAATTTATCCATTTTACACACATTGCTTTTACTTCCCTCTATCGAAAATAAAACTTAACTTACACAAGAAGTAATGTACTTTCGCAGATTTTTCAACGTTCCAGCAGAGTAAAATGCATTTTAATCCCGAATATCTTTATGAATCCCCCCATATTTTCTGTTGAAATTTAATCGATCAACAACAATTTAAATAATGCTGAGCTTACGCATTTATATTTTGTGGCATTTTTTCTGAAAAAATTGTTTAACATCGTACAATCTGCGAGCAAAGGCCAAGTCAATCAGCTTTCACACGTTTCTGTTGTGTCTTCCATTGACCATTGCAATGCCGCTCACAGTTATTCTGCCTGCAACCACCCCATCCGATGCAATCGTATATTCAAAGGCACGCGTAGTCTTCTGAACATGGCCAGAAGCAAACTACTAAATCCTCATGTTCATAAGTGCAGTTCATTTTTGTGCTGTGAAGGAAGGCATTATTTTAAGTATGCACTACAGTACGACATTTAATAACCCCGTAAGCCCGTTCAAATGAGCGAATTTCATCTACAAGGGTGGTTATGGAGCATGCGTTAGCTTTCGATCAATTATCCTCGGGCCAGTACGTTTAACTGCGAATGGGGGACAATGTGAATATGCGGTCAATGATTTTCACCATACGAGAGAAGAATCCACATCCAACTGGCCCAAAAAGTTGGCGAGCTCTTCCGTGCGTGAGGAATGCATCGGAAGCGGTCAGCCCCCTACTCACCCCACTTTGATTTGGAGTTGCGCACCGACCAGAGGCAACCATCAGGCGTTGGATTATGAGGCCGAAAGACCCACTGCCATGACATGAAACGACTAGAGTCATTTACCAGATCTGGTGCAGTTTTAGACAAAGCACCTTCGTCGGAGAAACCGGACGATTACTCCGGACGCAAATGGCCGAGCATGTATCGGTGGTTAGAAAAAAGACGCCAAATCCCAGGTTGCAGCTCATTCGATGGGAATCACCCATATTTTCAACTTTGACGTGGCCAAAATCCTCGCAAGAGATGACAACCGCGTGAGCCGTGACCTGCTGGGGTCATGGTTCGCAGGCCCGTGGTCCATCAACAAGCGCAACATTTTGGCGTTCCCATACGGTGTACTGAGAATTTTCCTGAACAAGAGAATCAATCACGAGGAAAGGTCTGTTTGCAACAAAAATTCTAACGACAGCGAGCATAATTTTCATCAAATTATCAAGCCCGCATTCGAAGTTGACGAGGTGATTGTGGCAATTAGTGACTCGAATGCGAAGAGTCAAGCCAGTACCGCATCAATTAAGACCCAAGCAGTGGCTACAAAAGTGAGAAATTATGACACACACACGCAGATTATCACTTTGAACTCTAAATACCGTGCAGCCTGTGCATGTCTCCACCCCATCTGCGCATGACCATGACTGCGTTTTTATCATCTATGATCAATGCTTCCCGAGGGAATCCGAAAAATCAGACAAATAAAACTCATTCCGGTGATCGCATTTTCTTCTTTTGAACTACTTCCTGGAATTCGCATATTCTCGACTATTGGAAATTTTCACCATATCAAACAAGTGAATCGTGGGAATAGAAAAGAGGAATCAATAAGATAAGGGTAATTACACGGGTGAAGTTTTGGTGGAGGCAGTCCAGGGGAAGAACGACGAGATGTTGGGAGCGCAGACGACTGCACAGAGTGAAGCACCTCAGAAGAAGATGATGCGATCACTGGGAAATAGTCTTACCATTCTGAATATTCGAATCCCGTTGGGAGTCCTTGCTCATAGGTAATGGTACGATAGCCTGACTCCTCGGCAGATATGGCTGAATCATGCACAGATTGCATAGTAAGGCGAAACAACCGCGTGAGCCGCGAGCTGTTCAAATCATGATTCTCAGACCTCCAGTCCATCAACAAGCGAAACGATTTTGCATTACCATACGGTGTACTGAGACATTTCCTGAGCGAGATAATCAGTCACGTGGGAAGAACTGAGCGCAACGACAACTATGATGACAGCGAGCATAATTGTCGCGCGATTATCAAACCCGCATCTGAAGCGGACAAGAACGCTGTGGTAAGTAATGAGCCATTACCGCACCAATTAAGACCTCAAGCGGTGGCTAAAGAAGCTGACAATTATAGAACGCATGCGGGTGACCGCTACGAACTATAAATACCGTGTAATCTGTGCATGTATCACCCTATCTGCGCATACCTCAGACTGCTCTTCGATTACGTATGATTAAGTATTCCCGAGGGAATCCGAAACGTCAGGAGAATAAACCTCTTGTTCCAGTGATGGTTTTTTCTTCTTCCAAACTGCTTCCTGGAAGTCGGATAATCTCCTCTATAGTTTGCATCGGCCATCCGCGTGCGCACTTTTATCATCCGTCCGTATCACCGCTTGAGGTCTTTATTGGTGCGGTGATGGCTTGACACTCAGCGTTCGATTCGTAAATTGCCGCGATTTACTGGTCCCTGTTGGATGCAGGCTTGGTAATTGTGCGTCTATTATGTTCGCTGTCGTCCACGTGACTGATTCTCCCGCTCAGGTAATTTCTGAGTATGCAGTAGGGAAACGCCAAAACGTTGCGCTTTTTGATGGGCTGAGGGCCTGTGTTCAATGACTCGAGCAGCTCGCAGTTTACACTGTTGTCACCTCTTGCGAGGATTTTGGCCTCGTCAAAGTTGAAAATATGGCCAGTTCACGTCGAGTGAGCTGCAACCTGGGAGTTGGCGTCCAGGTGGCGCCCTACCACTTGATCTACAAATGCCGCGTCTAGCATCCAGAGTTTAATCACATTTGGGTCAATTTTACCCGCCCAACTTTGCCGCTCGTATGCAATCCACCAATACGAAACAGCAAGCTGGATGCCAAAGCAGTCTTTCCTAGGTAATTATCTAGCGTCCACCAGGTCGACTACTATGCTTACTGAATTTTTTAGGTGGTTTGGGAGCTTTGCTCAATTGTGTGGGCGCAATTGTGAAAAAACGCGCAGCATTCGGCGTTATTTGAACCCGCATCCTAGGGAGGACCTTTGCACGGATTTAATGCTTTACCAGATGAGCTACAAATGCCATGTCCTGCACCGTGAGTTTAATCGTACTTGGATCGAAATGTCTATCCCAGCGAATGCTTCTCCTTTTCTTCTTACCAATCTTAAGTTTACCTGCCTGAGGAGTAGTAGGTTGTTTTGTTTACTGATAGGTTGTGGCACATTTGCACGAGTGTCTTGTTTTACAAGAAAGTACACATGCAAGTACGGTTGAGTCATGCGCTAACCTCGCTCATCCTCACTGCCAGTGTGTGGTTGTTAATTCTCGCTCATAGTAACGTTCTTATACCTTGGAAATGGTTTACCGACCTGAACCCAGATGTACTTTCAACTTTGTCACATTTATTGGTAATATTTTTTCAAAAGTTTGACTACGAAGTCCAAACTTCATTAAAAACGCTGTTTAAAAATTTCAGATTTTCAGAGTTTTCAGTCTATTGTCCTTAAATACAGACTTCGGTGTATGTGTTCGCAAAAAAACTTCAAAATATGATAACTCTCAAATTTCGGAAATTCATCTCCATGTAATTATTTGTTTCGCTCATGGTTCTAGAATTACCCAAAATGACCCATCGGGAAAATAACCTCCACAGCATATGATATAATTCAGAAATGTAGTTTAGTGAGTATGCTCGTACTTTCGACCAATAATCTTCAGGCCTAACATGTTTATGGAAACTGGGTGCAAGTTCAAACGTGTTCGTCTTTTCGGCCAAACGTGTCGTGAGCATGGGGTCAGGGTCAATGAGCAAAGGCTGCTTGTGATGGCAGGGTTTGATGCAGCAGTCTAGCATGGGGAGACGGGGGCGAGAGACAAAAACATAGCGTGGATTCGGCTAAGTGACTGTAGGTGACGCCAACCGTGGGGCCTGTAGGAAGTTCTTTTTTGCACACAACGCAGGCTTCATCAACCTTATAGCGGTTGCTTCTGCTTTTTCTAGCAGGCACTGCCCCAAGGACTTCTAATAATTTGTTGGGACCTTGTAGATCGCTCGGAAAGCTTCGGTGGGGTCCACTCGATTTCCGGAATCGACCATGTGTGCCAGAATAGAGCTGTTTATGCGCCTAAATTCACCTTTTATCAGTCATGCCGGGGGCTGTTCCTTTATTCTTTCGGATAGGCACCGGCTAGTGAGACCACTATAACCTGCTCCACAGGAACAAGTGAAAAAGTAAATGTATATTGCTGTGGTGTGAGCTGTTAACATATCCTTATCTTCCAAATGTAAATGTGGGTTGGTTGAGAACACTATCTGAACTCTGGTTGCTGGGAGGGTTCTTGCAACGGCTTGGTCGAAGCATCTTTTTAGCAGTTAATTTGTTGCGTCTCCTCAAAAGGAGACTTTAAGGAATGATGTTTTCTTTTCTATTGTAGGCATGGTAGCTTATATTTGTTACCCAGCCATATTATTTGTAATGTGTGCAATGTTTCAGTGCTGAAATGCACTCGCGAAAGTCGACCCTTGCAACGATTGTGCTAACTAACATAAATTTTTCGAAGAACCAAGGACAGTGTAAGGCAGTCTGGGTGAAATGGGAACTCATCAAACTTGATGGCGTTTGATATAAAAAACGACTGGCTGAATTCGTGTTCACCCGTCGAAGGCTTGTCGCTGACCCAAGGTATGCGTTCCCGCAGTCTGACTTTGGTGGATTATAATATCTCTGCTCTCTGGCAAAATCGATCTCCGGTGACGCGTTGACTCCCACACCGGGTTAAATTGGACACGGGCAAAACACCAACACAAATTACTACCGAGTTCACCAATCTCCACGAACAAATGGTAGGTGGTTCCTCATGGCTTCGTGACTGTGGTTTAAAATCCATTCCCAAACTTGGCTAGATTGAATCTGAGACACAACACTTGGCTGCTAGTGGAGCGCAAAGGAGCCCGTGGCTTCCACCGCCAGCCTTACTGCGCCAGATGCCTGGACAATTATCACGTCAAATTCCGACGCTAGTGATTATATTTCAGCCGGTCACGACCCGCGCTCTGGCCACCAACCAATTAGCGCAGAAGCAGACCACTGCCCTTGATAGGGGGAATAAGGGGTGAGCCATTAATTTTTCTGTGTATACGGTAACGTACGTACTAAACTTCAAACGCATGTTTCCAGGTTTCCGGTAATTTTAGCTGAAAACGCCGTATTGGCGACGTGACATTTCTCATATCGCCCGATCAAGTTAAGGCTCGCGAAAAATACGTCAAGTAAATAGCTGTGATTGAACCAGGTCCTTGAATTAGGACAGTTAACAACGCTTTGGCGGGGCAGCCACTTCAAACGCTCGCTACAGGTCACCCATGGTCGCTCAATCCTGATTGGTTGAAATGCTCTGGAAGGTGCGAAGTGAATTAAATAACGGCTGACCGCGTTCTTGCTTAACGGCGTGTTAAAGGTCAGTCCTACTGGTACTTTCACGTGGGGCTGCTGAAATTTGAATCCAAATCATTAAAAGAAGACCGACGGTCTACTGCTGAACACCTGGAGTCCATTCTTGATCTGTCATGAGACAAATTCCTCGATGTTTGAGAATTATCCTCTACTACTATCAGTATGCATTCCTTTTCTTGTATCCGCTGGTCCTGTTACCACTGCTCCTTGCAAATAGTGACACGGTAAGTATGATCATGTAGTTTTTAAATTTTTTTAGTTATGAGGTGATTATTTCTACTGACTAGTCCTTTCTTTTTAACGCATGTGCCATGCATTGTCACTTATGACCATCGAGTTCGATGAAGATCAGAAACTGGAATTGTTGTAGTCGGTCTTAAGAACGGGAGCTTTGCAGCGTTGTTTGGTCCCTTCTTTAGGACAGCGCAAGCATCGCTTGATTGTATTTGAAATATCATCACCCTTAAAGGGTAAGTATATAATGACGGGCTTTTTTGGAACTGAATGTTAAATCAAATTTAGCCCAAGAGGATTGCTGTACTTCTGATTAAAGCGTACAGGATAGTCACAATGAAGTTGGGCTGCTTTTATGTGGGAACAACTCTGCGGGCAGGTACAGGTAAATGAATCTATGCACATGGATGTGGTCTGGTTGACATTTTGTCCTTGATCTCTCCGTATAGGATTGGAGCGGTCGAGAAGAGTACGTGGGCGTTGGCTGCTGGGAAGGTGGTTGCTACAGCTTGACTCAGGTGCCTCCTTAGAAGTTCGCTTGGTTCGTCCCCTTGAAATGGGACCCTCATAAATATTCACTTCTTCTCTCCTGTTAGCATTGCAGGTTTTGGTGGCCTTTCAGCCATTTGCTTAGCGATAAATCGACTGGGGTACCCAATTTGTCGAAATACACATTCAACAATCCTTAGCTCCTCTTCTATGCTATCATTCGAGCAGACATTTTCACCCTTTGCGTCAAACATCGTACTAAATTACGTTTGAAGTTTAACGGTACGAAGCTAGTAAAATGGATGCATTGCCAGGACCTCGTCGTCTTACGATATACCTTTCGTTGAATGCTCCCATCAGCCCTTCTACTCAGCAATACATCAAGAAATGGGAGTGATCCAGATTCTTCTACTTCTACTGTAAATTTGATAGACGGATGCACCTGATTCACTTTATGCATTAGAGCTGAAAAGTCGGTTTGGTCTGATGCAACAGCAAATATGTCATCTACGTAACGTTTGTAGTACATCAGATTATTTATCTGGTGGCTAAGTTGCGTAGCCTCTTGTTTGCCCATTAATAGATTTTCTAGAAGCGGACCCAGGGGTGAGCCCATAGCTACTCCGTCTAATTGCCTGTACATCTTGTTGTCGAAAAATAAACTGTACATTCAAGTTCCATTTTAGTAGCAATTCCCTGAGTGCATTTACTGGCACTCCTATGTCCTGGTGATTTGAGCTAATGAAGTCACAGATGCAATCTACTGTTTCTGTGACCGGCACGTTTGTGAACAGGGAGGAGACATCCAGTGAAAACATCAGTCCCGTTTAGGTCGAGCTCTTTCACACCGTCTACGAATTCGAAGGTGTCTCGGAGACTGTATGGGGCTAGTTGACTATGTATGGGTTTCAGTTTGTCCGCTAGCCATTTCGCTGTCGCATAGTATGGCGAATTTCTCATATCTAGGATGGGACGCACGCGTACGCCAGCTTTGTGAATATTCGGTTAAGCGTACAGTCGAGGTATGCGCGTGCCAACAGGGTGGAGACGTTCTAAGTCGTACTCGCTTATGCTACCGTTTTTTTGAAGTCTTTTCAGACCTGTAAAGGCCTGATGATAATTATCGAAAAGAAACGTATGTTCGCAAATTCACCCTCTGAACTTTTCAATGGGAATTTTAGCAAATTTAGAGAATGATTCACGTGTAGCGGGGTTGACACATCAGCGAATATCCACTTGGCCGGATATTGGTAAGCAGCTGTTATCTTAAGGGGGGGGGGTGCGAATCTGTCAGCCGTGCCCGCATGCCATCCTAGGTTAATCCAGGCGGACATGGGGGTAGGAGCTTGTCGGGCTATCGTGCTCCCCCCCCCGCCCCCGAGTGAAGCAATGATCACACTCGAGCGAGTGCGCAAATAGGTGTGATAAGGGGTCCTGTCACCGAATTGCGAGGAGAGTTCCAAGACATCGACCTGTGTGGCCAAAGTAAACAGTCAGAGAGTTTCGTTTTACCGATGACTAACATGGGAAGATTATCACGTTTATGTGTCAGACGTTTATGCGAAAACAAAGCCGATGGAACTGGTCCACGTGGGGCAGAGGTTCATACCGAAATCAGCGCTTCCAGGGACACTGTTAAGGGACTATTAGGAAATGCGGTATCAAAACATCTGTACAGATTAACCTGGTCTGCTGAAAAGCTATTTATTTTATAAAGATGGTATTTAAATGCTAAAAGTGTAATTCTAAAAAAGAAAACAAGAACATAGTCCGCAAATGCTTCCTATTACGCATGCTCCGATTGGGGTAAATGTGCAGTCATCGTGAACATATGGAGTCCAATAAGCAGAAAGTAAAATATTAACTAAATATTAAAAGTAAAATGTCAGGTTTTAAGTCAAGGAACATTAAAGAAGAAACATAGGCACTATTAATTCCGCGGTTGCAGCAAGAATTACGAAGGAACATTCTGAATGGTCGAGAATATGCGAGGCCCAAGTAACTGAATAGGAGAAGTTAGGACGTTCTTTGGGACCAGGAGTGTATTTGTCCGGCGTTTCAAACATCTTGCAACATGAGAAATGAGACTGCATTATTTTAATGTCACCCACCGAAACGACCTGGGAAAGGAACACACTCACCCGCAATAAAAGTAACATTGTGGTAACCGAACCTTATCACTAAACTCAATAATACCCTAAACCAAAAACTGTTTCTTTATTTAGGTGAAGGTCATTGCGAAATCACCTACAGTAATGGCAGTCCCCGTACTCATGTCCTGGCAGGGCATCAAACAAGCATTTTTCACCTTAGCCATAAATGTCACTGGCGAGTAAAAATAAGCTGGGATCTGCTGTCCTGATGGATGGATGAATGCGAAAGCTCGAAGGCTAGTTAAAGAAACGACCTAAGCAAAGTGATCTCGAACGCAAGAAACTTGGCTTATTACTTTGGATGTTAAAGTTTCTACTACACCAGAGTCTGGCATCATAGTAATGCATTGATTGGCCGTTTTGCAATGACCTCTTTATGTTTAGTTGACCCAATTGTGAAAAAAACTCGCGGCACTTGGCAGGATTCTAACTGGCAACTCTGCAAAATCTTTTTAATAATTAAGTCAGCCTAGTAGCCATTCTGGTGGATTATAGATGATTGGTCAGGAAATCCTGCTCGGGCATTCATCTTGCTGTTTGATAAAATTCATGTTGTGAAGCGTGGAATGAGTAGCTCAAGCGAGTAGAGCGTTGACTTGTGTAGAAGGCCTCCCCTCCTTTGTGGGTTAGAATCTCACCAAATTCCACGCATTTTTTTCACAACTGGGTCAACTGGATTAACCAAACTTGTCCAACCTCCTAAATAACCTTTTATACCCGAGGGCTGACTGGCTATTGATTGATTCATTCGCAGGATTGAGCAAGGTAATAATTATTGCCTAATGCTGCGTCGCATGGTGATTGGCTAGCTGACATCACACGCACATTGTTTTGCCCACTTGGTCGTTTTCACCGTGCGTAGGCGGGCTTCTTTTCGTTTTTGATCCATCTGGCTTCTTCCCTCTACAAAAAGAACGATAATTGATTATAAACCTGTGATTAGCGAGCAACTATGTGGCCGAGAATTTCAGATCCCTACAGATTTGATAGGGATGCGGTTTTGTCCTTTATGATGAAACACAAAAGGCACAATTGCCGATCCGAAGAGTGACTTTTTTTAGTAGGCTATGAACGTCAAAGAAATCCACAATTTCCTCAGTTGCCAATAAATCGAACATGCGGCTCACTGACAGTTATTGAGAAAAAGTGCATGTGATCGCTGAGACAGGACTTTTATTCGCCTGACCTTTCGAAAATCATCTTGGACCATTCTTCGGAGATAATAATAGAAACGAATAATCCATGCGCAGGGAGCTGCAGGGTCTATAGGATACAGTGCCAAGGAACCAGATAGCAGAGGATTTACCACGTCCGATTCCACGAATTATCATTAAAACTGGGCGGGTCAGGGCCTGCACGCCGGACATTAAGCAAGTATCCTCCGTAGGAGAGTCGTTAGTTATTTTAAGTGTGGTGTAGCAAAGTGACTGCACCCCATTAATAATGCAACTTCCATTCCATGAATTACCCGTTTCTGGTAATTTCTCAGATAAAGGATCTAAAGTGGATTTCAAAACGTCACGCTCACATGTACTTCTCAGTTGTTTTTTTTTAATTTATAAACTGTGCTGGTCAGCGAGGTTGTCTTGGAAACCGGATAATAGGCAAACAGGTTGCCGAAAAAGTACTCGTGCTTTTGTAATGCTCCCCCGGCAGTTTTCGCTTTATATAAACAAAATGTTACCCCTTAACTTTCGTCCTCATTTTATTTAGAACGAGTTAAAGGGAGCCTATCTGCTGTGTCTGATGAGCGGATATTGGATCACTGGCTTTATTCCGCTTTATGTGACATCACTTCTTCCAATTCTCTTTGCTCCGCTCTTGGGGCTCGTCACAAGCGCTTCAATCGCTCGGGAATACATGTCAGTAAGTGTCTCACACGCCTTCTATTATATTTCATATAACAGATGTACACTTTTCCAAACAGTAAAAATAATTTGAAATGCATAAGGAAGAAGGCATGTTGAGCACTGGATTAATTGATTTATTCTCCTGAGCTTTAGAACACTTACAGAAGTACATCTTCAGTGATGAGAAGTAGCTAGCGAAAAAGGGTAATTATAGCGGCCATAGGCCAATCCACTGTCAGAAATCCTCAGGTTAGTAACAGTTATCAAAAGGAACGAGGGAGAAGGGCAATGAGCTGTCAGTGGATTCTGGAGCAATTATAGTGGTAGAAGCTGATTAACTGTCAGTGAAGCAGGATGTCATGAACAGCAATTATTGGTGCGCCTTGTCACTCTGTATCCTGTTAACTCTGCCTCCTCTTCTGGCCGGTTCATCATATGATCATCTTCGTTTGCGATATCTACGTTTGGTTTGGTCTTGTTACGTCATTTGTTGTCATCATGCTGCAAAACTTTGTAGGCCACGAGAGGTCTAGATGCCTGTTGACGGAGTTAGCAACTGAGTACCATGCCTCAAACATCAGCCTTTGGGCTTTTGAGTTTCCTCGGAAAATAATGGTTTCTACTTGAACACGGAATTCATGGCCAGTCGCTACGACATGTGCTGCAAGTTGTGGGTTTGGGTCTAGTCTCCGAGCCGCCAGTTTGTGCTCGTGAAGGCGGGTCTGCAATTTGCGGCAGGTTTATCCAAAGAAATTGCAGTTTCCTTCGTTGGAACTTATCTTGTTTCTGTAGGAGGCAGTCTGTCTTTAGGTTGAATCACCCGCCGGCGTATGGTCGTCTGCGGTCGATGGGCTATATTTAGGCTAGCAGGTCACAACAATCGTGAGATTGCTTTGGAGTTCGCTTTCGTATATGGAATGACACTCCAGACTTAGGGTTGTTGTTGCACTGGTCGTCGTCTGTTCATTTGGTGCCTCTTTCTGTTTTATAAATTAAATGAAATTTGAAATTTCATTTGAAATGAATGTACACCCGATTAGCCATAAGGTTTGCTTTAGAACATTCCTCAAAGGAAAGATGGCACAATTGTGTGCAGAGAACTAAGCCCCATTCTCGTTTCTTATAGAGTTCAAATCTTCTTTTCCTGAGTTGCATGATGCTGGCCGTGGTCGCCGAGACCACAAATCTTCACCGCCGAATTGCGATGGCCTTTTTACGAAGGATGGGAAGTGACCCTCGTCTGTATGTTTCACTGCTCACATGAGCCAATACTTTCTTCAGCTACTCGTTTCGAAGTTTGTATTCTAAAAACGTGATAGATGCTTATCCGGGTTACAACTTTTACCAGACAATTTTACATGCAGAGGAAATCTAAATTTTTGCGCTGTTTTAAAATAAGAATTTTTTTATCAAACCGGTCATTATAGGCATAATTGATTTGCTAACAGATCCAGATGGCAAATGATATTCACTTGTCTATTGTAGTTACAGCTTTTGAGGTGCTTTGAGAAAGAGGTACGCACAGTCTATAAAACCCTAAACTTTTGCTTTCTGACGGGTAATTGGCGTGCGTAAGTAAGCTTTCGATAAATACTCATCGGGCCAGTTCAGTTATATGTCAGTGGTGTACAAATCAATAAAAGAGTTCGGCTTTTCATAAAATGAGTCTTGGGAATGGCGAACGATAAGAGAAAGCTAGTTACGTGGGGAGGGTTGGACAAAGACAGGCCTGGCGGAGGAAGAGTGTTGGCAGACAAAGAGGGCAGGGACGAATGCATACAACGGAACTTGCAGGGGGTCATTTTGTGCGCACAATGCCGGTTTCCTCCACCTGATAGTGGCTTCTAATGTTGTTGCTGGTAGGCGCTGATGCAGAGACTTTGGATACATTATTGCATAATTATAAATCTTCCGGGAGGCTTTGTTGTGGTCTGGCAACCTATCCTATACTTAGCTGTGTTTTTCAGGCTGAATAAATTAGATCGACAATGAATAGCTCGGTCATCGTTTTCAAGAAATTCACCGAGTGAAACAGACGCACTGCTGTCGTCCTCATTATAAACCCTCCGTCCGCTTCAGCCTGTTACACGCAAAAATTCAAGCTACGCGAGCAGGGATCGGGGAAGGCCGCTTTCGTCAATACAAGCCACAACGCTGCCTAACTTAGTCTTAGTTGGCAGTAGCCATTTGAACTGGCACTACTGCACTACCTACCTTCATTCACCTTCAGTAGATGTGCAAACATACTCAAAGAAACAAAGGCTGGTACGACCAATACTGCCACTAACTACGAGTGGACATGAGTGATCGTAGTACTGGCAATATTTTTGACGCTTATATTAGTCACAAGTGGGGCTGATTAAAGTCAGATCCAAACACCCCCGAGATTTTAACCCAGGACCTTTGGTCATTGTGTTGAAGACACAACCTCTAGTTCACGGGTTCCTTGCTTTGTCGTTTTTGATCAGGAATATGATAATTGAATGTAGATGTTTCGCCGATCTAGCCAAGGAACAATTAAGTCCCGCTTTGCCAAAGAGCTCGCAATGCAAACCCAAAGACTGCCAGAGATGGCCATTCCGGTCTCCCTTTGCTTTGCTGGATCCACTTCATCATATAAACTTAGTAACGATGTGACGGTCTTGAGTACTTGTGTTGCGAGCTCCTTGGCAAAGCGGAACTCAATTGTTTCGTGACTAGACCATCGAAAACCCTACATTCATTCATTAAATATTATGCTGTTATGCAGCCTGTGTGTGCTTTTACGACTTTGGCACTCAGAAAACAGAATGCATTAATAGATACTATGCTTGCGGGATAAAACAATGATAATAAATGGTAACTCAAACACATATCATGACTTTATGTCAGGGCTTGCCTTGGTGTTTGCCCACTCACCTCTATAAACCTAAGTCTGCTACAGTATGCTGAGTTTAGGCTAGGATACTGCTGATAGAGGCAAAATGCTAATGCTACGAGTGCTTATTGTAGTAATCATATTTACTAAAACCAGTGGCTGGTTGATTTAAAAAATATATTCCTATAATTGTATCGATAGCCGCAATGAATCGCTCTTTTGCAACAAGCCAATCATGTGGGCTGACTTGAATAATTACTCACTGATTAGCCCTTTTAGCTTTTATTAACCAGCCGTATAGCCAAAGTGGTAGAAACGAAAAGGCAACTTTGATTTTGTTATCTGATAGCTTTTTAATGGTCAGCCGAATATCTTGAAACTGGTGGATTCCACCGTTTACAGTAACCTATATAGGTGACCTTGTTTAAGCCGCGAAAACCAGCGTGCCACAGTTGGGACCTTGGAGTTCAAACGGTCATGGCGCTAGTAGTAGATAATCCTTGCTCTGTGTGTCGCGGCTTCTAAGCCTGGCGAACCTGCAGAGGTTTTGGCTTACGTCTTGTTTTAGTGAGACATGCGGATTTCTGATTCATATCTATGTTAAAGAGTATATTAATCTATCGATGTTAGCAGAGAGGCCACGATAAAAGCATTCAATTTTATAATGGTCAGCCATATTACTGTCTGACTGGAAGACTTTAAAGTGAACCAGTGTAAGTTTTTGATCATTCCAATCTTACACGCGTGAGTATAGGCAATAGTGGTTTGCAGATGGATTCAATGGCTAAAAAGTATTCAGCTGTTTGTTGCAGTGACAACTTTCGATCAGCTCTGATAAAGGATTAAAGACAGTTGATAAAAACACGAATAAATAGTTATTGCATCTCCATCGCCCGGAAGACTGCGCCGATTAAAGGACACCTTACGCTAAGAGCAACTGAGCAAAGTTGTTTACTATATACCGTGCGCAATTCGTCCTCGTGTTCACACTGACCAACGTCTTGGGACGTGCATCAACAAACACCAACTTGTCTCTCGTCGATGTGACCCTTTATCACTTGTATTTGCTTACCTCTTTGACTGTGACCCCCGCTTAAATTGGGACGGCACGTATGTGATCGCCAAGCGAGAAAGCTCCTTGAAGCCTGGCACTCGAGTATGATCAGTCTTAACAGACTCGTAACTCTCGATTCACATTACCACTCAAAAGAACTATCTATGCATACGCTATGTTAAACAGGCGATTACAACTATCCATTCACGCCACCAAACCTGATAAAATCATTTTTTACTTATCCTCAAATAAGTAGAGTGTGTCATCTCTTTGGTGTTTTATTTTGCTGCATTTCATGCTGAGCCATACATAAGAAACATTTTCGCAGCCATAAGAATAATATTATTTCCGTCCTCATTCAAAGACTCATTCTCAGTGTGATGCTGCCAACCTGGTTTCTATCGATGTGGATGAACAATACCTCAACCACGGTCATGATGGTTACTATTACAGAGGCACTGCTCACGAAACTGGATGAAGTCTGCAAAGGTCTTTCAACGTGCACCAAATACTGTTCTCCCCTTTTCCTTAACCATTTTTACACGCTTCATTTGCTAATGCGATCTATTAAGCGCATGCTGTATTTACAGATGACGAAAACGGAGTCATCACACTGACCGAGATCACGTAAGTAGCCCCGGTTTTGTAACGTTCATTGAATCAGATTTGGCAGAAATAAATGTATTAAACAGTAAAAATGCATTTACGTTTAAATAAAACCAAACGGGTGAGTTCAATGAAGTGGTTCAGCGGAAGGAGATCGAATCGCTGGAACAAGACGTATACTGACTTGCTGTTACGGAAACTCACTTGAAACTGTTATTAGGGACAACCACAAAAATAGGTGGTAA
The DNA here is from genome assembly GCA_036362985.1 of Ligula intestinalis. Lineage (NCBI taxonomy): Eukaryota > Metazoa > Platyhelminthes > Cestoda > Diphyllobothriidea > Diphyllobothriidae > Ligula > Ligula intestinalis. The sequence continues at coordinate 3,992,735 of JAYGXS010000005.1, forward strand.
CAGTCTTCTTTGCAGCTCACGAAAGCAAGGGAAAATACCAGCATTCTGTAAAACGGCACCGCCCCACTGATTGCTTTGTTCTGGATAGTAGCATAGTGACTGTGTCCTATAGATCTCTGAAACAAGAAGCATCTTTGCCATCTGTACATGCAACACATAATTCTGCGGTAAACTCTGATAAAGCGTTCTAGGAGGCGGAATCCGAAATGTCGGGCAAATACACTTCTTGTTGCCAGGGTTCACATCTTTTATTGCTGAACTGCTTCCCGGAACTAGCCTATTTGTTTATTTCGTTGATTGAATTTTCTCATTTTCAGCAGCTGCCTCGGTCACATTCTAGGCGTCACATTCACTACCAGTAGCAATCCCCTTGCCCTCAGGTAGCCTTTCTGTATTCTTTCACTTCAGAGGCAGTCATGCCAAAGCAACATCAGATGAAGCTCCCGCCAAAAGGAAACAGTGTGAGGAGATTAACAGATTTGCAATGGGTATAAGCCTGTCCATCGCCTATGCTGCATCTTGTGGCGGAATAGCTACAATCACAGGCACGGCAACAAACACAATATTTTATGGATTGGTTTCCAGGTCAGCTGCGTTTAAACATATTCTCACCTTTAATGTAATTCTGCAATAAAACTGCGGACCGTGCTACTGACTAGAAAATATACACTTGCAATTTTAACTAGCATTTGCTTAGGTAATCGTTCGTGTCTCACAATTCAGGTTGGATAGCATACAGTTACTTCTCCCCACTCAAGCGTTCCCCCATTCCGAGTGTAGTATGGGTGGTTTTAAGCCAGACAATTTTACCTTTACTGTGCGAATAAAATTATTATAAATTAGTTGGCATTGTCAAACATTTGGAAGCCGATGCCTTTCCTAATGTTTCTCCTTTTATTATATCATATGCTTACTCTTACTTTCTGCTAGCCAACCATTGACGTGGCGTTGCCTTTCCGTTTAAAAAATAATATGTGAATACCTAACCGTAACAGAATTTGGCTTCGTTACCCTCTCTCTCCCCTTCACGGCACTTGATAATGGGCATCAACCGAATTGCTGGGTTTGCAAGGCACGCAATCGTTTCTTTGACAGGCTCATATCCACTCCCTCCTTGAACTAAGCCTGCAAAGAAACTATAATGCAAATGGCTTCAGGCCACCTTAGCGGTCTGAAGTTGCAATTTTTGGGAAATATGCCGCGGTCTTTGAGATCCCGATAAAAACCACCGTCAAACAGTTTGCAAATAATTTTTTTTTAAAATCACCAGCAATGATTGAATAAAGATTAAGAAAAGAAGCTTTGCCAAGCTGCGAAATCATAGTTTTAATAATCTGAGCTATCAAACTCCAATGGGAGTTCATCGTCAGCGATAGGAAACAGCAATAAATGGGGGGCCAGTTATGGCTTGTGTACAAAGCAAAAGTTTGAACGTGTAGAAAATTAATATATGTCTGTTGTGGACGCCGATTGGCCACTGCGGATTATGTAAATCTGTGTAAGTGTTGGCGTGTTGGTTGGGAATATTAGTTTTATCAGCTGGACAGATGGGCCAGGCATCAAAACGAATTATGCAATGTATAGGCGCGTACATAGGCGGCAAACGGGAATTTCGAGGTCACTGGTTAAAGGAGATAGGAGGGTGTAAAACGGTAAGCAGCAGCTAAACGATAACTGTAGCCCTTTCGCTAACCCTAATCTTAGCCAGCACCATAACCCGTGCTGCAATTGCCCACACATAAATAAAATATGCGAGTATTTTGAAACGCAAAGTGCTGATAAGGACTGGTTGTGCATTGAAAGCACACTCAACAGACGTACGGCTTTGGTGACAAGGTACGCAAACCCTCCTGCAGTGGATTAAGCAAGGCAAACCCTAGGAACTGGGATTTTCAGGCCCTGTTGCATATGGGGTGGAATACCAGAGTGAGGGGAATGGGAGAATAGGCAGTAAGAACTTGAATATCAAACGACCGCACTTCTGTAAGCCAACGGCGGACGGCGTCTGAAGTGATCAGAGTGTAGTTAATAGCCAGAAACTCTGCGCATGCTTTGTTTCTGCGGTCAATGATGCAATCTGTTTGATTGGAGCTCTCAAGGGGCTAAGGTCCAGTCTCATCGTAGTGGCTCGGCCTCGAGACTCGCGTGGGCGACCGGTAGACATGCACTCATCGGCAGAGGTGAGTCATCGCGCGATGGTCATCCACACAGTGTGAGTCAGCACACCTCGCGCAGCTACCTCCACGACTGATAGTTGATTAGCGGCCACCGTTATGTAACTGCTGCCTGTTTGCTGGACATTAGCCAAACTTGAATATCTCGGACAAATAAACTTATATTACCTGCGCTCGAATTATATTCATCCGCAGCGAAAATGGTTGAATGCCTCAATTTAATTTACCCCACTCGCTTCCCGAGAATATGCACTTTTTAGAAAGCTCCCCCTTCGTTCGTGTTGTTTCCTTTAGCCGATACGGTGATAGCACTCCGCTAAATTTCGGATCATGGATGGCATTCGCCTTTCCAATATCCCTTCTCTGCCTCTTAGCCGTGTGGATTGTGATTTGTCTGGTCTACCTCGGCCCAAGGTAAGCTTAGAGAAGCGATGCAATTTCAGTGTACATTGTTGGTTTTGTCAATTCCTTTTGATGTGGCAGAACATAAACGCAATTAAGCCGAGAAAAGGGATGAATAAGTCGTGAAACAAAATATGCCTACACATGTTGCCATATTACTTGGAAGACCTGAGTAGTAGGGTGTACTTCCTTTGGAAGGAAGAAGATGTTATCGCTGAAACAGGAATGTTTTCCCCGGAAGTTTCGAAATTCGCCACGGATATTACATCAGAGACCTTAGTATAAACAGTAGCGAAAACTATAAACAATAGCAGTTTACTTTTTCCGAACTTACCGGCGTTTCCTCGCTCTTGAGGTATGGTGTACTAATGCATTAATTAGCTGTATTGTAGCAATAGGAAGTTAAAAGGCCTTTGCCTATATTTCCCTTAATGAAGCATACCTGACGCGACATCGCCTGCAGTCAGGCAGCCCTAGAGGATGCTATCCGTATTGCTATCACCTAAGCACACTTCGGCTGAGGTTGGTTTATCAGTGATCAACTTAGCTGAGTACATAGTTAAATGACACCTAGGGTATGGTGTTTGAGTTAATGTCTGCGCCAGTGATGAGACGGTTCGTTTATGGCAACATATTGTGCATCATATTGGAGTCAGGGTTACCCCCAGCCTAAAGAATACGACAAACGTGGACGGCAGACCAGGTCACAGTAGGCCACAGATTCTTGTGCATGCCCTAATCGAAAGCTAGTTGCTGTATCGACAACATAAGGAACCCCAAATCACAAGTCAGGGAAGAAGGAATAGACCGAAACAGCTTTGCTGTGTTAACGTAGCCTTATCATGGCTGTCGCATGCACCGCGGGAAATTGCCAATCGATTCGGATCCATTGCACGCCTGCCGAGTATTTTGTTCGCCCCAGCCAATCAGGAGGAGATGCACAGTCAAAAAAGGCAAAGATTAGCAGAATTTAATGACGTCATAAAATTTCGTGACCTCTAATTCAGCTGCAGACGCTCGTCGCCTAGTAACAAGCGGATTAACTGTCCAAGGGTGAAACTTCATAGGTACAGGGAGGATAAAAATTGAGTCATAGATGTGGGTGCATGCTGAGGGGTAGAGGAGGGAGGGGGGAGTTAGTTGTCACAGCATGGCAGTTCATGTTAGTGCACGTTCATGCAAGCCTGTAGAAGGTCGTTAAATGGGAGGGGGGGGGGGGGGGGGGGGGGAGAAAGGTGGCAAACGATCCTATAGGGTGGTCACGAGGCGTAAGCGGGATTGAGTTTATTGATCGTTACCATGGCAATGCGAGGAAACGACCGTCTGCAGCTGGAATAGGGGTCACGAAATTTTATGGCGTCATTAAATTCAGCTAATCCAGTGATCCTTGCCTTGTTTAAATTTCTTCCGGGAAAACAATGCTTCAATTTTCTGAAAAGATGCACTGTTGTTGGCTTCAAGATCGCGAGGCAGCGACTCGACCAAGAGAGAGAGAGAGAGCTTAGATGGGTAAGCAGAGCCAGTACTGAGTGCAGCTTCACCTAAACTAAACCTAGCCTGGCCAAAAGAACCCTACTCATGCGTTCGTTGGTCTTTAAGGAATAAACCAGAGGATATTCACGACCTCATATAAGTAGGCTACACGTTTGCATGGTTTCACCGCGTGACTGATTTTCAAAATCGATTATTTGCCAGTCTGTCTCATATGTTTATCTCGTTACTCCCAACTCCAGAGCCTTCCTCAGGTGCGCTAAAAAGCCGCAAGGACAAGATCTCGACCAGGATGCAAACGAGGCCTATCATGCCTTCATTGTCGCGGAAGGCACTTCTCCAACAGACCTTGAGGTTGAGATAGAAGAGAATAGGGACGCCTCTGCGACTATCACTTCGGCTGTACAGAAGATCGTTAGAGAGGAGAGTCTTGCCCTGGGCTCCATCAAGTAAGCTTTGCATTCCCGCCTGGTCCTACCTGAAAGCATAACTTTTCTCCTCGCGTGGGGACAAGATTCGGAAAGTGGTTCGATCCTCCAAAATATTCGTCCTAGTCTATTTCCATATGCGGCCTCAGACGTAGGAAAGACTCACAAGCGTATGAGGGCTAGCACAGTGCATTGAAAAACGTTGACTGGGCTCATGACTTACGAACGTGCTTCCAACCGTCATCATCTGGTCCTTGAGTTGAAGCCAACGATACTGAAATATTTTGAGTCTGTTTTTTAGGTCTTCTAGTCCAGCCGATCTTTATCTGTCAGAGCTTTCACGTAGAGGTTGTAACCGGCAGGTATATTCATGAGGCTCTTTTATTGTTCTTCGGAAAAATGGCATGCCTACTCCAAATTTAAACAGCATCCATCTACTAGTATTTGTGTAACACTTTGACCCGTATAAGTGGCAAAGTTTTTGCGTGCTCCACAGATTGAGCGCAGTACCAGTGACCTTGAGGTTTAAAAGTTTATTGTGAGGCCGAATTGCACAGCATCGATCGAAATCCCAAACGCACCTTGCTACGATTGATAGGCTAGTGGATACCTGCCTAATGCATGTCAAAGGAAAAGGTCCCATCTACGCAGGCCACACACTAACTGGTCTCGCAAGCTGTACCAGGGTTTCAGGAGACCATCTGGGATCACAGATCGCCAAACGTGCTACAAAGGGCACGTTAAAATTCCTCCATCGCAGCGGGTTAGATAAGTTAAACAGTAGCAAATGCGATCTTCCGGCCCAGTTCCTTAGGAGGGCAGAAGTCATGGGAAGGCCAGAGAGGTAGGAAGAATAAATTCTGTGGAGAAGTGACGGAGATAATAGGCAGGAGGAAATTGGCTGTCAGACGACTACACAACCGCAAACCAGTGGATGGCGTCTTGAGTTATGTCCGCTCGGCAGTCGCTAAATGAGGTTCTCTGCGAGTTGCCCTGTGATTTGCGGTTCCAGAGGTCGGAAACAGCAACCGTTCACAAATGCACTTTGACTTGACCTAGTCATGACAAGCGTTAACAAATGCACTTTGTATGGTAATAGTCACTATACTCCCTCGTAGGTGGGTAACAATAATGCAGGTTTTAGGTTGCTACTACTACATGTATATGTCCACTTATTGAGAGCGCACTCTCTTCACCTTATAGATATGGAGAAATATCGTGCCTTATCATCTTCACTCTACTTATCGTGCTCTGGATTGGTCGCGAACCGGGAATACCCGGTTGGTCACAATTAATGCCCACTACTACGAATGACAAGGGCAGAGTAATTCAGTAGGTTAAAATTAGCTACTCGTTAAACCTACTCTTTTCCTCAAGATATGTTGACGATGTCCAGGCCACAGTGTTCTTTGTGATATTCGTGTTTCTGCTGCCGGCAACCAATCCCCTGCGAGTGCGCCTAAATGAGGCGGAAAGCGGTAAGTTACTGACATACTTTATAGTAACATAGTTATTTCCATCACTTTCAGGATGCCTTTTTTTTCGAATTAAAAGGCCACTGCCCCCTGATATGGCGCACTCAGTTAGACAGTGCTATTGCACATAAAGGTACTGAAAACTACTTGCCCATAACGATTTGCAAGACGTATGTCTTTTTTGTGAGAGTAGTTGAGGACATTCAATGTGTCACAGTTCGGATGTGTGGACAACGTACAACAAATACTGCGTGATTCCAACACACACTGTTTTATCCTCCAGATGAATGTAAGAAAGAGAAGACAGAACGGGTAGCAGATAACAGTGAACTGTAACAGTTTCTGCGTATGCATCAAACTCTGCACGTATCTGTAAAATTGTCCCATGTCCGTCAGCAAGTCATCACGTCTGCAGCTTGTCCTGTGTTGTGGTAACACACCTTTGTGCGGGAAAGATAATCTCGCGTCAGCAGCAGAATGCGCCTTCTGTTCACAGCCTTGCAGTTAAGTGCCAGCAGTCTTAATCCCCTGTATATTCTTGTTAGTCCCTCTGTGTGGGCAGATGCCGTGTGATGCCAGTGACCGCAGTGTCACAAGTGGCGGCCCTGTTATGTGCCCTTGGCCTGTTCTGCATTCGCCCTTTGGCATGTGGGTCTTCTTTTTCATCCTGCCCTCAGGACGGCCATCGGGTATTGGTAGACCTATCAGGGAGATGCATAAGTCAGCTGCATTCTTGACCGGATTCACGGCTCTTTGAAATTACCGGCTTGCGTCTGTTCGAGGCTCTTCGTGAGGCGTGACCTCAGGATGACAAGAGTGATGACTTACGTGCTGGGCCTCCTAACAAATATCACTAAGTTTCTGACTGGTTTTTGACAAGACATACGTTTGAGCCATACAGTTTGATTAAAAAATCATTATTTATATTTATTATTAGAGAATGTTGATATCTTTTTGGTTTAAAACTTATGGTAACAGCTGTCTGCAAAACGATTTGCATCATACTTCGGACATTTCACTTTGGCGTGAGTGCCAACAAGCGCTTTTTTTACCATAAGCGCTGTAAAATAGTGATTATGTTACGCAAAAATAGCATTACGTCGTTTCTATCTTCTCAGCCTGCCATCATCAGTCTACTAACTTCTGATTATCGGCCGTTAACATGAGTGTTTGCTTGAAAACAGGCGTCAGAGAAATAACGGTGAGCAGAATCGTCCCGTATTTGTGAACGTAGACAATCCGTCTAGAGAGCAATCCGACCTCTGGCCTTTCATATTCAGTCCCATTTCGTGTATTTCGAAGCTCGAATTTACGGATCACGACGAATGCCTTTGGGCCTCATAAGTTAGCGCCCACAATACTTGAACGATCTGTTAAAGTTACTACTAGTAGTTTCTTGTCAGTAGTATTATAGTTTATAACTGTTTCTATTGGCATTTCCAGATTAACCGGCGTCTGGTCGCGCATCGTCTTCAATGCCGCAAACGAGCTATGTTGAAATGTTCTGCTGTAACAAAGTATTCATTAGCTTTCGTTTAGAAGTAGGGGTTTTAACGCGTTTGACAATATTTCCCTTAATATACCTGATCTGACCCAGTTTCAACTAGCAAATACCTGCTGCAAAGATGAACCCTTGCAGGCTGATTACATCCAACTGAGCCTCATTTATCCAAGTTTATATTGATGTAACGTTTCTATTCTTTTAATAAGCTTTTTTTGAGCTTCCCCGGTGATCATGCAATTTACGAATTTTTGAAGTTGACTCTTGTACCGATATATTCCCTAGCCACTTTGTTACCAAATATGACAGGCGTTTGCCTTCTTTTCTCTTGCTAAAACTGCACTGAAGTGTAACAATGCCGGCATTTGACTGCACCTTTTAGATGAGCAGGCTTTCAAGCGGATCAACACACGCCTAATCACCTGGTCACAGGCACAAAAGGGATGCAGCTGGGGTGTCCTGCTACTTATGGGCGGTGGATATGCCCTTTCAAAAGTCATTATAGTAAGCCACAACTAGACACCTCTTTCTCATTTCTTTGTCCATCCGATCAGAAAGAAGAAAACATAGAAAGGTGCGAAATATGCGACCCTTCTCAAACAATAAAAGATAACTCAGTGTGGAATGCGGGATCGGTTTTTAGCAGGCATTTTTAGAAATGGGGCTTAATAATGAAGAGTAGTAGGCGACAAAACATTTATGATATGAACACTAAGCAATTCTCCAAGAAACCCAACTAATTTTATGATCTTAGAAGCAACTCAGGAAGTAACAAATGTGCTTAAACAGCATCAAACTACCAAAAATGACGATATCGCTAAAATGCATACCTAAAATACAAACTTGTGTTGCAGGGTTATAGCGGACACTTTATGCCACCAAGTGCAGCCTTCTAGATGAAGCCAACGCATTAGCATTTATTCTGAACCAGAAATTACGGGTATGCATGCATCTTCTTAGACCACTAGTCGCTGTTCGGCCGCTGGCGTGGCTCGAGAATGAGCCCCAAATCAGAGCGAAACGAATAATTGTAACGGCTCGGTGGACAGGAAACTAAACCAAACGATGATCAATCTAAACGTGCGTGCTTACGCTAAATAAGTAGTCAGTTATAATAAGTTACATATTGCGTCGAAAAGCACGGGGGCACGTGTGCTTTCCACGCCATGAAAGTGCGCTCAACAGCCTTTTACTTTCAGATTTCAGCGACTGAGAGAGAGCCATAATTACCAATATGCGATTATTCCTTTTGTCTACATCCATTCGAATAATAATTCCAGTCCTGTTGGGTGTTCCACTTGGTGCAACAGGAATAGTGAAAAAGTCTACCTTTTAAAGGAGTGGTCAAGTCGTCCTTATGGCGTGGCCGCATTTGAAAATCGCAGTTTCTAATTAATGGGGAAACTGAGACACCAATGAAAATACCCTTAGGCGGAGTTTATATATCATAAAGTTTACTAGAAACCCTGCAGGGATATCTGAAATGACCAACAGACCGGACTGACTGCTTTTATCGAAGCCAAATAACTGCAAGTGCTACAGGGACTAAAAAAAAGAAAGTAAGACCAAGGTCCTTCGAGTCGAATCTACCGGCGAATACCGTCTTACCACTGGCATCCAATTTTACTGAATTTGCAGACCCATTGTATCCGATCTCTAAACAGTGGCCTAAAAACTTTCTCAAGCCAAATTATTCACATAACTTACCCTAGGGGTCACTCGCCGAAAAGCATGTAAGGGTTTTCACCATCTCCCAAAGAAAAGGAAGAAGAACAACCACTACCTTCCACTGACGATGGAAACAAGCGAGTGTCCGAAACGTCAGTCTCAAAATAAAACCGTCAATATCCTCGTACATTCTTCTTCCTCTTCATTGGAGATGGTGAAAGTGATAAGATATCTGGACCTTAAATTTTCACGCATATTAGTATGCGAGGGTGCTTAAGCGTGGAAATTTATGGTTTATTTGAGGACCTCCTGTGCTAAAACATCCTGTTATTTTGTGTTCCTTCCTCGAAAGTGGCATTGCCAAGGACTGCTCTTCTTTTTTATGTTGGATAAAACTTATCTCAAGGCACGCATATTTCACTTTTCCCTTCTTTAGGTCAGTGGACTGTCCAACATGATCAGCGAAACCCTTAGTGCTATGAGAACAATTCCATCTCTCGCCAATATCTGCATCGTCGCGCTCATCGGTGGCATCTTAACGCAGGTTATCACCAATGCCGCCACATTGACCATTCTTGCACCCATCGTTTTCGACTTGGTAAGCTTTAGCTAAGTGCCACAATCTTGAGCACCTTCTGCTCAAATAATTACCAGGAAAGTCTGTGCTTTCTTCGTTGGTTTCAAATGGGCCCGAGTTGTTTCTTCGATGGCAAAAAACAGCATATCCATAGACACCTACATTGTGTGACAAAGTCGATAAAAATGCCAAACTTTGCAAAAGGTTGATAAGCACTCACTAATTGGTGTTTCTTAATGCGCAAAATTTAAAAGCATCTTTCCTCAGACCTAAATTTAAAGCCTGCAAAAACAGCAGGATGCATTTGTAAAAATAAATTTCGTGAAGGCTTGTCAACAGAATTTCGATTTTTACAAAATAAATAACAACGTCAATTCTCAATGTGGCGAATAGTCAATAATAGTGTCCCCATTAGACCTGGGAAGGAAAATTAGGGACGAGTTTTAGCAAAATAAAAAAACGTTGGTAACATGTTGGCATGCGATTGCAAGGGCATTTAAATATTATCCGCATGGTCAAACTGCTTCAATATGCCGGGTTTCTTCCACCGTATACAGGCTGCTTCCACGTAGCGGAAGTTCCGATTTGTTTGCGCTCGAACAAGAAATCGGGATGATGTGTTGAGGTCAACAACGTGACCACTGTCTACCAGGTGTTTTGTAACGGAGGACTGTGATACTTTGTTGTCTTGCTTTAAAAGCCACCTTGTTCTCTTCCGCGGCTACCCACTTCCAATTTTGGCCTAAGAACATCAGTTCCTAAAAGTCACTCACTGTACCTTGACTCAACTACACAGTGGCTACCCAATGGACCTGCATCAGTATCAACGTGGGCTCGACACTTCAACATCCGACAACTGGCCCGACTACGGCGTTTCTCCGCATGACTGTCAGAATCTATTTGCCTGCAGTTTCTGGTTTGGCACCCAGCTCACCCACGCGGACCTTTGGCTCAAGCCGGTCGACGTCTCGGCTATGCTTCGTTCTCCAACTACATCCAGTTAAGACTCCAATGGGGACTCCAGATCCACAAGAAACCACGACCTGCACACTATAAACAATCTGATGCGCTCGAAGATGGCATGGCATGTCGAAGGAAGAAATCGTTGACTGCAGAAGGTTCCTTAAATCAAGAAGTCAGTAAGACCAAATAGGTATGACTGTATATTGTGAAGAGGAGCTAACAAAAGGCTCTACAGAAACAAGCTGCGCACAGTAAATAAGCCAGTTGACGTGTGTCTGGCATGTGTTTCCGCGCAGAGGTCACGGCATCTGAGAGCGCCCACTGGCCAATCAGCAGAAGGTGCATGGCTCGCGAGAGCAAAAACAAAACATAAAAATGACCTTGACACATCACGCAACGGCCATGCCTGTATTGTTTGCTGGCAAGGCCTCATGCGTCACACTGAAAGCTCCAAAGAATTGGCCGAGAGCGCCGGCAGTGACGTGTGTGCCCGCGATAAAAGGGCCAGCGCAAGGCTAACCTGAGGACCGCTGAAGTTTCCCCCGGCTAGACCGAAGGCGGCCTGCAGAAACAACACCAAAGAAAATATAAAAGTCTAAAAATTATGAGCAACAAGTCGGTCAGGAAAGTGAACGTGGCGTCCATTACGGGTAATGTATGCAGGAGTCGCAGGGCAAGAGTAGCTTTTGGCAGGAATGTTGGAGGTTAATGAGGAAGGAGAAATTGTCAATGGCTGTGGAGATTGGGGAAGAAGGAGAAAACGGGACGGAGTATAAAGTGTAGGGGAGTAGAAAAAATGGAACCAGAGGGCTCGGCCGGCAGAATGTCTGATACAGCGACTTTGATGTGGTCCACTATCAAGATCTCCTCACGTGTTCCGCGAAGGATGCGGAAGGTTTTCTAACCTCGAGAGCCAACCCGGACCGGGCTATCATAGGGAGGTTCCAGCGGCCGGCGATCCCTATTAAATCGAACAAAGACATGTGAGCAGGTCACCAAGCATTTTCGTGATAAGACTTGGAGATGTTGGGCCTGGGCGTAGCCGGGGAAAGCGTCCGTGTAAACTGCCGAAGACGGTGCAGAAGGTTGGTAGGATCCTCGACCGCATTTGGAGGGGTTGGTGAGATCAGCTTACCGGAAAATCGGACAGGGGCACCAAACGCCATTTCAGCGGTGGAACAGTCAAGGTCCGGCTTGAAGGTGGAAATGATATCCAGCAAGATCAAAGGAAGATGGTCCGTCCAGTTCTCCGGATCGACCGCGGCGCGTAGGTAGGACTTCATCTGGCGGTGAAACCGCTCGAACATCCCGTTGGCAGCCGGGTGATAGGCTGTCGTGCGGATGTGAGTAGAGCCTGAAAAATAGAGTTAAGACTGGAAGAAGCTAGACTCGAAATGAGCACCACGGTCAGTCTTGATTTCGGAGGTTACGCCGAAGATGGCAACTCAACGACTTAGAAAAGCCTTGACGACTGTAGAAGCCTCGATATTTGGGAGAGTGATAATATCCAACCATCAGGTGAATCGATCCACGCAAATGAGGAGATAGAGGAAGCCATTGGATAGAGCCAAGAAGCCTACGATATCCAGATGAACGTGACTGAACCTGGCAGCAGGACAGGGGATGGCGCCAATAGATGCTTTGTTGTGCCGGTGGACCTTACTCCTTTGACAAGCGAGGCCAGCCCGATTCCAATTTTTCAGGTCCTTGTGCATCACAGGCCAGACAAAGTGGCAGAACCTCAGCTTGTCGGTGGATCGACTTTCAGGGTGAGAAAGGTTGTGCAGGGAGGAAAGACATTTCGTCGGAGAGACGGTGGCACAAAGGAGTGAAAATAGAAACATCACAAAGAATGGAAGCGTTGCCAGTAATCAGCGGCAACTGCTGAAGTTGGAGTCCGGAAACATCCTCGTCACAGGAAGAATTAAAACGGCGTTGTTCGGCAGCCACCTCAGCGTGGTCGATCCCAGGAGAAAGTTGCACATGAGCAAAAGAGGGCCTGGAAAATGCTTCAGCCACTTCATTGCGTGACCCACCGATCTGGCGGCTATCTGAGATGAACTGAAAATGTTGTCCAACTGGCAAATTTCCCGAGGATTCAACTTGCCTCATTGTGACTTCAAGGCAAAGGACAGTGGCTTGTTTTCAGAGTAGAAAATGAATTTTCTGCCCTCGAAAGAGTGCCTGAAATGTTTCACAACGAGGTATACAGCAAAGAGCTCCCGTCAAAATGTGCTGCAGTGCCATTTGGCAGGTTTTAACCTCCTAGAGAAGAAAAATAAAGGAGGGCTCTGACTTTTAAGAAGCTGCTGGAGAACCGCGCCGACTGCAACATTGGAAGCAGCAACCATGAGTAAGATGGGAGCATCACAGTCTGGGTGCGTCAAGAGGACGGCATCAGCTAGGGCAACCTTAACCTTGTCAAAAGCAGCGAAGACGTCGGAAATAAGCTCGAACGATCTGTAAACAATCTGATGCGCTCGAAGTTTGCGTGGCATACTAAAAGCCGTGGCTTGAATGGTTGCCAACTAACCGGTTAAATTGGACCGCACAGTCAGTTCACTGTGTGCTCTGTTGTTTGGAATGCCTGACTAGCAGACTGACACGAAAGCCCACCTAGCCAGAAGTGCCTGTGGCACACATTGCATTTTTGGCCATTCCAGCCGCCTGCGCTTGCACCTTCACCCGTTTTCAGTCTTTTAGATTTCCGCCTGACAACGGGTACAGTGTTGAGTTTGGTGAGAGAGTGGAGGGGATCCTATGCGAGGCTTCTTTCAATTATGATTGCCTATGAAAGCAAACATGCGAGCCCCAGGAAGTGTTGAGTCACCGCGTCTGCCTTCCGATTGCTTATATTCGTGGTGACCATCTTCGAAAGAGATGGTTGAACCATCACTGCATACCATAAATAACAGTTTTTAGGCCAGCTTTTGCTGGTTCCCACATGCAACCACAACCAACCTACTTTCTCTTGTCCACCTAGTGTCAGTCGATTGGCGTTCACCCCTTCCTCCTCAGTATTCCGCTTACGATCGCCACCTCCCTCGCATTCATGCTGCCGGCTTCCACACCCCCGAACGCGATCATCTTCTCTAAAGGGCGCGTACCCCTGCTCGAAATGGTGGGTGTTCTATTTTCTTGTTTAATTCTGAAAGTTGAGTTTATTTAGGCCAAATAGACTTCGCCTTTGAAAACTATTCAATGTGTTGCATCTGTAAGTTCAACTGAATATTTTTGTCAAAATTCCCATTGAAAATTTCAGAAGATGAAATGGTGAACATACATTTGTTTTCAACGATTCTCATCATGCCTTTACATGCTTATGGTAATTAAGTAAACTATGCGGGTTGGTAGAAAGCATTTTCGGGGCAGGGGGAATGGGGAAAAAAGGGGGTCAACATCTGAACAGCGTTAGGGGCTATGGTAATAGGTCGAAGGTGTTTAGCTGTTGGCTGCTGTATTAGCAGCTTTTTGACCATGGTTACTACGGTGACGCGACGAAGTTCTTTTGGGTGCACGGGACCGGTCGGTGTAGCCTGATTGCGGCCGTTTCTGCCGAAGCCAATGGAAGCTGTATAAGAAATGTTGAAGAGCTTGAGGGTACTTTGTAGATAACTTGAAAGGACTCTTTAGCATGCACGCGATGTTCTGAATCTACCAGATGCGCTAGAGTGGAACTGTTCACATCCCTTAGTTGGCTCTTTCCTTACCATGCTGGAATGTTTTCACGGACTCTTTTGGACGAACGCCGGCTTGTGTGACCAATATATCCGTTCTAGTTTAACTTCCAACCTGCATATTTTATTTACTTAATTACCATATAAATGTAGAGGTCTGATGAGAATTATCGGAAAAATCGTATGTTGTTTGACTGGTCCACTTGACAGTTGACGCGACGCAACCAGGCCGGATTTCGTGCTGGGTGTCAGACCTTCACACTGACATGAATCCTTGAATTCCGCCAAAGCTTCCAGCAGCAAACGGCCATCTGCCTTGTTGATTTTGCCGCGGCGTTTGACTCCATCCATCGTGACTCCCTACGGCGGATAAGGGCATTTGATAATGTACCACCAAAACTAATCGCCACAATCAAGGCAGACCGGTGCGCGGGTTTTAGCCCACAGCAGCCTCTCAGAACCCTTCGCTTTTCGGTCAGGCGTTCAGCAAAGCTGTGTGCTGTCACCCATTCTCTTTAACTACACCATTGACTGGGTTCTCGGAAAGGCCCTACAAGCAACTGACGGCATTGAGCGTGCACCGGGACGCCGGTGGACTGACCTCGACTATGCCGACGATATCGCTTTACTAGCATCAAGATTTGGCGATCTTCAGTCTATGGTCTTATGAGTGGATGAGGTTGTTGTTGTTGTACTAACTTACTCCGTCAACTTAGTTTGCCGGCAATACATGGAATAAAACTTTTAAGAAAGATGAAGGGATAAAGATGGAGGAATAAAGATGAAGGTATAAAATTTTCAATAAAGATGAAGGTATTCGGCGATCTGGTCTGGGCGAAGCCATAGGTCCTCAGGCGTGAGGTCCGTAGGGTTGGCCGGGCAGTAGAAGAGGTGGCACGTTGTGTGGGAAGGCAGGAGGTAGTCAGGACAATTGTCCATGAAGTTGTCGAAGCATGAGGTGAGACGACATTTAAATGAGTTCAGCAGCGTAGAGAAGCTGGAACGCAACTGATATAGTCTGGTTCTGGCGTTTCTGGGCAGGTTGGAGACCGGCGGAGGAGCGTTGAGCTCTCTGTTGGGATTATTGCTGCTAATACCTTGCTCGACTGTTTCGGTGTGTATACGCTAAAGAAGGTCCGGTATCGGTAGCTAAGTAGGATACATCGAAGGATGTGGGCAGTACGCGTCTCTGGTAAATATCTTCATGCGTCTAGCAGGTGGATGGCGTGCTAAGAGGCGATTATTCGGATGTTCTGGGTTATGGGACTGCGCAATGTAGATTTTGGCCTGCATGATAATGTGAACTTTCAGAGGCAGGACTTGAGTTCCCTGATAGAAGTGAAATACATTGGTCATGTTACCACAGCCCGTGGCGATGCGGAAAGCAGCGTTCTCAACGCGTTGGACTTTCGCCCAGCTGGTGTCGCTAAACTGCGGGGCAAAGGTAGCTGATGCATGCTCAGTCTTTGCATTGCCTGTTGCCCAGTATTTCGTGACTAACGTCTCAGTTTCCTGGTCCCAAAAATAACCTGCCAAAGCTTCTAGGGTGTTGAGCTTGGCTTTGACTTTGCTTGCTTGGATTTCGGCATGGCAGTGTAGAGCTAGCGTCGGGTCGAGAGTGAAACCCAGGGGTTTAGGATACGGACCCAAAGAAATGTCGTTGCCCTCCGCCTTAATTGGAGGATGAGACTTGTATTCGTTGGGTTCTGTAGAAAACAGAGTTACATAGAAACTTGGACGCGGAAAGCTTCAGATACTTATCGTCTAGGTGCCGGAATAAGCTGGGGATGTAGTCATTGAAGGAATCGGCAGCCATGCAAAATTTAGGGTGAGAGGACAGCAGGGTGATGTCATCAGCGTAAGACACTATTACGACTTCAGGGGGACGATTCTGTTTGTTAACCATAAAGATGTTGAATAGCGATGGCGAAATGACAGAACCTTGAGGAACTCCTGTCCTACAGCTGCGGGCTTTGGATAGCGTGCCTGAAAATTTGACGCGCGTTTCTCTGCCACGGAGATAGAAGTTCAGTTATCACCAGAGCTCGTTCGGTAGAGATGATTCCATGAGAGGTGTCATCAAAGTGTCAATGTATGCAAACGCCAATGCAGAGGAGTAATTTTCAGCAGCTATCTGGCCGCCATGTATTTAGCACATGGGTGACCAAGCGTTCTCGAATCGTTCAGTGTCATATGTATGCAGTAGCCTAGCGACTACGGCCTGCAAATACAGCAACTCACTATCTAGAAGTTTATCTTATTTTATACTATCCCCAACGACGAGTTCCAGCTGGAATCGGATTTGTCAGATAAAAAAACCGTCGACGGACGCACGAGCGCACGGACACTGCACATGGGTACAACACCCGGCTCGCGGCGAGGCGCATTAATTTAAGGCCAACGGAGCAGTACGCACCACGTTCTGACGATGAGAACGAGCATGTTTTTGAAACGTCAGTAATAATGCAATTTGGTCCCAGCACTTGTACCCTCTTCGTCTTCCACCGCCGGTGACGATGAGCACGATATTATATCTGGACCCCGAATATTTATGCATATTCAAAAAATTCTTTTTATCACGGCGATCACATCTGCTTCCCCTTATTCTAAGTAGAGCAAATCTTACCACTTTGCTTCGGTAGGTATTGATGCGGTTGCCTGTTAATAATTGTCATATTTGTGCGTGCATTTGAACTAACTGAAACTGAATTTATAAATTCCAGGTTTAAATTAGGACCCCATCTATTTTCATGGAGCCAGAATTGCAGATGGTTAAGCCGACTAATTTGCTGAATTAAATATATTTCCATGGTTAAGATACCCCCACCCATCTTAAACTGTCAAATATCACAATTTACATAAATTCCCAGGTAGCTGAAATCATGTTCTGCTTACTGTGTCTTTAATATGACTATGTGCGCCAACCTTCTCCTGAATATTCTAGGTCAAAACCGGGTTTCTGATCCTTCTCGTTACTGAAGCGATTGTCCTGTTCTGTACAATGACCTACGTTACGGCCTTTTTCAAACTGAATGAGATGCCCTCCTGGGCCAACGCAAACACAACACTTCCGTAGCCACCCACTGTCAAAATTGAGTGGATGCCTGCCTTAACAGTACGTGCGGGAGTCGAGAAACAATCGTACTTTCTTATATGCCGTCTGCCTCATATAATTATTGATGATTGTACTCCGTTAATTGCTTGACTCAATCCATTTGTTTGGCACAATAAAGGAGAAATAAATGGAAAGCAGAGTCTGAAGCTCACCGGTTTAGTGTTTTTCCGACTAAGTATCACGTATCTCTTCCATTATGGGTTTTGAAGTGAGCATGAACAGACTGCCTGCGTTTCACATATTCAGAGAGTTCCCCAGTAAAACACGTTGAATGAACGAAGACAGATTATTTATATGTTGTCTGCCAGTACACATGATTTTGGGCTATACCGACTGAGCGTTTTTATGCGGCAGTTGTGCAATTCGTTAATACTGAATTAGATTCAGAAAAACATGAGATCACTGGAATAAAGGTTTTATTTTCCTGACGTTTTGGATTCTGTCGCGGGTCCTTCATCATAGGAAAGCGTAAAATGGTGTGAGATATGCTTAAACTAGCCCAAAAATTTGACGAGCTCTTCTATATTTTAAGAATGTATCGGAAGCAGTCAGCCGCCAGCTCAACCCACTTGGAGGCTGAGTTGCGCAAAGGCCGGAAGCTACCACCAGGCGCCGGATCAGAAGAGCGAAAGCCCCACTTCCATAGCAGGAAACGGCTAGAGTCGTTTATCCGATTTGGTGCAATTGTTCACAAAGCAACTGTGTCGAAGAAGTCGGAAGATTACTTCGGAGATGAATGGCTGAGCAAGCAGCGGCGGTGAGGCCGAAAGACGATAATGTCCACGTTGAGCCGCGAGCTGCTCGAGTCATGGTTCTCAGGGCCACATTCAATTAACAAGCGCAATGATTTCGCATTCCCATACTGTATACTGAGACATTGGCTGAGCAAAAGAACCAGTCACGTGGGATGAGCTGGACCCAGCAGCAACTCCAATAACAGCAAGCATAATTGTCGCCCGATTATCATGCCCGCATTCGACAGAGCGAATGAACTTGTGTCAATTAACGAGTCGAGCGCGAAGTGCAAGCCATCATCGCACCAATCAAGACCCCAAGCAATGGCTGCAAGAGTGAATAATTAAAGTTTGCCCTCGGATCACCTCTAGGAACTATAAATACCATGTAATCGCTGCATTTGTAAACCGCTATCTGCACATAGTTCAGAGTATCCTACCATTACCTATGATTAATGATTCTTGACAGAATTCGAAACATCAGGAAAATAAAACCGTTTTTCAAGTGGTCGCGTCTGCTGCTTCAGAATTGAACGTAATGTACGTAGTTTTTTGAGAGCAAGGATGATGCCGTAGTCCATTCTGCGTACGTATGTGTCAGCCAGAAATAACTGATGATGCGTGCCTGTATGCAGTTATTTACAGATTTTACCGGCTCTTCTACGGCCTACTTTTTTAGACATGGCAGGTTGAAAAAGGGTTGACCCGGACCCCGCTTCTGTGAGCGAGCTATAAAGGCGGCAAATTATGTGTAAAGTAAATAATCGTTTTTAAGAAACATTTGCGATTTGTAAGTAATTTATCAATAAAACTGCATCTGCACACCTGCTTTGACTTTCCAAACTACAAAATATCGCATTTAATATTTGCAAAAAAAACAGCCTATCCTGTCAAGGTCACGGCTGAAGGTTTAGGGTTCTTGACCCTGATCAAAGAGGTCACGAGTTCGAGGCTGAAGTTTTGGGCCATACGGGCTTGGCTAAAGATAACTAATTAGCCAGAAATGGCCATTCCAGCCTCCCTTTTCTCTACGGGTCATAATATATGCCTAAAATACTAGCTGCTACGACAGCCAGGGCATCGTTCGAGACCCCAGGCAGAACGGGACAGATGAGTAGGCGCAATTTTGCTTATTACTATACTCCAAAACTCCAAATCCTCTAGCTTCCTGCGAATAATTTTGGTTCTATTAGTTTTAGCATAGTATTGTTCCCTAGAAGACGAATCAGGATGGGAACCTCTAAATAGTAATACAACGTTAATTTATCGGCAGTAGTACATATAAAAAATAAAAAGGACAGAGTTGGAAAACGTATATCAGATTTTGAAGAATCTATTTGGAGTTTCACGATATTTATTATGGGGAAGATAGGACGGTCAATTCTGCTTTCCCCAAAAACACGTGTTGGATAACTTGATCGTCCACGAATATTAGGTTCTTAGGTTCACTGGCCGCGTATTGACCATGCATAAAGAAAAAAATAGATTGCTGTTCTCTTAGCAAAATTGTTCAGAGTCATGCACTATTTGAGAATCCTTTAATTAACTTTCAAGATCGAGAAAAAATATTCTGTTGTTTAGGACAAACCGCATGATCCCCAACAACCTGATCGAGGTTTAAACAGTTTACATCATGGGACGACCTATGGTTTTCTTAACACAAACAAAATTAGGTCCAATGAATAAATGCCCCTTTATAAATTGCCCTAAAACGCCGTCGGCAATAAGCACGCAAACACCTCAAAGGCACTTTAACTTGATTGTAAGGTCTAAAGCAATGCGCTAGTGCCAATCAATACAGTTTCGACGTGCAGTCTTTGTCTCCTTAACTTGGTTGTCAAAACTTTCGTTCGTACGGACGACAAGTTGATCAACCATGCAACCACAATCTTCTTACTTTAGACCATAACCAGGTGAATCGTTCCGAGTCAGTGGAACATTGGGTTGATTCCTGTAAATCATGGGAACCCCCTCGGAGAACAGTATAAGGAACATTATTGCTAAGTTGCAATCAACTACCAAAATGCTCAACTTATTTTAACTTCTGTAACTACAATGGTGGGGTGTCCCTCCCACACAATAGGTATTTATAGAATAAGTCGTTGCAATCAGTGGAATTGCAATTTTATTCTGCTAAGCTTTCGGGCTCTAGCGAGAGACTATCGTCAGAGATAAACCGTCGACCAATAGCGAGCAACAGTTGCAGAGGCATGAACCAAGCATCTTTTATTGGGGAAGGAGGGGGGAGTCTCATTAATAATCACCAGTTTCGGCCGTGCGTATATGCATGCGAGAAGCAATATAGGCAGGCGCCAACTCAGTGCACCAGTCGACTGAGTTGTCATCCGAGGCCCAGGCTTAAATTAACTCTTAGGCGGTCTTGCTGTCAGAGAGAGCAATTATGGTTGCGGCTGCGAAGTTAAATTCGTGGCTCCTATCGTAGATGTGAGCCGCCACTTGCGACATTGTGTCACCCCGTCTGCCAGCTAGCTTAATTTTGTGCACGCGCGAAGCAAGCATTCTTTCTGTCTGTCTGGTATACTTTTTGGGGCAGTTCAGACAGGGTATGCGATATAATACGCCCGACTGCTCACTGGAAATAAATCACTCCTTTTTTCTCAAAAATCCGGCTGCGCATGGCGGCCTTAGAAAGGTACGCAATTTCGACACATATTCACGCAGCCATGCGCTTGGTCGCTTCCAAAACATCCTTGATGTATAGCAGTGCATACCATATTATAGGGGTTGGTTCCGATCGGGTCCTCGGTGGGCGGTCACGTCGGAATCGGTTGATGAAGGCCTTTAAATAGTCATTCCGGAAAGGTTTTTGTTTTTGTATAGCAAAAATACTTAGATACTTGAAATTACGACGCGCGTGGGTAAAAAAACAATGAACACGCCCCCAGGAAGTCCACTCATGCGCTTTCTCATATCATACATTTATGAGGGAAGTTGAAAAGCAATGTGGTTGAAAAGATTTCTGGAAGTAAAATTATTTTGTCCTTTGGGCGACATAAAGATTGTTTGTTTCTCCGTAAAATGACCTGCAAATAGACAAATGGCCTGGAAATTAAGAGCGGCTTTAATGGAAGTTTTGAGTAACGAAACGAAGTCGGTTAACCCAATTATAATTATTCGATGTTCTCGATGGGATGCGTTCTTCAAATTGCATCAAGACTAGCTTAGTACAGCCACGCTCTAGCCATGTGAGCTTCCAGGGCCCTTCAGACTACTGCATTGAATAGAATCAACTAACTTAAATATAGTACACTGACGTCCAAGGAAATTATTTTTCTGGGCAATAAATCAAGCACACACTCGATGACAACCAGACCATTCAAATGTTCGCAACTGCATCCAATTAATAACAGTTTTGTTACAGTTTCCAGTAAGCAGCTTTAAAGGGGATTGTTCGGTTTCTAGAATTAAGTTTTTATTTGCCTGCGTTTCGAGGAAAATCGAAAATAAGCTGATGAAATAATATGGGATGTGAAAAGCGAAAACATGTTTGCACGTGCTCGCCGTTGCTAGTGTTATTATTGCATAATACACGACTAGCTTACAAGGAGATTACGTACACCCATACCACAATATTTACTTCAAATAGAGTTTAATAGCAGATCCCAAAAGATAATAAAAACTGCGAAGCTCAACGTGTGTATATTGTTCACAAAGCTATTGTTGAAACAGAAGAGACGATAGCCATGATATCAACAAGAAATTAGACAGTTAGCCACCTGCTTCAAAGTCCTTTTCCTTAGGTAGGCCAACCTTCTCTGAAATTCAAGGGCACGTGTGTTTTCAGTGATGATATCCAAGTGCCTTTGAGCATCGACTTCAAAATTATTCGGCATACTAGCTCAACTGAGATCAAGTAGCACCTTTTCTGTTTTCCAAGACGAAGTTTGTGCACTGGTGTATATGAGGCTGATATTTCAATACCTATCAATAGCTGATATAGACCTATTTAAATCCATTGACATTATTACATTTTCCCGCACGGCTTGCTGTTTCCTTAAATAATGCCAATGCGTCTCAAATGTAGAAAAGACAATTTAAAACAGAACCTACTTGGCTAAAAAGGACCAAATACCTGAAGAATCTACATGTGTCATCGGTTTATAGTTTAATCATAACGTACACTTTAACACAGGTACATTTTAGGTCCTCCTGAATATAGTAATGTAAGCAGCACTCATTATTCGGGAACGAATATGAGTAAAATAGTATTTAACTTAAAGATTTTGTAAGGGGAAAAAAATAAAACCTATACATTCTTCTCCTAAATCTTTCATGAAAAGTTATGAGTGGTAAAAACACAATATACATCTTGGAGAGTTGGCTATAACCAACTGATTACCATATCGCCATATGTAAAGATTTTAGCTCTAGCACGCAGCCTATGTGCTTGGTACTTCCGTCCTATCGACTGGTATCGCTGATGCTTCCGTTATTTAAAGAGAAATCAACAATAGATGCAACAAATGAAATCCGTATCGAGGGGGACATCGATAAAATTACCCTCATACATGGATAATATTTTCTGAACGCTTGATTCACCTGAGCTTCGTGTTTAAGCAAAGTTATCGCATATGTCACCTTAATGGTAATGTAATGAAGGTCCTTTATAATGTAAATGATGTAGAAATATACAATTAACTACATGTTATGCTTATGCGTCACCTAAAAACAGAAAAGACAGAAGACATAAGAATTTAGAAAATGGCTATATATGTGGCCCATTTTTTTGCATTCGTAAGCTTATAACGGACGGTTAAATAAACCCACGTACGTGAAAAATAATCAATTAAAAAGAAAAAAAGTAAATCCCTTCAGGTGCACTGAAATTATACCGTATATCTTCAGGTAAATAAAATGAATTGTCAAAGCCTCAAATGTTATTGTCACATTACCCTGAAAATTTAGTGTACGCAGACATTCGTCAACCGAATATCTAATTGAAACACTTCTTGTAAAGCGTTAACCTATTAGATAGTTATTTAATTCACCTCATGAATAACAATATGTGACTTATTTAACGGACTTTTTGTACACTCGGCACTGCTGCTTGCTTTTGAGTGGCATTTATATATATGACCCACACGACCATTTTCATAAGAACTTATAACAAAAACCTTTCTTTTTTGTAAATGCTTTTCATACTTATCTTATTTTAAAGGTTTTCATGTAAACGCGAGGATAGGCGCAAATTATCAATGAAGACACTGAAAACGAAGATCATGATGCCATACTCTATCAGACGATATTCAATAAATAGCTATCCATTGATTGTAAACTGCTTAAAACTTGGATAAAAAAGTTCTTTTTTATGAAGGAAGTTCTTATGTCTTTTTTGAAGATAAATAAACATCCAAATTTACTGTTGTAAATTATAGAAATTTTTCCGCATTTGGAACATAAGGGAATGACGGAAAAATTTAATTTTTCTTTACAAGCAGTGAGGTCTACCTATGTTTTTTACGTTTAAATATATCCAATGCTGTCCGTTATTATTTCCAATTTTTTCTAAAGCCATTTACACTGGCATTTGAGTAATGATCAACAATTTACAAAATTATGCAAGTAACAGTTTGTAGCCAGTGAATATTTAATTTAACTAAGGCAAAAAAGGCCCCATCGGTGCAAATCTAAGACTGTAGATAGTTGCTGAGGGCCACATACAAAGCAGAAGTTCACTGCATGTTAAGCAGATAATTTCAAATTCACAACACATTTTGCAGGTTTCACTTTACTGCGTGAACATGTATCCCTCCATCTGTCACGTACAAGACAAATCTTAAAACACTTATTCAAATATTTTTGCGAACCTTAGGTGCACAGACAACGAACCAGTGGATCAATGTGTCCAGGCTAGTCAGAAGAAACTAAGGAACGATAAATTCCGAAGCGAAGGGCTTGGTAGATTTAAAGGGTACAAATTTCAGGTCTATTGGAAGTGGTGCGCAAAATGTCAACAGACTTGCACAATCGATCGTGAAGAAGTGGGCCTGTCATTACAGAGCATCAAAAAAGTTGATAATTATGGTAATATCTCCGAATAATTCATTAAGTGTTCGTAACATTGTGCAATGATCTATGACGGAAGCTTCAGCGCAAAGTAAGAGAAGACTTCGCTGCCATTAGTTCAGAGTGGAGAGGGTTAGTGACCTCACTAAGAATACGGTCCACGAAATTCTTGACCGATTAGAAATGTTGCTGCATTATAAGGTCAGCTAAAAAGCATAGGAAAAACCGGCAGCTAAAGAGAGCATGCGGAAAATACGTTCAATAACAAGAAAGTCTTTCTTAAGTAATGCTGGAAAAGTAACTCAAGAGCAGTAATGAATGAGAGGGAGAATACAGGTATCTATAAAACGCCAGATGAGGGCTTGCGGGGTGCGATAAGAACGCAAGTGGCGGATTTGATATAAAAGTTTGCGGATTTTAATAAATAGGTCTTCAATATTAAGAGTTATTAAAAGGTTAAAAGCTAGTGTTACACCAGCAAATCGGAAAGAGGATGCCTTGTTGGGAAGAAAGTCAATGGTTTCGGGACTGGGAGAGTCGCAGCCTTAAGATACACTGGACTGACTTCCGCTCATTAAGTAAAAAAGCTATTGTCTGACGATCATGCTGTCACATGGTCCAGTCCATCCTTCAGTATTCGGAGATGGGTCTGGCATTTGAGCGGATGGCCGACAACCATATGATCAGCATATTTGACCAAAAACATGCGTTTGGAGATCGTAGGTCATCAGTATGGAGGAAAAAACCAGGGGATAATATAGACCCCTGCAGAACTCCACAGCTGTTCGGAAGGACCGTGGATTTTCGCTTCCCGCTCTGAACCAATTGGGTGCGAGAAGTAAAATAGTCCCCAAGCAAAAGGACGGCCTAGCCAGGAGAGCCGCATGCAGAGGTTTTATGAAGAGGAATATTGCGCGGGATCGTGTTAAAGTTTGAGGAGTAGTCGAGAAAAGCACACGCGTATGCACAACATCCTTTATCCAAGTCTCTAAGAGCAGAATGGACTACCAGAGCAACATCATCTAGTGAAATTCGCCTAGCATTAGATGCAAACTGCAAGGGATCAGAAAAATTGAATGACAATGGTTGAATGACGTCCAAAGCAGCTTGCTCTGTAAGATTGAGGAGTGCAGAAGAGCAGGCAATTGGGCGAAAGGAGTAGGGACCCGTATAAGTGGGTTTTTTTCCGGGAAAGGACTGATTTTGAACAAACCCCAACCGTCAGAAATCTTTGACATCATGAAAGATAAATTAATAAGGTGTGCTAGGACAGAAGGTAATTGAAAAGAGCAAAATTTAAGTAGAAATGGAAGACGCCATCTGGTCCGGCAGCTGTTGTACCCTTAACCCTCTTTAGGTGTTTCATCACTGTTGCCAAAGACACTGGAGAGAAATCACTTGGTGGTAAGGAAATATCATTTGTCGGGAGATAGGAGTTGGTGGGAGTGTGGATGAAGTTTGAGTTTAAGCTGTCTAGGTCAGCATCTACATGTGCCAGTGTATTGCGTTGACCATTGAGACGTTTAAGTCTTTTCCATATTTCGGAGGAAGAGAGAGGAGGCAAAGATGTAGAAGTAAATAACTGACTAACAAATATGTCATTTAAGTTTATGATCCCGCGTTTTATGTGGACATTAACGTCCTTCAGTCTTTTGCGTGGCCATATTTTGTGGAACAGTTCCTTATTTCTTCTCAGTGTTTTTAAGTGAGGGGAAGATATTCGGTCTGGTCTGACCATGACCGTGTCAAAAGGGCAACAAATATTAAAAATTCCATTGAGAAATGTTGTAAGATAAGTCAAACACGAGTCGACATTCGTGTTTTCGAAAAAGATGGAAATGCATTCAGATAAACAAGTCCGAATCAAGAAAATATTATGTGGGGGCGTGTCATGAATGTGTAGTTTCCTCTCGGGCGTTACTAAGAGCCCTTTTTAAGCCTCAGAATCGATTTTGTTTGAAAGAGTATTACAGAATGATCTGAGCCTGCCAACGGAGCTCTTTTTCTTATAGAAAATAGCTTCGAATAATTAGTCAGGACATGATCGAGTGGGGAGTCATCTCGCATATTGAAGTTAACTAAGTCGCCAAAGCCTAACAATATAAGAAGACGTATATTTACTCGACTGAAGTCCCCACATAAAATAATTACGTGCTCACAAGACAGTGCGGCAAGTTCTTGGGGAACAAAAGTCGAAAAAATGGGCAAGAACACCTTGACAGGTGGAAGGGGGTATGTAAATACTAACATAAATTATGCCTTTTGAGTTTTGTAAACATTTTGGGCTACAGAATACTGCAATAACGTCTATGTGGTCTTCGGAGTAAGAAAAAAGGGACTTAGAGTTTGTGCACCATTGCTGGTTTACAAAAAATGCTACGCCACCACCTTTGCTGGTTTATCGCGATTTTCTGTCCGAACGAAAACAGCAATAAGCCGGAGGAGTGATGAGCTGCGACTCTATATCTCTGTTGAGCCAGGTCTCTTGAAGACAGATAACACCGCACTTACTGTGCTCCTGTTTCAAGATAAGTACATTAAATTCGAAACATTTATTGAAAAAAGACCATCAATTAGTAGACATTAAGCCTGGAAGAGCCATTGAGGCTAATGGTTGACACTTCATAGCTCGTTTCCGACCTCATCGGTGCTAACGTGATCGTATTGCATTCTATTGGATACAATTGGATGTTGATGTACTGCAGTTTCGGCATATTGGACGTAAATTACAAGAATGTTGGTTGTGAGTGCCGTCGATAAAATATTCGCCCTTTGTGCATTCAAAAAGGTACGAGTGTACAGTAGCCGCTGAAGACCATGCAACGCTAATTATGCAATTTGCCTGAACAATTTGGCATATATTTAAAAACATTATTGTGATTCATTAGGTTTATTGAATTCTTCAAAAACCTTTTATGTAGATAAATCATCATTTATGTGTTTTCTAAAGAGAAATAACCATTAGTTTTGGAGAAATTGGGAGTAGGCTCCTATAGAAGGAATTTCCTATGCTATTACAAAAGAGGGAACCAAACCACACGTTAAAGTTGATAATGCTAAGAACGAGCTCCAAAATGAGTAAAATAGGTGTAGAAGATATCCTTTTCAGAAGTTAAAAGTTTACAAACAACTGTTCAGATTGAAGTGAAGCCAAGTTAAAGGAAACAAATGCGTTTGCAGAAACATTGAACACTTGTGTTTAAGAAATTATATTGAGCTATCCTGTTAAGTTTTATTGCATAAAATGGAATAACAGAAGAGCGTTTGCTTGAATGCAGCAATGAACCCAAAATGTCCTTAAAAAATAACAAAATGTCCGACATGTTGTCACGGATTTGAGACAAATAATGCCTTATTAAATGTAAATCATGAAGAAAAATAGTTTTTTGTATACTTTACGATTCACTTTTACTTTATTTAGAACCGGAACAGACGAAAGAATAATAAGGATTTCAAAAAATGGCAATATATATGGCCAGTTTTTTTTAAATTCGCCAGTTTATATCTGAACGTGGAATTAATCTACTCATGCAGAAGGTAAAACATTATAAAGAGAAAAGAAAGTTCTTTTATTTCCAGTCAAATTGAATCAATTGTCTTCAGGAAACTTAAATAAATTATCAAAAATATAAAATTTCGTTATGACATTACTTTGGAAGACGTTAATTTATGCAGAAGTTTGTCAGCTGAGTATCTAATCAAAGGAATTTCTAAGAGGTTACCTTTTATGGAAAGATTTTTTCATCTAAGGAAAATTAATTTCAGAGTTCCACTGCTGACATGATTTACTCTTGACAATACGGTTTGCCGTTTCGAGGCGCCTCTACAAAGGAGCAACGTGGTCATCATTCTAAGAACAAATATCAAAAATACTTTCTTTCGGTAAATACTCTACATACATGCATATATTATTTTAAAGGTTTAAGTGTAAACGTCGAAAAGATGTGCAAATTATGAATTGATCAGTGAAGATAAAGAAAACAAGCAATTTGATGTAACTTTTTCGATGACATTCAATAATACCTAACCGGAAAGAGCAGAGTTTGCAGAACATTTGACTAACGAAACATTCTTTAATTGTAAAGAAAGTGGTTGCTTCAATTTTTTAATTTAGCACAATTTATAAATTTATTGTTCTAATTTAGAAATTTTTATTAAGTCTCCAGAACCACAACATTATCGAGAAAATTTTATATTCGTTTCCGAGCAGTTAGAAACTCCTACAGATCTTGTGTTAATACTTAATATATCGTATGCCGTTCATTATTATTTCTATGTTTTCCTAAATACATTCCCATTGGTATGATCAAACTTATAAAAATTTAGGAAAATTACGTGGTCTATGGCAACCACTGTACAGCAGAGATGACCTTATGACCAGAAATGCAGAAAAGCAAAGTAACGAAATAGACAGTCTGGTATATAGTAATAAATTCCCACGTGAATGGAGAGCAAAAAAACTGGCAGCTCAAATGCAAGCATGATGTCATATATATTACTTTAGCTGACCCTAGAAAATCCCTGAATTTATTCCAATTTTGGATTTCGGACTCTTTAAACAGGAGGTTTAAGTCATCCACTGTATCGGTGTTGGTATGCAAGACACTTTGCGTAGATGTGCCCAAACTATTAGAAAGAGCAAATGCGACCCAAAACTTAAATAACGAGGCGTGATTTGGCATGTGCCGAAAATCTTTAATATTAGCCAAATAAGTGTTATAGTATATTTTTGTGCACATATGCTATGCATGGTAAACCATATTTGAATGCTTTTAGGAGGTTGCGCTCAAGTTTGATGAATTTGCAGACAACCTCGCCATGATGCGTTAAAGCGATAAAGAATTTATCGGTACTTGCATACAGTCAAGTAAAGCATTCTCCAAAAACGGATATTCAAGACATTTCGTGCGTCGACAGGATTTTCAAGAAAAGGGGATTTTAAGTGATAAAAGCACTCACATGTGTTTGAGCTGGTCAAAAAATATCTAAGTAAATATCAGTTACAAGTAAAACTGCAGCCCGCCACAACATTAGGCTCACAACGTTAGGCCACAACATTTGACTCACTTGAAATAACAGTATCATCTAG
This sequence comes from Ligula intestinalis, assembly GCA_036362985.1. Taxonomy (NCBI): domain Eukaryota; kingdom Metazoa; phylum Platyhelminthes; class Cestoda; order Diphyllobothriidea; family Diphyllobothriidae; genus Ligula; species Ligula intestinalis. The sequence goes on from JAYGXS010000005.1 coordinate 4,022,056, forward strand.
AAGATCCCTTGTGCCTGATGTGATTAATTTTATTGCAGTAAAACTGAGACGTGCGCCTCAACGCGCATGCAAAATCATCAATAAGCGAACAGAAGATAAGACCATGTTTCCGAGGTATCCATGAGAGAGTAGAAACCCATCACATATTCGCGTGAGAGAACACGCGGATTGCTAGTCCTTCCCAAACCCGAAAAGTCTGCGATTTCCTGGAGGCAATGCCCACCGAGGAGGCATGTATCAACAGGTTTACTTATTCGGCTGCGTAGAGGTTGTCCTTGCTACGCGGCTTTGCCTCCCGCCAAACGCCGCGAGTTTTTACGCAGTTGGGTCAGCTCTATTAAGCCCATTTGCCAAAACCTCTCTGAATAATTAAGTCAACCTAGTAGTCATTGTGGTGGGTTCTAGATAATTACTTATGAAATC
>JAYGXS010000005.1:4036847-4053718 GCA_036362985.1 Ligula intestinalis
TTTACATGCTCCTGTGGGGCAAGTTAGATTGGTCGAACGATTAGACGTCTATCCAAGCGCATGCGAGTGCGTCACCCTACGTGATCAAACAGAGGCGAAACTAAGTCAATATCAAGCGCAATTCTGGATCACTTGGTAGACAGCGGTCATCTGGTAGACGTCAACCAAGCATTTAGAGTCGTCTATAACGTTCCGGCTAAACACTCTAAGTTCCTGCGTTAGCGGATACTTGCGACGGCAGAAGCAGTCGCCATTCGCCTCACAAACCCAATTTTATGTGCGCAGAAAGCATTTGTAGTGGCCCTAGGGCTCCCGTGGCCAAAAGCCTTTTCAAAATCCACCGTCATGCCTCTTACTACGTCGCGAAACAATGATGAGACAGCGGCATCAAGCATCCAATGGCCACCGACACAGTCTCAAGACGTTGACACCTTGCGTCCTCACACAACCCAACAAAACCCCAGACGAGGACCACTGGATGACATTAACTAATTGTCTGACTCCTTCCCCTTGCCCTCTCCCCCACCCCATTTCCCTGTCCCCAATTAAGACGAGAATCTCATCCCCTTGATCCCTTTACACCTGTCCCCCCTCTCTCCCCCTTGTTACTACTGATTGGTTTGCCTAAAACTTTCATTAACTCTACCCTCCCTTATATTACTGTATTACCTGATGATGAATGAATCGAAAACGTTCGTTCGCTTAACTTGACTTCCTTAATGCTTACATTGGTATTATTGCTGAACCCAAACACGTTATATTGGTAGCTTAGCATCCAAAACATTGTTTACTTTGGACAAATCAAAAAACAAATTTTCATCTGCAATATGTTAAATAACACTCTTATTCCCCATATCCACATTCATAACAAAATGACTTGCCGTCGAATGCAAGATGAAACCTTAACTTTAAATTTTTTTCCTGTTCACACATGATATATTTTGAAGAAAGTGCGTTTTCATATGTAAACTATGCGAATTACAATAAAGTTTCCTACTGGCGTTCTCTATTTGAAGGCTTTGATCATTTGCTTGATCCAAGGGAGTGGACCATTCAAAGCCCCAAACAGGGTGAGACTTCCATAACACCGATCGGTAACGCGCGAAAGTACTCCGTATAACATCCAGGTGCCGTCCGGCGTCGGACAGTGCAGACCTCCGCCACTATCACCAACACAAGCAGTCTGAAATTGAAAAATAAATGTCCTTACATTCTTGCATTTTTTAAAGTTTTTCCATACAACATGCCGAGTGCTGAATGCAAAATTTGCCAATTTGCAAAATACCGAAAGTTACATATTGCTAATGTGTAAAGAAAGTTTCATTCACTACCAAATAATGACAATAACGAATATTTGTTAGGCATGCTTTCTATAAATTATATTTATTTTAAAAGGGCAGTTAAAATCAATGATGTAAAACTTCTGCCTAATATGTCGGCATTTTTTTGCAGAAGCTACATTTTGTTAGGGGTGAGGAAAAATATCACTTAAAAGCCGGCACCCTGACGTGACAGAAAGGACTTGCAATTAGGCTGCTAACTAATCTGTAACCTTCAAACATACACAATATTGCTTTGTGAGTGCCTACCAGGCTTTCGCAAACTACGGAGCTTCACCTACAGCACCATTATATGAAATCTACTATTATGCTTACCGCAAGACTCTGCTGAACACATAAGTTATTCTCTGAATGAGGTGGGCTGAATACTGCCTCGCAAAGCGCCGCTCTTGTGATTGTTGCTGGTTGCTCCATCAGCACGTTCGGTTGTTCAGACCATTGTTGTTCTGAAATAGCAATCAATCCCCAGCCGGCGACATGGCAGGTCTCTCCATAATTAACTTTGAATTCAACTTTGGGCAGGCAGGCGAATCCCACATTTTGAGCTATTAAAATACAGCCAGTTGGCAGATGAAGGTAGTTGAAACAATGAAGTGTTTTATCTGATACCACGAAGACTTATTTTTGGAATTTTTATGATGTCTTTGAAGTGAAAATTAACTGCATTTTCACAAACAGGGCAAGGAAATAATTTTCTTTCTCAAATGAAAAATACTCTCAAATCAAAAGTCAAACCATCGTATTGGTTTGTAAAGTGTTTCGGTTCTTCGCATGTCGTACGGGTCATGTACATACAATCAATTAACTTGCAGTCCAGCTTCCATGCAAATTATACAGTATGTATGCTACCAGTCATATCAATTCGTTGTTTCGAGCCAAGCCTTTTATTATATCACGCTTCAAATACTATTTTCATTTACATATCGGTGGTCTTTGAGGTATTTTTGCATGATTTTATTTTTGTTTTCGCAAGACAATCGACGGATTTTGCAGTCCTCTGGACCGCAACTCCGACATTCCTATAATTTTTTCGTGGCATATACTATTGCCACTGTCCCCATTGTCCGAGATGAGTTCCTACTGTCAAATCCCCTATGAACGGAATATTCAAAATCCCCAAATGTCCGCATCAATATCGCCATCTCATCGCACTGCAGCATAGCAAGCTAACTTCATATAAATGACAACAATTTGTTGTCTGCATGTCATTCAAATGAGGAGTTCACTGAACACAGTCTCTGATTTGGCGCAGCTGTGATTATCAATTTTGAACGCAGTTTAAGCACAGCACTAGGTTTGTTAAATCGGGGCCATTGAGCTTAAAAAATATACAATTGCTCCTATTACGTCATGCACGTTGAAAACAGGAAAGTTTTTTTTTCTCATTTTATACATGGTACATTTTTAATAATCAGGAAATGCGTTAATGTCCCGTCGATGACAAGGCTAGCAGTTTAGAAGGATGAGATGCGATCAATGGAAGAAAAGTGTTTGTTTTGCGAGAAGTTTCGAATTATATCAGGAATCTTTAATCATAGTCTGAGTCGCACGTAGATAGGGGTAGAATATGCAAAAATTACACAGTGCTTATATTTCATAGAGTTCATTTATGTGCGGAATTTAATTAGCCATCCTTGTAGCCAACGCTTGGACTTTAACTAGTGTGGTGATAACTGATCATTTCGTGCTCGACTCTTTAATGCCCGCGATTTCCTTGGCTCTCCCCACATAATTGATTCTCTTGCTCAGGCAATGTCACCGTACGTTGTAAAGTAACGCCAAATCATTGCGTTTGTTGAGGGACCATGCACTAGAACCATAACTTTCGCAGTTTGTGGCTAACGTGGCGCTTCGAATTTTCCAGCCACAACTCGGACAGAAGCGAGCATAACTGTCGCGCAATTACTAAGCCCGCATGAACAAGAAAATCGGTGCCATAAGTGAGTCGATTGTGAAATTTGAAGTACTAACCACACCAATTAAAACTCAGGTGATGGCTTAAAGAGTGGTTAATTATAATACGCAGGCGGATGACTGCTGCAAAGTGTAAGTAGCGTGCAATATGTGCATGTTTCACCCCTTTTTGCGCCTCACTGAGACTAACCTACCATTACTTACCATTAAGTAATCCCAAACAAGTTCCGAAACGTCAGGAAAACAGAACTCTTGTTCTAGTGGTTTTATTAACTTCTTCTTTTTAACTGCCTGCTGGAACTCATATATGCACTTGCATTGGCAAAACTAGCAGCGTTTTGAGCACGCTTATAGCTTATGCTGTTAAAGCATATCGCATGCATGAGAGGCATTCACAGAAAAAACTTTGCAGAAGATGGCATGTGCCACAAAAATAAACAACGAGCAGACTTACATCGTTTAACTTTACGCGTTAACTTTAACAGCGCAAAATCGGAGTCTTTTTTTGGTCCATTCAATGGGAAGGTTGGATGCATAATCACGTAGTCAACCTGGACATTGTATGCCAGATGTTCATCATTATTAAAGTTATGAGATCCAACCTTGACGGCCAGAATTCCGTTTTTAAATTCATCGTACGTAAACGGCCACCCAAGTGGAATATCTACACACTGAAAGGTCATGCTGATACAGTGTGCAGCAGTCAGCACCCATGTGGGCGAAATCAGGGTTCCTCCGCAAAATGGATGTGCACCAAATCCTGAGAAGTACAATCCTACCTAGTTTAAAGAAGAGGAAAAGCATATTCAGTGGGTCATTTCTGTTACCATTTACTTTGTGTTTGAAAAAAAAATATTGAAAGAATTCCTGTTATTTTTGCTTCTGGAAAAAGCAATGCAGAAAGTGTGTAAGTTGTGTATGCAAAGAGCCTTGTCTAACCAATTGCATATATGATCTCCTGACAAGTCACTTATGTGACCGACAGACAAAAATGGCTGCTGCTTCAATGCGAACGGCCTGAAGGTGGTGTGCCTTCCCTGTGACGGTCTTCACTTGATGACCTTTAACCGCTGGACGGGTATTTCTGTCTTAGTAGCCATCGTCAGGTGGCGATACCCAACTTAAATGTAGCCGCTGAAACTGCTGCCGCAATCGATATTCGCACCAATGTTTCAGAAGAAAGCACCTAAATAATTTCGCTATTAGTTCACTATCTTGCCGGTTTTTTATCGAGGTATATAGTTGTCGGTAATCGGAAATCGATCTGTTTCAAGATGTGCCCTCCTGGTTGATGAACCTTTGCGTGCTTTGAAATCGTCTAAGCGTACGTTCAAAAGCAAATATTAATGCTACTTACTAAAATTTAGTAATATTTATCAAGCAGGACGGGTACCTGGAAGTAGAGGACTCACCAAGAATGCCGCAGCATGCCAAAATCTGCGAAGATTTTTTACGCTTCCGCTAATTAGCAGTGACTCAATTTGTGATACTTACTACCGTGTAGTCTATACTCAAGTCATTTCAGTCATTAAAAGACGCGGGCTTTCAAAGGAACTTCGTTGTGACCACTAGTCAAAAGTATCGATTTTAAACCTGCCTACTTATGTTGTTTGCCCTTTTAACATTTATTTTAGCTGTCTTTATAAACTAAAATATATTTAGTAAAAAAATAAGCACGAAAATAAAAGTTTTTTTGTACCTGTTTGATAGCAATTTATGCCCTGTTTAAATTGTATACCTAATGAAAGGGCACCTTTCGTTTTGAAAAAAATACCTAAATTGCCAAATAATTTTTTTCATCTAGTGATTTTTTTCCATCGAATTCAGGGCTTTAAACTGCGCACTGTGAACATCCTATTTAAATTAAAGTAAAGTTTCGTTTACAGTTTGAGGAAGACGTCACATGGTTCACATGCAATTTCGCTTTTGATGTGGAAAATGATTTATGCTGTGTAGGCAGCATTAATAAATTGACAAATACGATAAATTATAAATAAGCACCTCATAATTGTTATAAGTTCATTATAAAAAACTGCTTTTAAGCCACCATTTTCACTTCAATTATGTGTTACATTTACAGAAGGCATAATTTGCTATCAAAAAGGAATATCTTTAATGTGTTCATGCACGTTTTTCCACAAAATATATTTAAATTTATGAAGGCAGTCCAAGTAAATGATTTAAACCCATACGACTTAAAAAGATGCGTATTGCTAGTGGTCCGAACAAAATTCGCTAAAAAGCCGGCATTCTTCTTAAATGACTTCAGTGTGGACGCAACTTTTACCATCATCACAAACTAACTTAATGCCGATAAGCCAAAGAGTATAAATCTTCCGCACACGTTGGCAATTTGCATGATTTTCGATTACTTATGTTAATGAAGGAATGTTACCTACTGATAGCATGTTATAAGCAATACAGGGTATTTGCGCTAAATGGAAGTACTGTTAAGAAAATTATAACTTATGCAAAATGTGCCCAATCACACCGGGATGGAAAAATATAGATTATCGTCAGGTAAAATAAAATGTCCCATTAACGGCACATCCAGTTCAACTAATGAGGCACATGCGAACTGGGTAGGTTAGGTAAAGTTAAACTTTTGGTCGTAGCTTTTATTAAATAAACACTTCACTAATAAAAATCAGGTAAAATATTTCAAGGAACTGTGTCCGTGCCTACTTACATGCCAAGGCCAACTATGGGGTGGGGCCTCCCTCTTTGACCCGTCGTAGTGTTCAGGCGGTGGTGATAGTGGCAACCGTTTTCCGCAATTCACAGGCAGACCATCCACCAAGGTTTCGTCTTCGGCTGGAGGGCATACGTTGAACGTTAAACGTTGAAAAAATTTTGACATATTCCTTTCGACAGTTTACCATAGAAATTACAAAAATTGCAAAGTATTTTAACAGATAAGCCTTTAATTTCTGTAGTGCTTCCATAAAAATATAGATGTTAGTGGTATAACACAAATGTATCCCATACCTCGTATAATGAACCAAAGGGCGGTCGCTAAAAGCGTAGCCACTCTAAGCCACATTTCAGGTTGCTGGTTAAAAATCAAACGCTGGAAGTGTGGGCTACTCTTGCAAGTTGCTCTTGCGCAAAGACAAACAAGCTGACCGTTATAAGCAAATTATTTTTCAAGCTAACTGACCAATTATATACAGTGACGCATGCAATTGCTGGCTTTTAAAACTATATCACTCACCAAAGGGGTCGATAGAAGGCGTATTTGGCAAAGGAGTCCACAAAAACATACCTGTTTACGCAGAGCCGCAAGAAACAATATCTACGTGGCGATGCGAAGCATCGGTTGCCGCCATAAGCGTCACAAAGCAGCTCCCAGCAACTAGGAGCAAAATATTTCAAACTAACATGTGTATGTCAGATGATTTGATTTGACACAATCAAACGAATCATGCCATTTTCTCTAACCACGAGGCTACTTTACTAACACATTTTAGGGATCAAAACGGCTCCCGCTGGTACTCCCAAATCACATTTACATCTAAATGTTCTCACAATATTGTCGTCTCAGATTAATAATATTCGAATTCATGGTGTTTTCTTGAGTGCAGAACAGAATACATCCCTCTGGATTCTGCGCCTTACCAAAGTTCTTACTTAGGTAGGGCTTTCCTATGCAGCAACCTTGTTTTTGAAAGCCAATTCGGAAGTCTTTATATGTGATACTCCTTGATTATATGTGGAGATAATCACCTGAACGCACTTCCGTTGTATTTGCTACCGCAACATGTCCAGCCACGATACATTGTATATACTGAAATGCACCTTATTGGGGCTGCCCAACCAATTGTCACAATTTTTTACTTCAAAAGTACGATAATGATACCTGAAGATTTTGAGCAAGCGGGAAAAATGAGCTACGAGAAATAATCAAATAAACTTGCTGCATAAACACAAATGAATCCCATATAAACTGGGTGACAGCCATCCCAAGAAATGTTGTTTAAATGATAGGCATCCTTTGGGAACATTAGGGAAAATTGATTCGACAAATTTTCCACACTTGATCTTCAAACCGTCATCTGATTTGAGGAAATATGCAAAACAATTCAAAGTGTTCGTACAGTTATGTAGTCGTTACATGTGGGCACTAATTGGAAGCTGTAAATTGCGTCACGCCGTGGTGGACATAATGAGTACACGCAATAGCCTAATGCATAATTAGCAACTGTAATTTACGTCGGGTCCAAAGTCAGTATTGGTCGTCCGGCGGGGGTGCTTATTGTTATTCCTGTTGGCCCAGAGTTATCGGCTGTAGCCTTTTCCAAATTTCATTGAGTTGTTTTTAGACTCCAGTACATTCGATTTGTCGGTTAATGCATGAAACATCAGAGTGCATGGCCTCAATAAATTGTCAGCCTTTTTTTGGAGGGGTAAACTCTGACGATGCGCATTTTGTGTCATGCAAGGCACTGTGGGCAATCGGTCATGAGCCTTTGCCGCCAAATCACGTTTGTGGATGTGTGTGGGGACAAACCTTCCTCTTGGGCGCAGAAATGAAATTTAACTATACTGATGTGCTGAAATCCTCTTTAACGAAATATCTGCTAAAACCACGTTGGGCCGAAATTGTTTTCAAAAAATTAGCAGACGACTGAATATGGAAGCCTTGAGAGCCATATGGGTGTAAATTATCAGCTTCACTTGCAAATATCTCCCTGCGCTTGTATCACGATAGTTTAGACATTTTTCTGACCCCCTTATGAACTGTAGATAAGTCTTGCAACTGAAATTTGAGCTGATATCGTAGTGCTAATTTGGCTTTGAGGAAGATGTACAGTAACGAAAAACATTATTCAATTCAAGCACATTTTTGCTAGGCCCTGCTACCAAGTGCCAAGATATTTAACTGCTCATATCGTGTTTTAATCCAAATTGGCTTGAAAAGTATCGATTTAATCTTATCTGTAGTAGATTCCTTGTCAGAGTTCATGCGATGGTTGCACTTAAAACTTTAATTTTGCGCGACCTCAGCACAGGTGGCGTGCCTCAGAAGTATTACAGCAGTAACGTCAGAACCATAGGTAAAATGAGTACATAAGTTGGCGGACAAATCACCAGCAATCACTGAAAAATAATTTAATTTTCCTGAAAAATTTGAAATGGAGATAATGGCTATATGAAAATTTACTGATCTCTTAACAATTCCCCGTCCTGTCTTAACCACCGTTTATTGATTGCTTAAAAGTTTGCTAACTCTACCCCATTTCCTTTATTGTACACGCCTGATGATGAATAAATCAAAAACGTTCGTTCGCCGACCTTGACTTATTAAAAAATATACCTTAGGCATGAGGGCGGAAAGGAATGGAAAATTAGCACAAAATAGTATAAGCACACAGGAAATATTAGTGAGATGGTTTCAATTTACATTTTTAATTGAATTAAATCATTGGTAAATAAATTTAATTCCCTTAACTGAATTATTTTCCTACATATTTACTATGTCAATCACATCCGGACGCTTGTCAGTAAAAAAAATAGACTGGAGGTCATACATGAATAGGCTGGTTGTTGACTTAGAAGTGAGATCCTGGTCGTACGTTTAATCAGAGTCATAAGATTTTGTATATGTTGAAAGAAATTTCCGTTAATCAAATTTCTTTGTAATTATTTCAAGAAATCGAGTGCAACGAGCTGTAATATGTTTTCTTAATTCTGCTTACGGCTGAACGAGTTTCACCAATTCGCTTCCTTTGTCCATAAAAAAGGACTTTTTTCAAGGTAGTTACCAGAAACTTAGAAAAAAAGAAAAACCTTAAAAGCAATAACCTAAATAATTCGTTTGTATACACTCCTCCCTATGCAGCTGTCTGTGCTGGTCATGCGTTAAGAATCACATAAACATTTCAAGTCATTGCTGCGAAAAATGAATTACCACAAAAAACTTCGAACTCCATCAGGTCTAAGATGATTTACACAAAATTCTATAACAAGTAACTTCTTCAAAAAAATTTCCCTCTCAGACATTTAAATGTCGAATCAGCGTATATTGTAAATTTTGAAGACGAAGTCTAGATCAAAAGGAGATATTTTGACCAGTTTTTCCCTTCTCTAAAAATAAGGCATATATCCTTCGGTAAAACTAAAGGAGATTACATTTTTATGTAAACTGGAACAGTTTTCCATAGGTTCTTCTTATTCAGGGCACCGTTGCTTGATTTCAAGTGCACAGAATAGTGGACAAAATATTTTCGCTATTTTAAAATATGATCATATTTTGCCCGTTCCGTTCCAATTTATTTAGTCACTGATTAACTTCTATATTTTGACAACATCTGGATGGAGTCAAATAACAATGTTAATAAGAAAACTCAGGTTGTTCGATGATCTTCACGTAAACACATTTTGGTCTCTCGTAGGTTTTTTACTTATGATTAGGGTGGAAAACGCAACATATTAGTAAGACAAAATTTGTTAACTTAATTCATTTTTAGTTTTCTCGACTAAAGTGCTCTATCTCGTTCGTCTACTAGCATCAATTTCATGGAAGTAAAACGAAATGTTCACTTTTGTGAACAGATATAATAAAAAGTTGCGGCTGCTCAGGAATTTTTTTATAATGCTACATGCAGCGTTTATTAATGTAGGAAACACCTAGGCTATCAACAAACGTCCAATTTCGTATATTTTGCCTTTACCTTCCCTCATTTATTTGATGTGAATGGAAGCCTTTTCTGGTAAACGGCATTTTGTGCCTCAAGTCAACCAAAAGAACTAAATAAACAACCTCAAATGTGTGTTAAATACCTCAAACCCCAACATTTCAGCAGATATGTAATCTAGGAATTTGGGTTAGAACTCTGATCTTGCAGATGATCAGAGTGGAAGACAACAATGCATTTATGCGCGGTCAGTTGTGAAAAAGGTAGGACAACTATACATAAATCAAGGGGGACTGCATTCGCATAAAGGCAATCGAGTTTTCATCGATTTCTCGATGACCTGATTTAAGCAAAACCAAAATCGAACGCGGTGAGTAGAGACAAAAAAATTTGGCCCATTCAAGTGACACATAAAAACGTGATCAAACCAGACTAACTTTGACGATAAAATATTAAATCAGCCTCGAACATGGATGCAGGCTAATATTTCACAAAGACTCCCGATGAATGTCTTTAAATGGTATTTTTTAAGGGCATCTCACTTATCTGGGTTACACTGTGCTTTTCATGACTTCTCTGGGTGATGCTTTTACATGACCCATCTGGACTGGTGTGCTTAGCAGAAAAATAAAATAAATACGTTGGAAAAACCGGTCAGCAACGTCAAGCGCGAATGCACGAGCATCAACTGGCAGTAGGAAGGCTAAACCAAAAGTCGGAGGTTGCCTCCCATGCTGCAGAGATGGAGCAAGTTTTCAATGTTGACGCCGCCTAAATGGTGAGCCGAGGTGACGATCTCACTTCCAGGCACATTAAAGAAGCTTGAATGTCAACCGACGGCTCTCTTAACTGCCACATAAATTTTTTATCCCCTATGTTCTGTTAATAACCTCCTTATCAAAGGCTGAGCACGACACGTAACAATCGAAACCATCAACCTGTGATCCGCTCAACCCACGTATTGAGACGACAGGCTACTGTGAGGTGGAGGGAAGCCAAACAAACACTGACGCCCCAGCTGCGGACAGCCTAAACACATAGCACAGAACGGAGGACGGTTAACAGACTTCAGGTGTGTTGAACCGTTACCAGGGTATGGGCTATGGCGAGGCGGGTCGTCGACTAAAAGGTAATCTCGTGCTAATATCTGCTCAAAAACAGCTTCTGTTGGACAGACGAATATTTTCACCAGTACAGTCTGATGCCAACCAAGGAATACCTTTTATATTTCTCCTTTAATTTGAGTTTCACTGCATCTGAACACCCTGTCAATATGCATAAACAGACAGAGCACGTGATGCCAATCGCCCACACTACCCTCCAAGTGAATCAGGTTGGTTGCTGTGGTAAATCATAATTAAATTAAGTTTGCTGTTTCAGCAGTCAAGACAGGGCAACAAAGTATGCATCATCGGCAGAGGGAGGGAGTGCGTGGTCTACCCGAAACCACTCGATTGACCTCGGGTCTTATCCTTTGACTTTGTTTATAGGAGAATCAAAAGGCATGCTTTGTTCCTTTGTGGCTTTACGCATGAGAATCTGAAGCGACACTACTATGGAGCTAGTCTACAGGACAATAAGGTATGTGAGGCCAATACGCCCGATAGGCCACGACGCCTAAATTGGAAGTTGATGATACCGTATACTTTTCGAATTCTGTTCTGTCCCCTTAAATTTATCAGCATCTAACAGTTTCTTTCGAACAGGGAAAGGTTAGGAAAACGGCCACCGGTTTCACTGAGATAATCACACACTGGCGAATATTTGCCCTAGATTGAAAACAAACGGCTTGAAATCCAGCCAACGTAAAACACCGCAGTTTTTACCATCTATTGCTAAAGTTAACTAAATTTTTGGAGTAATAAGCCATCTTATTTTTATAAGAATTAGCCCTTTTAGGTAGCACTGCAATATTTATCTTCTTTCTAGCTTCCTTAAATCCTGCAAGGTAAAAAATATTAGCTGTTTTTCTATTAAAAAACCGCTAAGATGTTTAACTTAAGCTTTCCTGGGTATGATCGTTTCCCCGAAGTTCTTATCAAAAAAACGACGGATTTTACCTACGACTAGTTAGTCATGTTTTTGGGCAAATACTCACATTTAATTGGTTAATATTCCAATGGTTAACTTTAAAAGTCAGTTGATAAGGTAAACGATAGTTTAAGGCCATTCTTTGTCAGACCCTTATCTTTGCTATTAAATGAACATTGGAACATGTGCCAAAATCAACAATTGTCCTAGATGAACACCTTTTGGCTACTGCAGTCTTTGTCAGTCTGCGCAAGTAGGCGGCGTGTTGGGTAGCTGGGGGCACTGTGCTGTCCTAACCTGGCGTCGATCTCGGCCACGTAAGGAACAGGGCTTATGTTAGGGATTTTTGGCAGCAGAGAACTGGATTCATTGGCCTAAAGTGACTGCTTCCATTTTTCCAGAACCAGTTGGCATAGGCCTTTGGAAAAGTTGGTTGGTTTTGGGTAGACAACCTAAAATGCTTCACTATAAGCGATTCGTATCTACAAGATGTGCGAGAATGCAGCTCGAGATCGATTAACTTTCACGTTTGCTTAACCAGGCCTGTACGAGTCCACGTACTCTTTTTCCAGGTGCCTCGTTGTTCCGCCAATATATCCCGCTTCACAGGAGCAGGTGAAGGAGTAGATGCACATGGATGTGGCCTTCAATGGGAGTCGGTATTTACCTCCTGATCGTAAGAAAGGAAATTTCATGAGGGGCAGGCCTAAGTTTGCAGCAGGAAAGCGTTTGTGATAACAGTCTTAAGGCGTCGTCTTATCAGCTCGCTTGTTGCACCTCCCAAGAAAGGCAGTCTTATGAAAACGTCTTTCTGAACTGCGGTTAAGGACGCAGGTTTCTTGGTGTATTCACCAATTTTTATTGTCGATGAACCTTTCTGGGTATCAGTTTTCAAGAAGCATGTTCTGCAGCTATTGAAGTTTTGCTACGACGTTTTCTGGAGAGTAGATCCGTCGTACTCCAGCTGTTAAGCCATTGACTAGATTTCGTACTTTACTATGGGGAGCAAAACTGTGAATGTTTGTATTTTGTTCCATCCAGGTTTTGTTTCGGAAAACCGTTAGCAGGATCGATCCATTATTTTGCCTTCGCGAAAGCGCTTCAAGGAAATTACTTTTATTACTAACCTGATTCTGTGCAGAAAACTTGAGAACGGGATAAATGCGGGTAAACTTCCTGACAGTGGCTTCAATGTCAGTGATATAGTCTCGCAGACAGGATAAATGCGGGTAAACTTCCTGACAGTGGTTTCAATGTCAGTGATATTGTCTCGCAGACAGAACTTATCATCCATTTATCGAACGTAAAATGTACGGTCATTGATAATGTCTCTTAGACTAGTTCTCTCAAGCTAGCTCTTAAAGATATTTGCAGGGCACAGGCCAAGTGGCGAACTCATCACCATGCCCTCTGTATGTCTATAGAAGTTTACATTGCAGATAAATTGCACATTTGCTGTACCCGCGCAAGTTATTCTTTGGGAGTTTTCACAGGCATACCTACCTAGTAGTTTGTGTCCCATGTAACGTCACAGAGGTAGTCAATCATTTCTGAGAAAGGTACGTTGGCAAAAGGTGATTATACGTCCGAGGTGAACATCTCATTTTCAACAACGTTCATATACTTTATAGTTTTGACAAACTCAAATGTGTCCTTTAAGATTCGATTATAAAGGGGACTTACCGGAAGCTTCAGCCTTTTTTTCCAACCATTTGGCAATATTTTAATACGAAGAGTTTCCCATATCTAAAATAGAAAGTAATGGTAGCCCCTGTTTGGGCATTTTCCGAAGAGCATATTTTCTATGTATTGCCATTCCTTACTATCTTCGTCATTCTAGCTCCTTGTAGGTCAAAATACTTTCATGATGGAAGTCTTTGAGAATTTTATTCAACTGACCCTCAAAAAACATCTGTCCACCCATTTTCCTTCTCAGAATTTGAAAACGTTGTACTTTCTGCCAAGATAGCTTTTATTTTCGCGACATAATGATTTGTATCTATTACTAGCATTCCGGACCGCATGTAAGGCCTGGTATATACGATATTTCGATTTCTCTTTAGTTCTCTTAGGCTATCAACATGAACTTTTGTCAAGAATTCTATATGTCCTGGGGCCTTTCTTGATGACTGCGAGCAAAAATTAACCAGCGTCTAATTGAGATAATTTATTTATCCAGACTTTGAAGATTTTAGATCGAAATTCTGCCTAAATAAGCTTTCAAATTCAGTTTCTAGCTCCAGTTACTTCGGCCTTTTTCTTGAAATGCACAACTAAGGGTTTAGAGCAAGTACCTCCTAGAAAGTTTTGGCAAGATAGTTTGACAAATAATTATGCACGCACTGCTCTGGAATTTGTTTGAGGTTGATCTGTGTTTTAATTGTTTTTTGGTTATTCCACGATCTCTTTATCTGATGAGAGGATTAATAGTTCCTCATCTTGCGAGCATATATAGTAAGAAGGCTAGACCCAAAAGTTAGCTGTGGTAGCGTATAGGCATACATAATTTGAAGAGATGACCTGGATGAAGGCAACTGAGAGAGGAGGATGCAGACCACGCTGCGTCCGAAAGTAGTAAATACACTTTCAATATAACAGCCTATGATTAATATATTCCTAAGCAACGTTGCTGACTGCTGATGAAGACTGCTTTCGTGCATTAATTTTATAATTAAGTACCGAGTTAAAATTTAAAAAAAATTGCCTTTGAATATTCCCAACGGAAACATGGAAACTCCTTTTTACTATTTGCCTTATAAAGTTGCCATCCTGCTTCGTTGTAGACAGTGTTGGTCCATTAATTTAATGTCTGAGCATTGTCCTACAATTAATAGTTCTGGTGATTGTGGTCTTATTTATATCGAATATATTAGCTTACGACTTAATCGGCAGCCTTTCGGCTGTCAATTTTCGTATGCGCACAAAGTCGGCGTCAGAGAGGAAATGCTTCGATATTTGAACACCACGACAGGATATAAAAAAATGAAAGACAAATCGCAGCTCCCCCTTATATATCAAGCTGCCGCTCATTGATATTGGTATGATTAAGCAAATTTACCATGGAAACAAAAATAACTGCCTTTTATGGCATAAAATGTCACATATTAGCAAACAACAGTTTTTGAAAGTCAAATCTGTCCTTACTTCTGAAACACATCGCAATCCCTAAACTCTGCATCACTTCTGTTTCAGCAATTTGAAATGTAATTAACTAAAATTGGGTTTCTGAGGCGAATGGCGACTGCTTCTGCCGTCTCAAGTATCCGCTGACGCAGGAACTTAGAGTGTTTAGCCGGAACTTTATAGACGACTCTAAATGCTTGGTTGACGTCTACCCGGTGACCGCTGTCTACCAAGTGAGCCAGAATTGCGCTTGATATCGACTTACTTTCGCCTCTGTTTAACCACGCAGGGTAATGCTCTCGCATGCACTTGGATAGACGTCAAATCGTTCGACCAAAGTAACTTGCCCCACAGGAGCATGTAAAGTTGGAGATACACATTGATGTGGTCTGGAACGGCAGTCTATCCTTGCCTTCAAGGCGAAGAAGTGGAGTGCTTGAAAACAATAATCTTAACTTTGCTGCTGGATATGTACGCGCGATTGCGGCGTTCAGAAGAAGCTGTAGAAGTTCGCTTGCTGGATCACCTTGAAACGGCAATGTAAGAAATGCGGTTTTCTTCTCAGCCGTCGGTACCTCCGGTCTTGGCGGACGTTCCTCCATAAACTTATCGATGAAATTATTGGGTAACTCATTTTCTTGTAAGTTATTTTTATGCAGTGTGAGTTCGTCCTCCAGTGTCTCTGGAGAACATATTCTCGTAGCTCGGTTCGTGAGGCAGCGGACGAGGCCTCGTTTCTGACTAAGTGGCACAAAACTGTAGAAGTTAGTGTTTTGCCCTATCCAGGTCTTCTTACGAAATACACTTCTTATTATTGATCCATCAGATCCGCTACTAAGGAGGACGTCCAGAAAGGGGAGGCACTGTCTGTCCTCTTTTTCCAAAGTGAAGCTTAAAGCTGAGTGCACCTGATTCACTTTATCTAAGAATGTGTCAAGCTCAAGTCTGCTGCCTGCTATTATAAATATATCATCAACATAGCGAGCATAGGCTGGAAGGTCTTTTATAAAAGGATAAATTTTGTTGCTCTCCATTTTGCTCATGAAAGTATCCGCTAAAAGAGGTCTAAGCGGTTGTCCCATCGCTACCCCATCGATTTGGCGGTCAAATTGGCAATTAAAGCTGAATTGCACGTTTTAAGTGCAGCTTAAGAGTAATTGCTTCATGTCTCCGATCGGCATGCCGATTGGGAACTCTTTTTTCACAATCTCGTCAAACAAAAATTCTATGGTTTCTGTGAGGGTAATGTTGGCGAACAGTGACGCGACATCTAGGGATAACATCGTTTTACCGTTGATATTAGTGATTTTTATGGATTCGGCGAATGCAAACGTGTCACGTAGGCTATGTAGTGCTATGTGGTGCCGAATCGGTTTCAACTTTTCGGCCAGCCACTTTGCAATTGCATGATAGGATGACTTGCACATATCCATTATTGGCCGTATTGGAACGTCTGGTTTGTGAATCTTTGGCAAACCATTAAGAATTGGGTGAGGTGTGCCTGTGGGTTTCAGCGCTTCTAACGCTTGTTCACTGAGAAAACCTTGATCTTTCAGATTCCGAAGACAAGTATTGAGTTGAGTTTCTATGTTCTCCGTTTGATCCTTATTGTGTCTTTCCCTTTTGAAATTAGTTTCGTCAGCCAGGATTGATTCAATCTTTGAGACGTAAATAATTTTACTCATAAGAACGAGACCAGAACCTTTGTCCGGTTTTTTTATGAATATATCAGTATTTTGGCGCAAAACTTTGAGCTTCTCCAAATTCTCTTTCGTGATGTGTCCAATGCTGAAAGGTTTAGTTCTAAGATATTGATAGCAAGAAT
>JAYGXS010000005.1:4054244-4110587 GCA_036362985.1 Ligula intestinalis
ATTCTCTTGCACAGGCAATTTCTCAGTCCGAAGTATAGAAACGCCAAATCGTTGCAATTGTCGATAGTCTGTGGGCTGCAAACCATGACTTGAGCAGCTTGCAGCTCACATGACATTTCGCATTTCTCTACTGCGTGCTGGGAAATGGCCTGAGCAAGTGAATCAGTAACGTGCTTATAGCCAAGCCCAGAATTTACTCGGACGACAGCGAGCAAAATTGTCGCCAAATTACCAACAAGGGATGGACAAGAAAATTGCGGCCATTAGTTCATTGAGCGCGACGTGTCAAGTCATCGCCGCACCAATTAAATCCAAGTGGTGGCTACAAGAATGGATAATTAATGTACGTACGCGGATGAACGCTACGAACAATGATAACCATGCAATTGGTGCATGTTCCACCGCTGAACGTGCCTCGCTCAGACTAACCTACCATTAAGTAAAGTTAAATATTCCCAACCCAACGCCGATACGTCAGGAAACAAAACATGTATTCTAGTGTTCGTATTTTCTTATTTTTATTGTTAACTGCTTCCTTGAACTCGCATATTGAGTCGTATTAGCAAAGTTAACAGCGTTCAAAGCACGTTTATAGTTTATGCTATTTAAGGATATCACATGCATGAGTGTGGTTCACAGCAAATAAACTTGCAGACATGCCCTATGCTGATTTATGCATAGGAATAAACAACGAGCGGACCTACATCGTTTAACTTCACGCGTCAACTTCAACAGCGCAAAATCGAAGCGCTTTTTTGGTCCATGCAGTGGAAATTTTGGATGCATGATCACGTGTTTGACCCCGACATTGAATGCCCGAGGGTGGTCATTTGTAAAGTTATGAGATCCTAACTTAACGACCATTGTTGCGCTTTTAATCTCATCAAACGCAACCGGTCGGCCAAGTGGAATGTCTTGGCACGCAGAGATCGTACTGATACAGTGTGCGGCGGTCAAAACCCATGTGGGCGAAATCAGGGTACCTCCGCAATATGGGTATGAACCAAATTCTGAGAAATACAGTCCTACCTAGTTAAAAAAAAAATAGCGAATCCAGTGAGTCATTTCTGTATTAATCCATTTGTGTTTAAAACATACATTGAAGGAGTTTAGGTTATTTTAACTTCGGGAGATAGTAATGCAGAATATGTTTTAGCTGTGTATATTGAAAACTCAACGTAACCGATTGCTTGTAGGCTCTCCTGACAAGTCACTTCCATAGTCATCAGCTAACAATGCCTGATGTTTCAATGCAAACGGATTCAAGGTCATGTGTCTTCCCTGTGACGGTCCTCACTCGATGCCATTCAACCGCTGGACGGAGATTTAGTCGCATACGCCGGTGAGTACGCGGGTAGAAACAGGCGCATCCCAAACTAATCGCATTTTCTCCAGCGAAACTTGAACGCGCAGTCTTGTGGCTACGTATCAGGGGCCTCTACACGCAACAGCGCCAAGCCAATGCAACGCAGCAATCATGTAACACTTGGACTGTCTTCACAATTCCTTATAAACGACTGCCACATATCACAACGTGAGTTGCACGTTGACTAACAGAGATTTGCAGACATCGTCGGGCGTGTGAGGACGCAGTCATGCACCGCGACTGCTGCACACCGAAACAGCAACTTATTTGAGTGGCTTGGAAAATTTATGCCTTTTTTGTTCGCTTATTCAATCTAAAACGGGGTAATATTTCGGTGAGATGACTGCTGTCCCTCTTAAACCACTTGGCGTCGCAGGTGATATCCGTGTTTGCCACTGTTACAACAGTGCACGTCTATTCAGTGTTCGCATTACCAGCATTTGAATGAATTTCAAATAGTATCAGCAACAACAAAAACGCTGGGATAGCTATTTCTGGCTTATTTTTCATCGTCAGCTAAGGATAACAAACTTTAGGGAAGCCGCTGAAACTGCTGCAACACTCGATTTTCACACACGCGTTTCAGAGGAAAACGCCCTAACAATTGATCTACACGTTCGTTGTCTCGCCAGTTTTTGATCGGGAGTAAATTGTAGCAGGTAATTATACAACGAGCTGTTTCAAGAGGTGCCCTCCTAGTTGATGTGCCTTTGCGCGTTTTGATGTCGTTTTAGCGTACGTTACAAAGCGAATATTTATGTTACTTACTAATATTAAGAAACATTTAGCAAACAGGAAGGGTGCATCCTGAAACAGATCGGTTATTCGATTACCTAATAGAAGAGGACTCGCCGAAATTTACGCAGCATGCCGAAATCTGCAAAGATTTTTTTAAACTTCCGCTAATTGGCATTGACTCAGGTCGTGATACTGATTACCGTGAAGTCAATACTGAAGTCATTTCACTCATGATAGGATAAGGGCTTTCAATTAAGCTTCGTTGTGAGCACTAGTAGCAAGTATCGATTGTAAACCTGTCTACTAATGTTGTTTACCCTTTCATATTTTATTTTGACTGCCTTTATAAACTGAAATATATTTTATAAAAAATGCATGAAAAAAATTATTCTTTTACCTGTTTGACAGCAAACTATGCCCTCTGTAAATGTTAGACTTAAAGAACGGTCGTATTTCGATAAAACATTTTTTTCTCAATTGCTGAATAATTTTCTAATCTACTGATTGTTATAATCGAATTCAGACATTAAACATGCACACTATGTATATTCTGTTAAATTAAAGTAAGTATTTGTCTACACTTTAAGGAAAAAAGTTACATAGTTGTCATTATATTTTGCTATTTATGTAGAACATGATTTATGCAGTATATGTAGCCTTAATGCATTGACGGATTCAATGTATTATGAAAAAACACATCATTTTTGTCATAAGCTCATAATTAGAAACTCCTTTTCAAGCGAAATATATTCTTCCATTAACTACATCATTTAAACAAGGCACCTATGGTTCAACTAACAAGACGTATGCGAACTGAGAAAGTAAGGTTAAGTGACACTTTCAGTCGTAGCTTTTACTTAATAAATACTTTACTTATAAAAATCTGGTAAAAATATTTCAAGGAACTGCGTCCGTGCCTACTTACATGCCAAGGCCAACTATGGGATGGGGCCTCCCTCTTTGACCCGTCGTAGGGTTCAGGCGGTGGTGTTAGTGGCGACCGTTTCCCGCAATTCACTGGCAGACCATTCCGTAAAATTTCATTTTCGGCTGGAGGACAAATGAAATGGGCAAATAAACGTTGAAATAATTGACAGATTCTTTTAAAATGTAAACAATAAAAAGAACTAAGATGCAAGACAGGTAAACAGAGAAGTCTAAACTTTATGTTGTAGTTCCATAAAGATATATATATATAAATGCTTTAACGCCAATATATTCTCCACCTCGTATATTGAACCAAAGGATAGGTGCTACAAGCATAGTCACCGTAAGCCACATTTCAGTTCGCTCGTTGAAAATCAAACGCTGGAAGTGTGGGTTGGCCTTGCGAGCTGCTAATGCACATCGACCGTGTAGCAGACCGCTATAAGCAAAATATTTTTCAAGCTAACTGACCAATAATATGCAGTGACGCATGCAATTGATGGCGACTATACCTGTTTCGCTTATCAAAGGGGTCGCTAGAAGGCGTTTTTGGCAAATGATTCCACAAAAACATACCTTTCTACTCAAGGCCGCAATATACAATATCAGCGCTATGCTGCAAAGCGTCGGTTGCTCTCATAAGCGTCAAAAAGCAGTTCCCAGCAACAACGATCAAAATTTTGCAAGCTAACCTATGTATGTCAGATGATTTGATTTGACACAATCGAACGAATCATGCCAGTCTGGCTGACAGCGGGGTTATTTTACTAGCACATTTAAGGGTTTCAAATGGCTCTTGCTAGAACTCCCAAATCACATTTACACACATAAGTTCTCACAGTACTGTCGTCCCAGATTGATAATATTCGAATTCATGGTGTTTTCTTGAGAGCAGAACAGAATACATGCCTCCGGGTTCTGCGCATGGCCAAAGTTGTTACTAAGGCAGGGTGTTCCTATGCAGCATCCTTGTTTTAAAAGCCACTTTGGTAGTCAGTATAGGTGCGACTTCTAGATGATATGTGAACCTAATTACCTTAACGCACTAACGTTGTATTATCTACCACAATATGCCCAGCCACAGCGTATTTCATATACTGGAATGCACCCTATTGCGGCTTCCTGATCTATTATCACAATTGTTTTCTTCAAAATTAGGATAATGATACCAGAAGATTTCGAGCAGCCGGGAAAAAAATATCCACGAGAAATAATCAGATAAATTTGCTCCATAAACATGAATGAATCCCGTATTAACTGGAAGGCAGCCATCCCAAGAAATTTCATATCAAGAAAAGACGTCTTTTGGAAAAATAAAAAGCAGTTAATACTCGGCAGCGGATCTCAAGGTCATCGTCAGCTTTGACAAAATGTGCAGAGAATGACTAGCATTTTAAAGTGTTCGTACACTTATATAGTTGTTAATTGTGGACACTAATTGAAAGCTGCAATTTTTGTCACAACATGATGGAAATTATTAACAGACACTAGCGTTTTGTCACATTGGCAACTGTAATTTCCGTTGGGTTGTTCAGTCCAGGTCATCCAATTGGGGCGCTAATTGTGGTCGAAAATTGTTGGCTGTAGCCAAATTTATATATTTGGTACTAATTTCCATTTTAAATGCACGAACAGATACCTGTGTGCTTGGAAATAATTTCCGCTAACAACTGCTAACATATTTCATGTGTTTATCAGATCCGGACTCTTGGCGGTTATACAAATAGACTGCAGGCCGTACATGGATAGGCTGGTTGTTAACTCAGGAGTAGGATCACGCTCATACTTTTAATCAGAGCCAGACGATCTTATGCATGTTGAAAAAAATTTGCGTTTGTCACATTTCTTTGTAATAATTTCGAGATGAGCTGAAGATTGTTTTCTACATTCTATTCAACGCTTAACGAGTTTTACTGTTTTGTTTCGTATGCCCATAACTGCGGACAAGGTGTTAAGCAGAATTTAAAAAAAACAATATGCAGCTCATCGTGTTTGAACTCTAAAAATAATTACAAATAACATGAGAAAAACGGAAATTTCGTTTGATGTACACAAGAAGGTATGACCTTGATTACAAGTACTACATTAACTTAACGTTTTAGGAAACAGAAAGCCTATCAGTGTGTGGCCTTCAATCTATTGTATTTCAACTCAACAGCCGGGATATGATTATTATCGAAAATTATTTTTGCTATTCTCCAAAGAAATTAATAAATACGCATGCAAGGATCTTTTCGTCATTGAAAACGGAAATATTTCTGAAGCCCCAATCTTGAAAAAAACAGCTTCATTAACGTCACCACATCGATTGCTGACACATTTAATGCAAGTGTAAATGTTAATGAAAAAAGTTAACCTATAGAGGTTTTGTATTTGTACTTACTCTGTATAAACTGTCCATTGTTTTTCACTCAGTTGCCTCAACCGTGCTTGTATTTAACATTGGATCAGTGATTTATCATATCGCCGTTTCCTGAATTTCAACCTTTTTTGATAACTTTAATATTTTAACGCCAGTTAATAGTAATTAGTCCACCAACGCATGTCTCATTTTTACTCATAATTCTGAATTAACTTTTACGATAGTTTGGAAGCATGACGCGTTTGCTGCATTTGCGTAAAAATTACAAATTCTTAGTAAATCTAGGAGATGTCTGCTCCAGCGTTTACAGCTTTATATACTAATGAAAACCATCTGCAAAAATCAATTTTTTAAGGAAACAGGGAAATGGAAATTACAAAATTCGTTTATCAGGCAGAAAGGAAAAAGGACAAGTCACAAGCCTACGTCTAGTGAAAATATCCCGCAGCTGTTTTAAATAGTAGAAGAATACCGGCTTAGCGCGTGCATTATCTGAAAACTGCGCGAACAGTTGGATAAATAATTGTGTAAGCGATTCAGTTTGGATGCGAAAGTAAATAAAAATGAAATAAAATGGGTTTTTTAAAAATGCGATGCTGTCATCAGAAAAATATCGCAGGCCGTTCATTCCGGTCAGCTTCTGTTACGTTTATATCAGTTGACCGTAACCTTGCCTATTGGCAAACATGACAAATATCACAGGATGGGACAGTGAATTGCGTGCGCACTTTAAGCCCGCTAAGAGGCAGGCTCTGTGTGGATAATTAATTTGCATCAGCAAAAGTCAAACGCCAAAGAAGGTTGCCTTCGCAACTAGGTCTATAAATTCGAGGTCAACTGCACTCAAATGTTCCTAAAAAATGCATAAACAGAACTAACACGCTATTTGCGGTGAAACAACTAACCTTCGATTGGCCCCCTGCGGTTATTCATTAACTCTTTCCGTTTAACAGGTTCAGCTCACTGCACAGAATGACAACAGATGCATCATTCTTAAGTAGGGCAGCTGTTTATCTAACCACCACCTCATTATCGAGCTCTCTTCCAAATAATTGACTTTGGTTGCATCACAGGCTTAGTTTGTACCTTTGTGGTTTCGCCTATGCCACCTGGAAAACGCCGCAGCACAATGACTTAACTTCAACAAAAAGGGGTGATTGGGTGCATAGCCAGAGTGGTAATCAGAGTAACGGGCATCACCCCACAGTTCTCATTGCCTATTAAATTCAAAAATCTCATGTGTAGTCGGCTGAGGGTTGTGCAAAAGTGAAATTCTGTGGAAAAGATGTACTAATACCACGAGTAAGGATACACGAAAGGCTGAGCACAGTCTGCGGCAACAGAAGCTTACGAATTGAACCTCACTGTCTTCTAGTCCCCGTATGTTTTGCCGACGAAATTGGCGATCATAGGATATTATGGCTGGGAAATTGGGATAGGCAGTGGAATATGGTCTTGAAACTGCTGGTTGTATTTTATTTTATTTTATCAAAAATATTTTTTATTTACATATGTAGATATGCCTAACCGGTTTTGTCGTTTAACGCATTGTGGGAAAACTTGATTATCAAAATTAATATTTCTTGAAATACCATAAAAATGGAAATGGATTTTCTTCAGTTCCTCTTCAATAGTGTCTTCAGAGCAAATTTTCCTAGCTTTTCGCGTTAAGCAGCGAACTAGATTTCGCTTCTGTTGGAGAGGTACGAAGCTGTTTAAGTTCGTATATTGTCCAGACCAGGTTTTCTCTCTATACACACTCCTTTGGACGCTACCGTCGGGTCTATGACTAAGGAGAACGTCCAAGAAGGGGAGAGAAGCTGCTGTTTCCATCTCCAACGTGAACTTTAAGGAAGGATGGGCTTGATTGACCGCACATAAGAACGCGTCTCTATCGGAGACACGTTTGAATTTGTCGATGATATCCAAGATGTCGTCCCTTTCAGGCGTTCTCTAATTGAAGGCTTGCATCGTTGTCTTGATCGAAGTGAGCGCAGTATCTGTGGACGCAAATACGTCGGCACCACAAAAAGCTCGAAGGGTCACCGCAAGAGAGTACGTAACATACTTTTGCTCTGGCTGCATCAGAAAAGGCGTTCATAAAACCAGAGTCTATCAATTATATTGCGGCCGGGGATTCGTGCGAAAAGGCGACATATTAGAGCGACTGATACTCCCTCGCTTATCAGCATGGAGTAAGTTTTTAATAATGGTTATGGTGTAGTCTATGGGTTGTCGTCTTTTTTAGCTAGCTTTTTTCTGCCTTCTTACAAAATGTATATACTTTAAAAAGTGGCTGCTTACTTATTGTGCTGTTTTATTATTAATTTTGCCTGCCTTCGTAGATTTAGATATATTTTGTTGAAAACCTACACAAAAAATATTACTTCTTGTTCACTTTTGGTAGCAATTTAGGACTTTTTTAATTTTCACTTAACGAAAATGTAACTTTCGATTAAAAATTTTAATATTCATGAGCGTTTTTACGATTTTGAGGTGCTTATTCAAAACATATCATGCACCTCAATTTATGTATGCTCCCTATAACGCTTACAACAGGATCGCCATCTATTGCACGATGTTTATGGGAGCCGTGTGCCGTCTTCCTCAAATCGTTGTTGAAATGCAGATTTCGTTTAGCACTATGTACAACGCGCGTATTTTCTGAATATTCAATCTAGTTGTAGCAGTCAGGAGGTTTAATAATTATTCCGCAATTTATAATCTTTTCATCCAATCAACAGTTATCCGCTTTTTAAGTGTCACGTCTAAAGGTGTAATATCCTACAAAACGAATTCAAAAATATATGTTTGTATATGTCTTCCATAAGGTACATTTCACTTTTATAAGCGCATTTAAGGTCAATGATAAAAACGCAAAGTACTCAATTGGCCACTGTTTACGGCATACAGCCAGTGTTAGAAATTCTCATCTGTGTACCGTGCACATTGCCTTAAAATAAGCTTCTATAGCCATTCGCCTGTCTTTCAAACGTGAATTGAATCATACTTGAAACCTTCAAGCATAAGAAAACCTTAGTTTTAAGGATAACTAACATCTCCTCTACTGTTTTTACTGATAGGTGATTTCGAGAGATGCAGGTTCAAAAATTTAATTATAAGTGGATATGAAGTCAAGTGTTGTCACTTTACTCTGCATTATTATGTCAAGGTTGATTGAGCACAAGTGGGGGCCTTGTTCGGACTGTAGGGGGGGGGGGGGGGAAGGGGGGGATTGGAGTTAAACACTGACTTCAGGTTCCATATTTGTACGCAAGCAAAATATAAGCAGTGTAAGGAATTACTGATCATGTTGATCCTGGCGTTTACAGATAAAAGGTGAAAGTTAATCAAAAAATGCTTCATGTGCTACGGTTTGTATTTAAAGTTCTAATGTGCATAAAAACACTTTATAATTTCCCGATTTTCCAGCGTGAATCCTTCTTCTGACGTTATGCTGGAAATTTCATTTGTTTCAAATACACCCAAAGGGGATAGAACAATTGGCACCACGGACCCTAGACTTCAGATTAGGCAGAAACACATAGCTGCCAGTTGCAAACACAAGGAAACAAATACAGCATAATGAGTGTCTATTTCAACGAATATAGCCTCAGAAAAGATTATTAAATAGCGCTTAAGTGCTAAGCAGTGAACGCGAAACATCTTCACCAATCTACAAGAACGTCAGTTTTAAGAACATTAAACAATGTAACATTTCGCGATATTGTTGATTCTTACAGACATACTTCAAATCAAATCTTCAGTAGTCCCCTAGTCTCAAACAGTATTTACAACCATGTGGGCTAGGCCACGTTTTTTGTCCGAAATGGCAGATTTTGGCATGCCAGAGTTCAGCGCTGTTTGTGAGGTAAGCTGAAATGGAGGAGAGGGGTATTTTATATCTTATTCTAGTTTATGACGCCAAAATCGATAAATACGCACGCTAACGTGACATCACGTCCATATAAAAAGCCTATCAACACCTATTGAATGAGAAATTTTCAAAGCAGGCTGCTTAACGTTCCATGTAATACAAGACGTTTGTGGAACACATATAGACTTCAACATATACTCGTGTATGAACTCATGTGCATATCTGATCTCTCTCAAGTTTTCCTGGGTAAGCAAAACTCGCACGATCACAGGTCAGCAAAGCAGGCAACAATATTATTCCACAGCCAAAGTACGACCGCACCAATAAAAAAGCACAAAGACAGAAAAAAGGTACAGGAAGCAATGAACGAAGATGACACCTCATCAAAGTTATTAAATATTACTGGGGTCAGAGGTGGGGAGATGGAGGAGCTATGACACAAGTCAATCGCTTGAAGGTTGATGAGGCGCGAGAGAACGTGAAAGAAAAGCAAAAAGAAACAAAAAATGATATTAAGAGAACCGATCCGTCACGAAAAGAGACGGCGCCCAAAAAATGAATACAGGAGCCAATCAGATGTCATAGGATGTTCACCATCATGCCTATCATGGCATAAGAAACCACATTGAAAATCGTGGAAAAAAGACAAGTAAATGGCCTTAAAGGTGAAAATGACTTGAAAGCCTCGAAGGAGAAATGGCTGTGGGAGATACTTCTGTGGCGCGTGCAAGCCAAGTAGTGACAGCGGAGAGAGATGTGAGGAGGGAGAGGAGTGAGGGGAAAGAGATGGAGCTTCAAATCATCTGGTTCGTGGACTTCAAGTTGGCTAGCACCTGAGCCAAGGTAGTCCATTCGTCGGCGCCAGGATTCGCTAGGCTTTCGGCTACACTACAAACGCGCACATGACCCTCGTCGTCTCCAACGGCGAGGAATAAACCTGTGCTGTCCCACCTGGCTTTGTTGATAGCCGCCGGTTCCGAAGAGCCGGGGTTTATGGGTAAGTGGGTTCGCGCAGTGGGAACCTGAAAGATGTTGGCGCATAAAATGTTTAGACTGATTTGAATATAGTAACCATTTGTATGCAAGTAAGATGTTGGGGGGGAGAGAGAACGTACCTCCACGTCATTATTCAAGTTCCAAACATCCACACGGCCCGTTCCATCCACAGCGGCGAAAAGGGCTGGATGGATGGGACTCCAGCAGACGTCGTAAACACATTCTGAGTAGTCGTCGAAGACGTTCAGTGGTGTCTGCTCGCGAACGGACCACAGTCGGACAGTCCAGTCCAATGAGGAGGAGAGGAAAAGGTTGGAGTAGCTCACCGGCCCAGGACTCGGATGGGTTGCAACGCTGGTCACGAAGGTTGAATGGCCCTTATAGGGGTGATTACGCGAACTGCTTTCTGTACTGCCCGAACGGCTTCAAACAAAATATACAACAAAAAGTCAACTGAAAGGTAGCCGATTAAGCTGGTACACAATGAATGAGGACGCTAAAAGGAAGCTAGGATTTAATCCTTCCTGTATTTTACCGATCAAGTTATTGTAATATTTTCTAACTTTTCCCACCCATGTTCGCTGATAGTCGACATAATTACAGAGTCCGCATTTGATGTGCATCCTAAATGTCTACAAACTTAAAGTCTGAGGGAGAAGGCCACTAATTCCATCGCCAGCCAGTCATATGCAGATCCTAGTGGTGCACTACCCGAGGCTCGAACTCACGACCTTTTCGATAAGAGTTTGACGCCCTTACCCGTAAGCCAGAAGCTCGTCGTTTTTGTTGCAACAGAAGCTCAGGCCCAGATATCACCGCCCAATACCACCTTGTGTGAATCCCCAAAGGAAGAACACGACAAGAAGTGTGCAACAACAGAAGTCTCTTAGTGTAAGAGGTACAACGTATTTAGGACAACAAACCCTGTAACACGATGTCCATTGAGCCAATCACCTCCTCTCCTGAAATAGTCGCCGGTATTATTGGCAGGTGACTCAACAGCTGACTCTAGTTTTAATTTCAAGTTATTGATTGATTGCCTGTCAGTATGCTTTGCCGCCTGTAGGCCGATCGATAGCCTGCCGTGAGCGCGTCTTACGCTTGCATGCTATCTGCTTGTTAGGCTGTTCGTTAGGTCACCCCAACAGTTTTGCCGGTTTAGGTCAGGCGATTAACGTTCACCGAGTGCTAACGGAACTCTCTTGTCTCGCTCTGCTCTGTCATCGACCTGCCATCTCGGGTCCTGACGGCAGCCATAGCAGCTACTAAGGTAGGCCGATGGTATTGCCAGACCCAAACTGACAAAAGCGCCCAATTGGATCAAGACTGAGGCTTTTAGAACACAGCAGCGAAGACGGTGGAGGGAAGCATTCGCGGTAGAGAAGTCGGAAACCACCACCAACAATGCAAGTCCCACTGTACCATAAAAAGTTGACGGACTGCAGAGGGGAAAGGGGGTGAGGGGATACGTTTCTTGACCTCCATTCGGACTACCTAGTGGCAACAGATGTTTATAAGACCTTCAGCGAAGGTTAACTTGAAAATCAGCGGCAAATCGAATCCAGCCATTTTTGGTGCCCACTGCACAGTTGTTGTGGTCATGCGTATTGAAGGACATGCAAATGAAGACGCCAAGGAGGCTGAATTAAATCAGGACTGTTTTTTTCTCAGTCGCCAATGAATCCTTCCCCCCCCCCCCCTCCCACATCGACAGTGCAACCATCGATTTCGACGACGGCTACTCTTTGCCCCACGGCATAGTGACGCTGGCACACCCCTGCCCAACCGGGTCCAGTTTCATGACCGAGTCGCAAGAACCAGAGCTAGCTGGCGCCGCGGGAAGCCGTACCTAGGCGTGACATAACATTCACTAATGCAGACTTTGGTGTGGCTGCGCATCCCTCAGTACGCCTGACTTGTCTCCATCTAGCGTCACCGCCGGCCCAGTGCATCTACCACGTTGCCCATTTTGCCACAGATGCAAAGAACCACACATCCACCTCACAAGCTTAGCTATGCTGCCCTCAATCCTCCGCCGCATCCCCACTGGAGGCGTCGAAGAGAAGGGCAACTGAAGACTTGACTCGGCCCCGTCCATCAAGACATGGAAGCGGTTCTTGGACAATGGGTGTAGCTTCACCAATCTGCTGCCGCCAATCGTCGTGCGTGGAGACGAACCGCCCGTGACATCATTGAGGCCGGCTAGATCAGGCATGATCACAGCCGAAATAAGTACAAGCAAGTACCTCGGGAAGGTGTTCGTAGCAGGGCAAAGTGACATGGAAACGGTATGTACAGTGTATGTGTAAAGGCGACTCATCTGATTATTTTGGCATTCATGGCTCAGCTTTCGTAATATCCTTCGACGCTGACCCGCAGGTTGGAAATGGGTGGCTGCGATGACGTCTCATTCTCTATCCGGCATCCTCCGGCCTCCCACAAGTTTTAGTTACCTTATGGGCCCAACTGGAGTCCTCAGGTACTCAACGGCTGAATAGGCAGTCTGACGTTGACGCCCGCCTGAGCTAGGTTGATCACAATCGCGAGTGACGAGTTGCAACAATGTCGCATGAGGTATGTTCTGCAGCCGGGATTTTCGTCGCATCTACCTCACCCCCTCCTGCCACACTCACTTGGTTCTTATGGTAATAAAAAATCAAGGCAACCGGAAGTGGTGATGAGCTCAGTGCTTGGTTGGGTTAAACTACGCCTACTCACGGTCCGCTCACAATCTGCTCACTGATGCTATATGCAACGGAAATAATTTGTCTAGAAGGACGAACCCTATTATACTGTCTTTCATCCGGTGCCGCTGTCCACCTGGATTTGTACTTGCACTTGATCCAATTAGTTCCTGTCGTTGGATGAATCGGTTTCACGGATGTGTGTGTGTGTCGTAGCCCATAGTTGGAGAAAAGCCGCGACCTTGACTGGCTTGAGCCACAGGTCCGCGGGAGTTTCACCGATGTCACGGATAGTGGCGGCCCATTGGCGGGAACCACAGCAGACGCGTCTTCGACCGCGTTCCCACTCGCCCTCACGGCGGCTAAGGTCTGCTACACCAAACCTCCCTACGGTGGATCTATCTTCCATCCTTTAAATCTCTGTTTTCGACGAGGAAGCAGCCCCTCCCGACCACGCTGCTCCGACTTCCCCTCATCGCCAACCCGGCGGGGGTCCTGATCCAACAAGGGCTACTAGCCAGCCAACCCATTGGCGGCGATCGAAAGCAAGCTCCCCGCAAATGTTAACCCAGTGTTTGTTCCCCTGCCGCAAGCCGTAAACGGTTACGAGGCCCATCCGTTCGAGGTCGGATTTGACAGTGTTGAGCCACGTCTTCAGTTAACCGCCATTGTAGTATCTGTAGGTTGCACTACGTGAGGGATTTACGGCTAGCCTGCAGAGGTCCATCGATGGTTCACGCAGAATATGGCCAAACCATGGCAATCGGCCATGTTGGATGCATGATGCTAGAATTGGTAGTTTGAAACACCTGCAATATAGCTCGATATTGGAAATTCTATCTTGCCAGAAGACTCCTAAGAGGCGTCGAAGACTTTGAGCGATAGAAAGTCTATCTTTCTGACAGGCCATGTTTCACAGGCAAATACTTACATTGGTCTGATTGATGTTCTGCATATCAGCAGCTTCGTACGTAAGCTGATGTCTGAGCGAGACCAGAGTGGTCTGGCTAGCAGGCAAAATGAATTTCGAGCTTGCGCGATTAGGTTCTCGAGTTCTCCTTTGGCCTGTCCGTTTGCTAGAACATTCGAGCAAAAATAGCGGAAGCAGCTAACTTCTTCAATGGGTTGGCCGCTGATAAAAAATGGTTTTGCTGTGCCAAGATGCGTATTCAGAAACTTCGTCATGTGTATAAAAATCTTCAGACCAACAGTTGCAGCAAAGCTGGTGATTTGGTCTAGTGTTGACTGTAGTGACTGAGGGGCATTACCAAGTATGAAAATGTCATCGGCATACTCCGAATACAGTACTCTGAATTTAGGGATCACTTCACATCCACTGTCAGAGAGAATTGATTGCTGCATCACCCAGCCGATCAAGAAGTTGAGGAGAACTGAAGAGAGAGAGCATCCTTGTCGAACTCCACAAGTCAGTGGCAAAGAATTTGACTCTGGATGCGTCCAACAAGAGCTCAACTCAAGACGCAGTTCCTCGGGATAAGGAAGCGGTTAAGACATTATTGCCGAGTCAGCTGTTTTGGATGAGGCTTTATGCCCTAGCAACCGCAGTGCTTCCCCTGTCAGCTTCTTGGACGACAGGTTATACATTAGTTTGTCATCTTTGTAAGACGTTGAACTAGATAGCTCGCGAAACTTGATTTCAAGCGCTGCTTCGCGTTTCCATTTTTGTTCACGGGCTCCCTCGGCCACCCTCTGCTGAAGCAGTTATGTGCTCTGTTCTGTGCTCTGCTTTGCTCTGTGCACTGTTCTATTCTCGTCCCATTAACACGAACTACTTTGCCTCTCTTTGTCAATCCTCTGACGGTACTTGGGAAGCCTCACGGTTCAGATCATACGTCTGCCGCGATAAAATTCTGCACGTCTCGCCAACTCCGGTGGAAGCGGTTCATGGACGTTTGGTATTCGGTCGCCGGGGCTGGAGAAGAGAAGAGGAGTTAAGCTTTCGAGATCAGCTGCCACAAATTGTCAAGCGTGGAGAAGTACAATACGTGACAGCATTGAGGCCGGCTAGATCACACATTATCGCAGGCGTATCAAGTACAAGAGGGGAGGGAGAGTTGAGGTCTCGGATGAAACAAAGTTGTCAGGTTCTATAAGGGCTGCATTAATCAGGAGTCATTGCATTCAGTTTCTACTTCGAAAAGTTGGTAGATAAAAGAAACACATCCAACGAAGGCTGGCTTCGAAATGAACCGGGTATCGAGCCTATTGAATGCGTAATAGTTCAACGAAGTGTTTAGAGCACGATAATCACCGCATGATCTCCAATCGTCGGGTGACTTCTTGGCTAGCATGTGCAGTGGAGGGGCCCGTGGACTAGACGACGGCCGGATGATCCCCAAACCCAACGAGTGCTCAAACTCCGGTGTGGTCGGACACCGAGTAGATCGTCTCAAAGTACCACATATCATCGTGCATTCTACAACAGGATGGGTGTAGGGAGGGTGACTTCCGCGCAGTCTACACGTGCCACACATGACCGGAGGGGGAGGAGGGGGCGCACAACGGGCCAGGTAGAAATTTGAAGGAAAGAAAGAAAACTAGGGCACAAAAAACGCGATGCTTTGAAAACTGGGCCAAACCTGGAATGTCGTTGATCGGTGTAGATTTTGCCACTTTCAGAGCCCACCACGTAGTTATTTTGATCGTTGGCGAAGAAAGCCATGCAGGTGGGGAAGACGTCCATCAGGCCAGCGGAGGGTGCATCACAGACCTTCACCTTCTCCCTTGGTTCTCCCAACATTTCCACACTCCAGACGCACATAGACCCGTCTGAGCTCAGCGTTATGATGTTGTGGGCATTCTTGGAACCGATAACCTGGACCGTGTTTAGAGGTTGTGTGTGCGCCCATGAAGTCAGAGTGCTTCGCTGTACGGGCGTCCGTTTTGGGGACCTAGGCAGGAGAACAAGAAGGGATTTTTAGCAAGGGAAAGGACGCCACTGGTAAAATTGTATGGATTTTGTTTCAGTTCTAGACTTTTCATCAGAATAGGCGCACCCGAGGTCAAAAGGCATGACTGAAGACAGCGGGGATAACGCGGATATATTTTGTGGTTCAATAGTATTAAATAGCAAGATTAACAGTATAGACAAGTTAAAAAGACGGGTTAAAATTCAACGAGGGTGGACATAAATTTGAGTTCATTAAATGAGCAGTCTTGCGAATGACTCCAAAGCGTGGCTGCCAGTTTATAAGTGAACAAGTGAATGCGACCGCAGCGAACGAGGTCAAGGGGAATCGACTATGTGGGGACAAGGAACACGTGCTTCAGATAATTCTGGTTACTAACACGCATCACCAACGCCACATGACCCCGGTTAGTTTACTCGCCATAATCAAGCTCCTACAGGTTGACACGTTACTCAAATAATTTTGTCCTCTATAACAGCGCAAATTAAATGCTGTCCGCCAAGGTCAATGTTTCCGATCTAAACCGGCAAGAAAACCAGCCCGTGGCCCAATGGTTAGAGCGTTGGACTTCTAGCCAAGAATTTACGGTTTCAGGCGATCTACACATAGCATTGGGTATGACTGGCTGATGACGGCTAAGGCACCAGAAATGGCCATTCCAGTTCCCTTGTCTTTATCAGTAACGTCTTTTTATGGGGTTTATTTTCCTAAGAAAAATCCTGCGGTCTGGGACGCATAAGAGCCACCATGGCACGCCCAAAATAGAAAATACGATAAAAAGAACAGGTAGCACAAGGCATTTAGTTGGTTAGCCCAACTGAATCTGTCAGAGCCCTTGATGAAGGTTGGGGGTAGGGGGGGGCGCAATTAATTAATGGCCCCGTGAATACCCCGACCACAGAATCGGAGTTCTCTACGACAGCAAATCGCTCGTCCTCTTGAAAGATTCAAAAGGTGTACATGAGCCGAACCAATGACTCCGTTGATATCATCAAAAATAAATTGTGCATTGCGTAAATACTGCCCTAGTGTGACGTTAAGAGGGCTTTTGTGAAGGTACAATCGACCACTAAGAAAACTCGGTGATACGGAGGAGGAAGAGGAAGTTTCTAAAGTGCAAACACGTGGATAGTAGGAGGTCGAAAAAAGCAATCATAAAGAAAAATGACGTCTGTTACTTTTGCCCTGGGTCCAAAATGGTCGAGATTTAGGTTCTGCGCAATATCCCTTTAATATTACCGCGAACCTCTGCGTGTGTGTTTGAAGGTATGCACTTTGCAAACATGAGTCCTGTTCGCTGCCCTACCGTAGGTCCACCGGATACAAACAACTAGTTTAGAACAAAGTTTTACAAGCAGGAGTAAATAACTGAGAAAAAGAAGAACAAAAAACACAAATAATAGAGGAAATCTCGGGACCCGCCAGCAGTCGCAGAGCGGCTTTTAGTCTGGGCAGATAGTACCGCCGGCAACGGAAAGGAAGACTGGAGGGTGGCTATTCCTGACTTATTAGCTGTCGCCAGCCAGTCAGACCTAACCGCCAGGTGCTGCGCCATCTACGGCGCCAACGCGCGACCTTCTGATCCAACGGGCCACGGACTCGTCATCTTGCCGACTTAGATCGGAAATACTGGCATATGTTGATAAACGCTCACTTGCCGTTAACGGGACGCACTCGTTCGGTGTTGCCTCGGAGCTCACTGTCGACACCCACAAGCAGCTAGTACTGGAGACAGAAGAGCATTATCGACAAAGAGGAGACTGGAATGGGCCTTTCCAGCTTAATGGGCGTCATCAGCCAGTCATAACTAAATGAGGCTCAAACTCACGCTAATTTGGATGTTAGTTAAACGCTTTAAGTACTGGGCCACGGATTCGTTGTTGGGCAGAGGGGACGCTCACAGATCCTCCCCTACGGAGCATACTCCTCTTGCTGTGCCTTGTGGCACGATGCATAGCATACAAGCCGGAACGGGCACGTCGCCCGGCGGAACCAGTAACGACAGTTCGACCGTCGCTCTTGACGATCTTAACCACGAGTTTCAGTAAGCTAAACACAGACGCGGTAATGGTGGCTAGAGTGTAGAGAAGGTCGACTCGCAGGATCTACCGCACACCTGTATGTGGTGTCAAGATAAAAGTCGAGAAGACCGGAGATGGGGGAGGACGCAGGTGGCTGGCGCGGCAAAAACTCCAATACGCGTGCCAAAAGCACCACTTTGCAAGGTAGGCTTCCGTGTGGCGGAAGCGTCATAAAGGCCGCATTAAGAAGGAGCCAGGGCAGCCTGACTCTCAGTCCGCCAGTCAGCCACTCCACACAACAAGACACACTGTGCTGACCGCGGTGTCCACGTTCTCCCGTCGGTTGGCAAGCCACGGCTTTTAGCGCACCGTGATAGTTTCAAGCGCATCAGACTGTTTATACTGAGGAAAAGAAATGCACTGAGGGTGAACCTCGCTCTCTCCCCCACCGCCTAGCTGATCGCTCACCGGAGGTGGAACCAGCAACACAAAAATGCGCATATGCGCACACACACACACATCACAGAGGGTCCAGAGACCAGATCTGTCAGATGAGTCACCAGCACTTCGTCTCCAGCTGAAGTTGATTAGCGCCTCGCAATCTGCTACTTGCTGTCGCTGAAGAGGCGCGCACACATCGACTGGCTAATAGAAGTGAACATGCGATCGCTGGACCAACACTTTAATTCGCCTGACGTTTCAACCTCCGTCGCGGAGTATTCGTCAGAAAAAAAGCAGCAGAAATGGATGATACATGCACAGGAAGTTGTAGTAGTTATAGGATACAGTAATTACTACACACGTATGAAAAAGCTCAAGAACGTCTCGGAAGACGTCGGCAGCCTTCCCACACCACTTGGAGTTGCAGTCGCACACAGGCCCGAGGTAACCATAAGGCTTCAGATAATCAAACCGAAAGATCCACTGCCACGGCAGGAAACATGTGAAGTTATCCGTTGGATCTGGTGCAGTTACAGAGAGAGCAACTACATCGGAGAAACTGGAAGACCCCTCAAGACAAGAAATACCAAACACACGGCGGCAGTGCGGCGAAATGATGCCGAATTTCAAGTTGGAGCTTATTCGACCCGGCCACAGTCACATTTGATGAGGCCGACATTGTGGCCTTGTGTGAGCTGAGAATTACTTGAGTCATGTTTGAGAAGCCCCCAGTCATGAGAAGCCCCCAGCCCATAAACAAGGTCCACTGCCTGCCCAATCCATATTTGATGCTGAGGCTCAATTTGGCCAAAGCAAGTCCCACCTTCGTGAACGCACGGGCCAAAGCGTTGTCTAACACCAACGCCCGGGAACCACATAGCCGAGCAAACATCACGCCTGAGTTCACCACGCGTGGTGCAAGCAATCCACGTGCAAGAGGGCAATTATCTTTATGTCATAGGTGTGCAGTAATGACTGTCCTATAAATACTACAACTTTCGGTGTATGTATCACCCATTTCTGCAAATATTTTCTGTTGATGTTTCTGATGAGGAATCCGCGAAGGAGGTCGACACGTCAAGCGAATAAAAGTGTAGTCCAAGCGACCGAATCTGCTTCTTCATATTCACTAGCCTTCAGAATGAACGCTGGACGTAGGTAGGCACCCGGCTTGGGCTAGCTATCATTTTTTCGATTTTATACTTTGCAGGCATCCAACTTCAGACGGTGAGTGTGTATATGGCCTCGAGATTTGTTCAGTCTGCTTTCGATTGGTAGATTCAAACAATCAGAGTTTCGCATCAATCAGAAGCGCGTTCAGCATCCAGCGTACGCATGACTACTTGGGTCGGCGCCCCCTCTCCTTGAGTGAGTCCTATGTAATTTCTGATGTATAATCTTCGGGGCTTAATGTTAAGCTAATAATCGTATTAAATATTACTTTCGTAAGAGAAGTTCTTGATTATTGTTAATTTTAGACACGGGCACACCAGGCCGTCATCAGATTCGTAGGTGTACAGAAGAGTGAGAATTCCAAACATACTGGAAGAATCGATAAGGCCTAGTTATGTTTGGTTAAAAGAAGTATTCGTTAGTTGGCCTCCAGCCAGGATTGGCTGCCACCCTTGCTGTGCTTCCCTGATATCGGTGTAGATAGCATTCAATTTGACGTGCCCCATCGGAATTAATTGCCTCTAAAAATTCAAGGCCTTTTCTACATTGGCAAGAACTAACAATGCAAGTTTCGTCCCACATGAATTTATGCATGTGTGCATGATAACTTGGGTCGTGTTCCTATAAGCGGGTACAGGCTGATTTGCCTGTCTGTCCAAAATAAACTGCATTGCAGCCCCTGCAAGGAAGTTTGTAAACGGCTTCATTTTTGTCGAGAGTCAAATCTATCCCTAGGGTAGAAAACCTGATCATGCTGCATAGTCGTTGCTTTGTGCGCCACTTGAATTTGGTGCTTCCTCGGGTGTTCTCAACGAAATCAGACACGTTCTTGATGCATAGAAGCATTAGTATCAGTATCAGTTTATTGAGGGAAAGATAGGCGAATGCCTTTGAACTCCCTGTTGGTAACAGGACGGTAGGAAATAAGTTGATACAAAGAAAAATTTAAAATGTACGACATTTACATGTTCCGGGAAAACAATCTTCACAAAATATTACAGAGCAATGTATGGCTACTTGCAAATCGCAAGTAGTATAATTTGATGCAGTTTG
The DNA here is from genome assembly GCA_036362985.1 of Ligula intestinalis. NCBI lineage: Eukaryota > Metazoa > Platyhelminthes > Cestoda > Diphyllobothriidea > Diphyllobothriidae > Ligula > Ligula intestinalis. The sequence goes on from JAYGXS010000005.1 coordinate 4,074,813, forward strand.
TGTGATGAGCAATGTGATTCATTGTAATCTGATGAAGGAGTTTTTACCTTCACAGCGTTTGCGCTTGATACATATCCAGTCTACTCTTCGATGCATTGACACAAGTGGAGAGGACTACCTCTTCTGGAAGAGGGTTCCACGCTGATACTACTCTGTTGGTAAAGAAAAATTTTCTTCCGTCGATCCTTGCTTTGCCCGGGCGTACGTTAAGGGAATACCCGCGCAAAGTTGGCGTGTTAGCCTGGGCAAAGAAATCACCAGGAACGAAACAACAATGCAGGTTATTCATAATACGGAAGGTTAATATGAGGTCCCGTCGGAGTTGTCTGTAGGAAAGGGGAAATAGGTCGAGAATGGACAGTCTGCTTTCATAGGGCAATGTTCCTAAACCTTTGACCATCTTGGTCGCTCGCCTCTGGACCTTCTCTAAGACAGTACAATCTTTGACAGTCCATGGTTTCCATGCCTGTATAGCGAGCTCCAGTTGCGGCCGAATGAAGCTTCCAATGATTGTGGAAAAGCTGTCTTTTTCAAACCCCATAACGGCTCGTCTAATCAGCTGGAACATAGATCTGGCCGACTTCACCGCCTTCTTACAGTTCAGCGTTGGTTTGAATCAAGAAGTCATCTACACACCCAAGTCCTTCTGACTCTCAACTTGTTGCAGCGGAGTACCATTTAAAGAATAGACTTTCGTGCAGGATGCTCTACAACTGCCAGTTTGAAGAAAGTTACATTGACTAACATTGAAAGGCATTAGCCAAAGCTTTGACCAGTCCTCCAATCTGTTCAAGTTGGCTTGTAGATGGTTTTCGTCTGCCGTACTTTGGACAACTTTCCATAATTTTATGTCATCGGCGAACAAGGTGACTTCACAGTCTAGATCCCTTACACAGTAGTTGATGAAAACGAGGAACAATAGGGGATCTAAAACTGAGCCCTGTGGGACGCCACTCACCACACATAAACCCGAGGACTGCTGGCGACCGACTTCAACTCTTTGTGACCGTCCTGTCAAAAAGTGTTGGATCCATAGGAGGAGGTTCCCGCGAACGCCTGCACTGCGCAGCTTAAGCAGCAGGCGTTGATGAGGGACGGTATCGAACGGCTTTTTGAAGTCAATGCAGATCGCATGCGCCGTTTTGCCCTCGTCACGTGCTTTGGTCCAGCTATCAAGTGAGAATAGCAGATTGGTAAGACAGGACCTACCACTGCGAAAACCGTGTTGGGCATCGGAAAGTAGGTGATTCTGCTCGAGGAACTGCATCAACGCCTTCTTAATTATTTTTTCCATGATTTTGCAACAAATGGAGGTAAGGCTCACCAGCCTGTAGTTATTTGCGGACGCTCGGCTGCCACTCTTGAAAAGTGGGATGATCGTCGCTGTCTTCCAATCAGATAGAAGGCAGCCCGTAACAAATGACGCCTGGAAGATTACAGCTACCGGCTTGGCCATTTCAGAAGCTAGCTCTTTCCTCAGCTTGGCTGGGATTGCATCGGGGCCTGGGGAGGTCGATTCTTTCAAAATAAGAAGCTCATTCTTAGCTACATCTTCGGTGAAGAGGACTGTATCAATAGATGGGATCGAATTGTCTTCATAAGTGTGGGATAGAAAACCAGGTTCAGTCATCTCGACGGACCAGAAGAACTGAGAGAGATGATTAGCTTTATTCTTGTCCTCTGAGATTTCGGCACCTTTGGCAGTTCGCAGTTGTGTTCGCCAACTTCTTGGATTGGGTGCCTGATCGTAACAGTCTAGTTCCCTTTCGTTTGTTCTAACTCCTGTCGCCTCATGCATTGACGCGCGAACTCCTTAGGGTAACCATTTTTGGAAAACAGTCTGGACAGATAATTTAGATTCGGCTTGGTAAAGGTCAGGCTTAGAACAGTGCGTTCGTGATCAACTGATTAGGGTGGTAACAGTACTTGTTATGTTTAAAATTTTCACTGTTCTGTACACTCTCTACGCATTTAACGACAACCTGGTGTGCCAGTATCATAAATTCACAATAATTTTTTTTTAATATTTTTTCAAAGGGCTTTTCTTACTGAATTATACTTTATTAGATGCCCATTTTCCAGGTCGTATGTACGAAATACTATTTGTATAACCCGGGGGCAGCGCCTTAGCATCTGGCAAAGTTTGCATCTTTATAGAGGAAACTGGGGGAAACACGGATGGGAGCCGAAGCCCTCGCAGACACACAACACAACAGCGGAAGAATTAGCAAACCACAAGTCTGAGCTTGAACTTAACAGCTGCGTTGGAGGTACAGCTGGACGACTGTCATACACAATCATACTACTACAACTAGTTGTAGTAGTAGTAGTAGTAGTAGTAGTAGTAGTAGTAGCAGCAGTAGTAGTAGTAGTAGTAGTAGTAGTAGTAGTAGTAGTAGTAGTAGTAGTAGTAGTAGTAGTAGTAGTAGTAGTAGTAGTAGTAGTAGTAGTAGTAGTAGTAGTAGTAATCTTTTGGAGAATTACAGAAGTTGGTCTATCCCATGAAAAGCTAACTGAAATTCTGCAGTGAGGTTTCGATTTGAAATGCTTAGTTGCGTGAGGTTGTAATACTAATTTGTGTGGAGAATATTCCCCAGGTATATCAGTCATGACAGGAAGCCAGCTTTCGAATGCAATTCCTTTCGACCGCCATAAAAAGCAAACTAGTTAAGAAAAACCAACAATTCAGCGAAATGAATTTCCGCATTTATTTGCGGTGACCTTATAAATGCAAACAGGTTACATAAAACATCATCATATGCTGAGGGACTTAGACATAGCCAGCCCCGTGATTGTGCCTTACGGGAACGGTGGCAATAGGGAATAAAAAAATTAACACATAAAAGCAGAAAATAATATGAAATAACTGTTTTGATAACCAAAAATGTTCGCGCGATAATTAATATGACAAACACAACCAACAGGAAACAAGATCTGCCCAAAAGTACCTGCAAATAGGCTACAATCCAATATCGACCGTAAATCGAAATTCATAGATTAAAATAAATCCATGAAAGATAGGCTTTTCCACGTTTTTTTTTAAACTAACAAACAGCTTCTCCCGAATTCGGACAGATATTGTAGTACGAGAAGCCGAGAAACAACCATAGGTTACTTTAAAAAACTAAATTGAATTAAAAATCAACTTGATTAAATCTATAACCATAGTTAAACCAGTAAAATAAACAATAAAACTAAAAGTACGCACGGAAAGCTAACGATTTTAGAGTTTTAAAGTGCAGTAATAAGCATTATTACGCCCACTAAATTCCATAAAGTAGTCATATATATATATATATGCTGATGGAAGCGAAAATGCGTGTTCCTGGACATAATTGAGAAGGCAAGGCGATCACAGGAACCAAAGATTTAGTGCCCTGAAGTTTCGGAATCAGACAAGCTTGTCAAAGGTGGTAAATGCACGAACGTTCACAGTATTTATTGGTAAAATTTACCTTGGCATAAGGATGACCGTTGTCATGCGGGTGCGGGCTCGCCTTGGCTGGGTGATGGCTTTGGTGTGATAATTGCGATTGATCGGGTGCGCATTGTTCTTAGGTTGGGCCCGGCCGACATCATGTCGCGTTCACACCTTCCCCTTGAAGTGCAAATTGCGGTTGCCATGTTGGCGTTGACTTCTCGGTTGCTAGCGGCCTGGCAGTCAAAGTCACTGTCGTCTCTTATCGGCGTGGGCTCGTGTTCACCCGCGTTCCCATCCTGTTGGCCATCTCGCAGGCTTGTGGTCGAAACAGCTTGTTCCCCATTTGTGTTTGCGTTGGGTGGTCCTACGCCCTTATTTTTCTGTGGGCTGGTGCTTCTGGTCGGCGTTCCTGTCTGTGGTTCTGCTTCCTGTGCTTTTCCCGTAGACTTTGGTAGGCAACTGGTAGCCTCACACAACGATTAATGGAGCTACTTGTGGTATGCCAGGCTTCGAGCGTCTCCCTCGTCGTTTGGTCGCTTACACGCCCTACGATCTCAGCGTCTTTGAAAGCGAACTTGTGCCCAATGGCTGCACAACGTTCTGCCACTAGAGACCGTTCCTCCTGTCTGCGCACCGCTTCCTCGTGCTCGGTCATACGTGTCTGCAATCGCTTGCCCGTTTACCCTACATAGTTCATTTTGCAGGAACAGCAGTTAATCTGGTACACGACGTTGGCAGTTTCACTTCGGGACACGGGGGCCTTTGGTTTCATTACCAATCACCTGATCGTTGCCTTGGGTCTTTGGGCGATACCGATATTCAATGGTTGCAGGAGTCGAGCAGCTGCTTCAGACAAGTTTGCGATGTACGGTAGCGCCCGCCTTACTTTTGGTTGGCTGACCGTTGGCTTTCTAATCGGGTTAGTCCGCCTACTACGCTCTATGAAGCTCCGGGGGTACCCATTGATGGTGAACATCTGCCGTAGATAGCGGAGTTCGGCCACTCTGTCGGCTGTTTCACTGCAGTGGGTCTCAGCCCTCTTGTAGAGACTTCGTACACAGCTGCGTTTGTGACACAATGGATGGTTGCTTTGGTAACTCAGGATTTGGCGAGTGTTGGTAGCCTTCCTGTAAACCATCGTCTTGAGGTTCCCGTCAGTCTTGCGATGAACCAAAACGTCTAGGAATGCTAGTTGCCCATCGTTTGCTGCCTCCATTGTGAATTGAATATCTGGAAAAATGGAGTTCAGGAGGGCATGAAAGTTGTTGACTTCTTCCCGCTTGATAATGACGAAAGTGTCGTCCACATAACGCGCCCAAAATTTGGGCTTGTGGTCGGCGAACAATAACGTTTCTAACCTCTGTAGGACTGCCTAAGCGACGAAACCAGATAGAGGTGATCCCATCGGTGTACCATTGGTTTGCTCGTAGACTGTCCCTTCAAAGGTTAAATTAATTCTGAGGCAGTTCTTCAACAACTGCTCGAGAGGTACACGTTTAGATGTTTGGCTGCCTTGCTTTATTGGCTGTCCAGTAGGTCGCTTACGGTTTCAATGGCAAGACTATGTGGGATCGAGGTGAATAATGAGGTGACGTCGAATGATATCATGATCTCATCTGCTCTATTTCACGGAGGGTCTTCCACAAGAATACCTGGAAAGGTCAGTACTTACATTGTCTAAGTTTTGTTCCCATTCAATGGAAACGTAACTTGGTATGTAACCTTTTTCAGAGGACTAGAAAAATCGGTTCTTAAGATATTTTGGATGCAGTATTATGTTGTCTCAAAGCTACTTTACTAAAGCGTGGATATCCACCTCAGTTTATAGACAAATATAGCAAACCCTTGCGACCGAAAATGAGCGAACATTTAGCTCCTAAAAAGCCAGTATTTTTATCCTTGCCCTTTAAGGGTGATAACGTCTTAAACACTAGCAAGAGGTGCCTGCTCAGGGCCATAGAAAGAACCTACAACGCCGTTGAACTCATATGCTGCTCTCCAACAACCCCTGTGCCAATTCCTTGTGTTAAGGATGTCTTACCTTTGCACGCCACCTCTAACTGCGATAAAAAATTTACATGCACTTGCGGATGCAAGTACATAGGGCGTACGCAAAGGCAATTGGCAGCCAGAGCCAAGGAACAACTGCCTAGTTGGTTATTTAGGCAGGAAAATCGTTCCCCTTGCTCCTCTATTACTGAACACTTGTTGGACACGGGTCATTCTGTAGACCCTATAACTTCTTTCAGAGAACCTTGTTGACCAGAACGCTCTTAAATCTGGCCCAATCAGATTGCTTATTTTGAGTTCGCCAGAAATACTGTCAACGAACCAATTTAGACGGAACCACCACATGATCAACATAATTTAAATAAAACACTAGAAATCAAAAGTCTCCGCAAATACAATCAACAAAAAGTGTCAAATTACGGCGGAACAAGGTGGAAGACGCAAAAACAAGATAACTAAGAAGTTTGAGCACAAGAAAAAAGACACCGCTTTCCAAAAAAAAAAATTTAAACTTTAGGAAAAAGTTTGAATTAGCCACTTTACTGTTATGGCCAAAAGACGTACCAACGGCGAGATAGACATTCTAGAGTTGTTATGAAGTGAATGGTTATGTTACTGTCAAGTGGGTATGACAACGTACAGGGCTCAAACAATTGTGCAGCATAACCATGTAGTATTCTTCAAACGTATCATTAACAAAAGGGACAAATATGATAGCATTTGCATGGAAGTTGCACGGTTCGCGGCATTAAAAACACGCCTTTTTAATCCTCTCTAGTGGAAAACACTTTCCCGAATGTTGATTGAGATAGGCTAGGCACTGTAGCAGCATTAAATAATTCCCCTTGGTGTGACTGTCATTGACTCAAAGGTTTTTCTACCTAGGAAACAGCATGTTTACCGCACGTTGCCAAAATCATTGCAATGCGTTATCACTAAAAGTGTCACTCTCATCAATCGCAGAGACTATGCAATTTGCGGTAGTTCTCTCCCATTTTCATTGAAAACACACTCATCAAGCAACACCTTTTTTATGAAAGTTAAAGAGGGGCCAAACTCATAAAACTTAAAGGCCCCTAGCAACGACATCCACCAGCCGTTCTAAAGCGTGAGCACGACAGCGGTGACTTGCGACGCATCTACTGCACTCGCTCTCGTTCTCTTTCTCTCACTCACAATGTCCACAGGGACCGGAGGTAGACGCGGACGCGGCAGCTAACAGTTCAGCTCTCCAGCTACGCGTGCCACACACAGGAACGTCTTCCTGTTACGATTCGGGCCTCCTTAATACCAAAAATTTTGCGATTTTTGATAATGCCCTTCCACTTATATTAAAAGTTCCGACGCAGCATCAACAAACAAAAAACTTCTTCTGCTCAATAGTCCGTTTAAGTCACTATCACTCAATCTGACGGCCCAGCGAACAGTAGGTACACACATTCACAAGTGAAGTTCATTGGCGATTTTTTGTAAAAGATCACTGACCCCCACCAGGCCTGAATCTGCCATAACCAAGTCAAACAGATAAAGTGCACAGACTAACCGAGTGTCCCAGAGCACGATCTGACCAGAATAAGTACCCCCAATGATGAGATTGGGATGAAACTTGGCCAGCGACGCGGCAGTTATTGGCTCCGAGCAGGTGAAGATGTACTCTGGGCTTGTCTTTCGGGGAAACTTGAGGTTCCAGATCATACAGCAGCCCGCGGGTTCATGCACCACCTCCTCGTTGGGGCTGTAAGCGGCCAGCACAAGTTCAGGGTAGGTGGTAGACCAGTCCAGACCGACGACCATACGATTGCGCGACCAATGCTCGTCAAAGAAGTGCAGGCTGAAGGGCAACAGATCGTCACTCCTGCAGAAGAAAAATGGACAGAGATATGAGTAAAAAGGATAAGAAGGCAGAGAGTCGCAAGTGCATTGTCAAGACGAAAAGAAGCTCTACCGCTTATCCAGTATCTGAAGTGATGCACAGCGCCAACCTCACTCAGCTCCCATAAATTGCGCCGGAAACGCACGCATTCGAAGTAAACCCGGGTCCATTCAGAGAGATTAACAATAAAGAATTGGTGCGCGCTGGAAGGTTCAGAAAAAAACACGCCCAACAGACTGCCGATGACGTTGTAGCGCTGGCGCTGAGCCCGCAAAGCGCACGTGACTTCGCTACTCTACCTCCTTCTATTGGCCAAGCAGTTGAACAAGCGCCCAGTGACTCACTCTCGCATGACGTTTATTCAGTTACGCCCACAGCACACGAGCAGACAGACGCGCGCGCGTACATGGCCCGGAGCCTGCCACGCGCCTGGATTCAGACCAGCATTGAGTTCATGTGCACAATAAACAACTCCTCCTAGCCTTACCGCTCTTCTTCCTGTACGTAAATGGGTGTGATAATTGTAGTGTTCTGAGCACACTCACGGCTTAGACTCCTACAGTGTTTTGGGATGAGAATCAGCCACCACAAACAGGATTGATTGGAGGCTGCCTACCTCAATCTATCACCAACTGCGCTCATGGGTCAATGTAAATTGGTTCGCGTAAGCCTCACCGGCAATCGATACCTGTTGTTTTACACATGAGAGTGCGATCGTCACAAACGACTACATCTACCGAATATCCCAGAGAATGGCGGGGAGCAGTAAGGGTGACGTGGACGTGAATTAGTTCATGTTGAGGCAGACTTGCGACGCATCAGCCGCACGCTCGCTTTCCATCCTTGTCTTTGTTTGTTCACCTTACTCTAATGGCAAAACAATGCCATGATGACCGGAGGTGGGTATGAGCGCGGGGGGGTGACAAATCTAAGCGACCCGTCTACGCGTGCCACGCACACGAACTGGTCTCCAATTCAGACGTACCAGGCTTCGGGTCTGAAAGCACCCCTAACAGCTCTCCATTTACTCCGCTACACTCGCCATAAGGGTTGAATTATCCCATTAGATAGTACCCGTCTATTGGGAATGCTGCCATTCCCATGATGAGTCAGTGCATGCTGGCAGCCGGCCAGCATGGCTGCTCTAATATGATTGGCTCATTGTCTAGACTATGTCGCTTGCGTTCCCTCTTAAATATACTTGGCCTTTGTGCGTGAACGACTTGCAGTGGCTTACTGTAACGTGCTTTGTCTGAGTACACGCTCTTTCTCTTTGGCCGATTGGTCTTCTCTCTCCTCTCCTACGGGCCTTGGGTATCATTCGTGCTAATTAATAGGACCAGGCGCGGGTCGTAACGCCGTCCAAACTATGACTGACCCAAAAGCAATAAAACCAAGTCATTTCCCGTGTAGGTGAGAAGTTCATAAACGTAACACCAAAAGTTAACCAGGGATTGGGATGTTCATTTCAGGCACATTAGATGTTGTTACCCTGTTATATCCAATGCCAGGCCTGGATAACCTGAGATTAAGGTCAGGAATATTTGGTCATACAGTTAAATCGAACGCTTCAACATTGAACCACGCGAGCAGGCCTCATTTACTTACATGCACTGGATACGGCTGTGACCATTCGTGACATAGCCGACCTCAATGATGTCACGGACGGCACCTCTCTATGTGTAAGTATTAGTGGCAGCGGATTTGGAGGGTTCCATCCACTCTTTTCCAGTGACGGAAACTGGAAACCGAAGGTCCATGAACCACTTCCATGTCTAGACGAACGATGTTTAGCCATTTATTTAGTTACCCACCTCTTCGACACCGCTTGGTGGGTTGTAGCGCCGGACCGAGGAAAGTATTGCAAACCTCATGAAAATGACGATGCAGAATGTGCCCAAATTACCTCAGTCGCCATTCTTGAATGGTCTGAGATATTCTCGCGATACTGCCTTAGTTGAGACGGTCGGTGCACTTCACTCGAGCGATGGCCTTCAGGCAGCGGTAGTAAAATACCTCCAGCATTCGCTTATTTTAAACGCGCAAGACCCAGAATTCATATCCATAAAAGAGGACTGGCCAGACGGATGCGCGGTACACACGGATCTTCGTGGTGATGGAGATGCCGCATCGTGCAGGCCTTACGCAAACGATAGTGTCATAAGGGCCATGGTAAACAGTCCTCGCAGCCTGATCCTTGAAATAAGTCGAGTTATCCCGTCAGTTGGCACCCCTTCAAGCCGCGAATGTAAACGTGTTTAAGTTAGTCTAGGAGCGAAAGCACTGATGTTCTGTGGTGATGGACTCTCCAGTGTTACACGCCGGCGACCTGTTCGAATCTTTCCGCAGACTGGAAATGCAGGCAAGTGCAGGTGTTGACGTTGCCTAAAACAATGGTTGTGCCTTGGGACGGAATGGTCACTGAGCGGCTGCTGTTAGAGTTCGACACAGAGCCTCGGAGCACCAGTATGTTTTTTTTGGCGATCGGTGAACGTCTCAATGACACTCCTAATATACCCTACCGCAACTAAGAGGTCAATAAAACCGTGGCTCAACTGGTAGGACGTCGGACTTCTAACCACCAAATCATGGGTTCGAGCCCAGTGGCTGGCTAAAGACAGCTAATAAGCCAGAAATTGTTATTTCAGGCTCTCTTTTCATTGTCAGTAATGTCTTTCTGTTGTCTAAAGATCCCATCCAAGGAGTGTACTTCAGTTAGTAATAGCACACGCGGGTTGAATCCGTTTTCCACACTGCGACAATTTTTTTTCAGATTTCATATTTTACACAAACGATCCGTGTCCCAAGGAAAGCCGTTTAGCACTCTCTCGTGATACGGAGTGAAGGGGTTTTCTTGCAAACTTTTCAGTAAAAAACTGGTAGTCTGGGGGGCTTAGTAACAAGTGGTTGCATTTTCAAGTATCTACGCAAATTCAGAGTTTAAAAATCGATAAAATGCCAGCGATCTGCGGGCACAACGTTTGAAGCCAACAGGCAGGACTCCTTGCATTCATTGTAGAAAGTAGGTGTAAGCCTTCCCGACCATTAGAATGGATTTCCCCCTTACTGTGCACTCAGATAATTAATCACGCCCCTTATTGACAAAGTCCTCACGTGACAGTTGATCGACTTCATAACAAATTCCCCCTTCCTTTCCCCTCTGGCTAAGGGCCAGAAATGGTCATTCTAATCGCTCTCTTCATTACCAGTACACCTTTTTTTCCTCTGATGAAGTGCGCAGGCCGCTGGCGGTGACATATTTCGGTGTCCGCAAAAACCACAAAAGGTGCTGTCTTTGGATAATTACAGTGTGCGGGGGTGATCTACGCGGAACTAGAGGGACCAGATCATGCGAATACTGCTAGGAGCCCATGGCAACTACCGTCTGCGCGTGTGTGTCGGGTCATGTGTGAAAGGCTGACCCAAAAGCGCGTAAGATTGGGCTGTTGATTTTAGAAAGCCGCACATACACACACGCACGCACGCATGACTCCGACCACGCCTTAACGACGAAGAATAGATCCGCGTGTCACCACAAATCGGCTGAAAACACGACGCACCAGGAGTGCGCATATTGATCCTATCAGAGTTAGTAGGGCGACTGTCTATATGCAAGCAGACACGCACACCGGGGAGGCAACAGGCCGCATTCACTGTAAACAGGTCGAAGGAAGATCCGATCAGGAAAAGGGTGGGAGCATGCTCGGCAGTTTTCAAGCGACTATCAGGATTTATGTTGATTTTCGGTCTTGCTACTGCCGGAAGAAAATGTGGCCAGCAGTGACGGAACCTTTGAAGTTGGCCGGCGAAAACTAAGACGAACTCTTTCGCTGGGGAGTGCTCTTGTGCGGGTCACGCATAGCCCGCCCTCAATGAATTGAACTACACGATACAGTAGAGTCCCTAGCTCCTGAAGTGTCCACCGAAATTCTGAAGTGTGTTTTCTATTCGAACGAATTACTGAAGTGGAGTTGTAAGGCTGATATTTCAGTTGCGTGAAGACGTTTGTGTTCGGACGAGTTTCTTTCGTATTAAGTGTAGTCTTGACAAAAAGGGGCTATTTGCGTAGTATGCATTTTCCTCATTGATTTGCAATACTCTTAGAAATGCAAGCATGCACTTAAGCATTCCTTCTTTCACTCACCTAGCAGAAAATTACGTCTTCTTCAAATTTAACTTTGAAAAAAGGGCATCTTTCGGTTTTTAAAGAAAGTTTCTAATTATGCGATATTCTACGATCGTGAAATCTATAAAGTGTATAACATGATCCACATACAATACAAAATTGTATGAGAACTACGTGACCTTTTCCCATAGCATAGATAAATATGTGAATTTCATTGTACAGAATGTAGATTGGAAACCCTGAATTCAAGTGCAACGCCTAGTGGGGTTCAAAATTATATTTAAATTTAGAAAATGTTTGCAAACCGAAGGATATTCTTTGTTATTCAAGTATAAAATTTGAAGAAGGCGAGATCTGCCGCGAAACTAGGTATAAGAGAGAATATTTTGTGCAGGATTTCTAGGAAATATATTTGAATTTCGAGAAGCATTAAAAGTCAACGAGAAAAATACACAAGACTTAAATAGCCGTTTTTTACTGAATATACTTTCTACATGTGGTGAGAAAGAAGCTCGCTCAAAAGCAGGCATCCTGACTTGACAGAAAGATCTTGAGATTAGGCTGCGAACTAATAAGTATTTAAAACTTAAGAAATGTGTTTGAATGCAAAACACATTTCGGAATTTGGGTCGACATTTCATGAGGTAGGTAACGGTATTAAGGGGATCATTCGTTGGCAAAAAGACGGCTGTCTTAGTGGCTGTTTGTCAAACAATCGAGCTATCCCAATGTTTTTTTTAATTAATTATTTTTGCTAAAATTTCCGCTTTAGGGTTCAAAAGTCAGTCAGAAAACTTAAGTTTTCAGTGATTCGTCACCAGGCCGTGACATGAGGAATGAACTCGTGAGCTATTTACAGGGTTTCTCTGTGTCCCTGGGGCAATAGCTAGTCATATTCTTCGCTCCCACGTCGCCTGAATGAAGGAGTCGGCGTGTTCAGAATGTGCAAACTGGGGACGGAGAGGGAAATATGTACACACTCTATACATAGCTGTTGAGTTTATTACTTTTTTAATAGTAACGGCCTGATGCTGAGTTCCTGAAAAGGTAGGTTTTTCAGCATAAATTATATGCAGGATAAAAGCATGCATACTTTTCCGATATACCCAGACGCAGCATGAAGTAGCATGTCATTTCTACAGCCCTGGGACGAGACAGTAGACGGAATAGCATTACCAACAAAAAGGAACAATTTAGTTGGCCCAATTGTGAAAAAACTCGCGGCATTTGGCGGAAGTTGAACCCGCATAGAAGGGAAGGCCTTAACCGGAAGCCAATGCTCTATCAGTTGAGCTACAAATGGCACATCTACCACCGTGAGTTTAATCACACTTGGGTCGATTTGACCCGTCCAACTTTAACCCTCGTATGCAATCCACCAATACGGAATAGCAAGCTGACTGCCCAAGCAGGATTTCCTAAGCAATCATCTAGAATGACTGCTAGGCTGACTTTATTTAGGATTTGGCGGATAAAATCGATCCAAGTGTGATTAAACTCACGGTGCTAGGCGTGTCATTTGCAGCTCAACTGGTAGAACATTGGCTTCACGCAAAAGGCGGGTTGAAATTCCGCCGAATGTTGCGAGTTTTCTTCACAATTGGGTCAACAAAATTAAGCAAATCTGTCAATCCTCGTAAATAAATTAGGAATAATGGCATGGCCAGTTCTGGCTAATTATCCGTCATCAAGTATCCACATCCAACCCGAGCTCGATCGAACCTGCGATCCCTTAGTTAGAAGTCCAACGTTTTAATGATAGAGCCACGGCCGGCAAGGTTATTTCGCGTGTGATATTAACCACGATACGCGGCTGTCACCGGGATTCGAGAGCCCCAGGGCACCATGAGACGATTATGTCCCCTGCCGCGATCGGTGAACACCTCTCTGACACAATAACCCTGATTTAAACTGCCTACCTTTCAATTGCAGCCTCGGAATCAAGCCCACCCCCTATTACATGGATAAGATGGAAAAACGCCATCGAAAACCGCAAGAGCTGTTCTTGACTTAGTTGCAATTAGCAATTGGGCCGCGAGTCAACTCCGGGGTGCGCTCATGCGGTTTGCAGGGTGGATCTTTTCGTGTCCTCTTCCTTCCAATTGCATCCTTTCAACGGTCTCATAGTTACCAGCTGGAAGTATACGATAGTCTCTCAGGAACGACTATGTCCATTGTATGTTTTACGATATAGCAGCTGCGAGTGAAGTAGTCTATATTGATAGAAGGCTTGCCTAGCATCTTCCTCTCTCTCCCCCTTGCCTTCCTAAGCGCAGTAACAAGACTGAGGGCGATGTGGGGACGAGCGCTGTGGCTGACCTGCTGCACGTATGGCGTATTCACGACAGCAGTAACACCGCAGTTTGTTCCACTAGACCGAGTGCCGATTAGTCAAAAACAACTCAGGTTCAGCAGTGAGTTTTTCACCGCCAAGAATATACACGTTGTGGGGGGACTCGATCACTGAAGGACGAGGAACTTTATCGGCTTGTCGGCTCAGTGATGTTTTTAAGGGCATTCCATGCGAGCAAAATTCTAGCGCCAGCTACATCCCACGACCTACCTTGAAAGGCGCATCGGCAGCAGTTGGTGAGAGACCTTTGATGACGATGACGATGACGTACAGACCTTGGCTGCCAGAAGATCTAATCCGAACTGCGTATAGCAGTTAAAACAAAGGCAGCTTTCCTATTTATTAGTATGGGAGTCGGGCCGACAAATTACAGCAAGATGAAAGGGTATGCAAAATTTGAAAATGTGCTTTCGCTTTAGTAGGATTACTTGAATAGGTGTGTAATATTAAGCATCCTACAGCCTAGTCTCAAGACATTTCAGTCACGTCAGAATACCGGCTTTTTGAGCGAGCTTTTTTGAGCCTGCCTATAAAAACCACACCATACAAAATGACTATTACAGAAAAACGCGCAAAAATGTTGTTTCTCGTACCTATTTGATAGCAAATTGCGGTTTCTTTAAGTTTTGAAAATTAAGGAGAAACACCTTCAGTAACCAAAAATCACACAGTTCTCTAAGGAGAGGTCATATAGTGCTCAGAAATTTTGCAATGGAAGTGGACCAGGGTATCTATTTTATAGACAGCTTTAGTAAATGGACAAATGCGACACATTGCAAATCGAATGATCAGAAAGTTGTTTTTTTACCACCGAAAGGTGTGTGTGCGTTAGTTTGACCATCGCAAGCGAAGATGTCCACCATTTGCCCGACAGCAGGGACGGTGATTGTGGTCAGGTATAGTGATAGTAGGCGCGTCACTACCTACCCCACTCTAAACCCTCTCAACTGCATCAAACGTTGACAAGACAAAAGTCGAGATGATCATGCAGAAAGAAGGCCGCAGCCATAAACACCGCCTCACTTAGTATTTAGTGACAGTAGACTTTGCGCGGGTACTACTGCACTGTCTACCCTCACTCACCTATAGTAGATGTCTAGCCAGACTGAAGGCAGCCAGGATTGGTACTGCTAGTGCCACTTCTGCTAATTCTCATACTAATATCTAGGGTGTATGTGGGTGACAGTATTTGCTGGTACTATTCCTGACTGCTTCGTAAGTCAGAACTGACGCTGATAAAGTCAGCACTGGGCTCGTATCCCTTAAATCTCTACAAAAAGTACAGTAGTACTGGTGCTAGCACTGACACCACCAGTTGTCAGAGGTGACGCTGACTAAGCCAGCGCTAGGGCTCATAGCCCCTTGGTCTCAACAAGGAATGTGAGTCTGGGTTTAACGATCTCGGGTAAGTACATGCTTAAGGTCCTGGGCAAAGCTTCGTTTGACTTGGTTTCCGCACTCAGTTCGATTCATCGGGCTGTACGGACTAAGATTATGCTCATATAGGTACGTGCCTATGCTATAAGTGCTAATTCTTGTAATCATGCTTAGTAAGGTCAGTAGTTAGTATGCTATAAGTACTGCCTGTGTATGTTTTTAAAGGAGTCGCACCCAGTATGCAATCCCAATCTACGTAAGGTAATATTGATTAGCATTTGGATAATAAAAGAGAATTTACAGAGTAGTGCACAAGCCCTATCATTTCCTTATGTCGAGCAATTTGCCTTCTAATGACTATATTTAGGCCTAATACAGTGTTTATCTGTAGTAGTACGACAAAACAGTATCAGGTAGGGCAGGCTAAGTCAGTGCAACAGTAATAGGGCAATACTAGTGATGCTGGTAATATTAATGATAGTGGTGGTACTAGCACATCAGGGCTTTCCTTGGTTTCTGCCCTCTCAAATCAATCCTTCAGGCTGTGTTATCTTATTTTTAACGATAAGTTATTCATAAATATCACAGCTTCTGTCATGTCTCGTGGTGTCATAGTAGCCCTTGTGATAGTACTACTGCAGTGTTTACCCTCACTCACCCATAGTAGGTGCCCAGAAATATTCGAGGCGCCCGAGTCTCGTGTTCCTATTGCTGCAACTACTGTTTATACTGCTGCTTCTAGCGGTGAATTTAGTGCAGCTAATGCTTGGTTAGAAACATCAGTCAGTGGGTACCATGTAAAACTTTAATTTTTAGTATTATATGACCTTTTACCTTTGACCTTTTACCATGACCCCTTATTTACCTTAGGTACCCTTTCTTCAAGTGCAACAATCGAAGGTGCCATAATTTGCTACGAACGGTAGAACCGAGTCAAATACACAGTGAACCGTACATTTTTTCCATTCCTTGACAATGAGCTCGCGGGAGGGCTCGAAACGTCGGACAAATAAACCCTTGGTCCCAGACAACGTTTTACCTTCTATTCAGTTTTTCGGGCCTCGAATATTCTCGACCATTTAGAATTTGCGATTTATTCGCCAAAGACTCTTAATGCCGTTTTGGTCGTTGTGTATCATTTAGGATCTTCTGGTGTTATCTATTTTGTCCATTCTACTTTATCCACGGTAAAATGAATGATGTTTTGCTGAAAACTTTGAAATTTTACATTCAAAATAAAGGGTAGCTCTCCCTCTCAAGCCGACAGAGCAGTGGCAAGGAGACGGGGTGTGCGCCGTGTTTACTAACAGACTGAAGAGGCAGGAGGAGGTAATTTGACGGCTAATGACTCACGTTTGCGCCTTCTTCTCCTCGCCGGAGTAATCGAGAAAGATGTCCTCAGATTCGCACAGAGCCCTCTCTATTATACGCGCGCTGCGATCGAAGAAGGACTTGAAACCCTCCGAGAGCAGCATCTGCTGTTTCTGTTCCTCCGTCAGTGCAACCACTACAAGAGCCGAAAGGCAAAAAAACATAGGTAAGGGTGACGGGGTTTGCGCGGCCGACAAAAAATCCCACAAAGAAATGGAAATTAAAAGGTAGTGCTTGAGGCGACCCAAACGCGAAATTCGTTACAATATTAGATGAAAAAAGAGTATTTAGTGACTAGCAAGAAACAAAAAAGGGTGACCCGAAAATTCAACGATTTTGAGGGAATACAAAGTTTCTCAGAGCATTAAATTGGCCTCCCCTCGAAGTACTAATGGAAAATCTGACATCAGGAAAGCACCTACAGATTGGTGTTAATACCATGAATACAAACACCTACTTCATACAGTCTAAAACCAGCGTACTGATAGCGCTGGTATTAAGCCTGGACGTAACTTACCGATCAAACCTACACGCATTACTAAACTCGTCGGCTGAAAGCTACGGGCACCGCCACTATTTCGGAGTTGTAACTTGTGCGTAAATTACTCTGAACTGAAGGCGACTTGCTCCAGGTAATGCTTACTCTCTCCTTTCACACTCACTATATTCCCATCGGAAGGCAAATTCTGGGCAAATGAGAGCGGACGTGAGTGGTGCAGCTGGAGTTACACCTACGCGGATAAGAGGCGAGCTGACCGCTAACTACATAAACCAGTCTTCTATAAAGGGATAGCTAGATCTTGCCTAAACAGAGGTACCATTAAGTTTATTATGAACCGACGACCAGCACTGAATTAGACTTAGCCACGTCTTCCGGTATCAACCCTCATAGCTACACTTATTGGTGCGTCGAGGTAATTTCAAAACGCAGTAAACTAGGTGCTGCGTCCTGTATAACTCTCTGTTTTCTCCTCCATACCGGCAGCAATTCAGCATCAAGTCATTGTCTATCGTGAGTCACAGGCAAAAACCCACACAAAGCACGTCGTTCCATAACGTCGATATTGGCAAACCTCGTCACAGGATTGTTGTATAAGTGTTGTGTAATATAAACACATTAAAAACCGATTTCACCTCCTCTTTGTTCATTTGAACTAGAATTAAGTCATCAGTGCACGACGCTAGCGCCATTTTGAAGGCAGTCCAATTTGGCCTATGTTTGATGACTTTTCCAAGAACATTTATCCACGATGTCGACAATCGCAGTCATTGGCAATGATGAATTGCTTATGCTTCTCAGCGGTGAGTTTGTGTGCCTTACTTTATTTCTTGTGAATGGAGAACGTTCTTGTTTAAACTTTTGGAATGAGATTTTCAAAATAAAGCGTATATATATATATATATATTCACTCAGAAATGTGCGAACACCGATCGAATAGGCTACCGAACTAAACAAAGTTCATGTGGTGGTCAGAGATCCCCAACAGGTGACCGCCTGCCAGGCCGATTCCGGCCAAGTCATAATAGCAGTAAGGGGGTATGCCAGCATTTTGGGGCAAATGGCAGGTGGCGAGGCGCTGATGAACTGCGGTTCGATGAAGTTCTTATGACCCACCTGATAGACACCAGTGGTGGACCAACTGCGCCGTCTGTGAGTGCGTTTGTTTGTGTTGTGTGTGTGTCGTAGCCCATAGTTGGATCAGGAATCCCCGCCGGAATCCAAACTGGGAGTAGTTGGGAGACGAAGAAAAGCCGCGACCTCGACCGGCTTGAGCCACAGGTCCGCGGGAGTGAGGTGGGTGCCTGGCCGAGAACTGCAGGCGAACAGATGACGGCAATCATGCGGCGAGACGCCGCAGTCGGGACAGCAGTCGGGTATGGATGGTTCGAGCCGGTGTTGGTACTAGCGAAGGAGCATGCAGTAGCCACTGCGTAGCTGCGCCAGGGTACAGCGAGTGACCCTCGGGAGATGTCGTTCCGAGGCCGCAATCGGAGGTGGATAGCCACCCAAAAGGACCGGGGGACGGTAACCTCGTTTCTACTCGGCAACGACTCTCTGATGGAGCGGTGCAACGGTGATGATTGGGATGGCCGGGTTGCGAACAACTCCACCAGAACTGCCGGCTAAGGAGAGTGTTGTGATGGGCGACCGGTAGAACAGAAGCCTCCGCATGGAGATAATCTATAGGCGAAATTTTATAGCAACTCGTGATCGAGCGGAGGGCAGCGTTCTGTGCTGACTGGAGGCGACGGAGGCTTGAAGAGCTCATCGTAGGAGACCAGATTGATGCCGCATAAGTGAGGTGCGGCTTAGCCAGCGCCTTGAAAGCAGTCGACAAAGTCTCTTTCGCGCAGCCCCAGGATGTGCCTGCTAGAGCCTTGAGGACCTTGGTGCAGCGGCTTACTTTGCTTGCGGTCTCCCTGGCATGGTCAGCGAACGTGAAAAGCGGATCAAAACGTACACCAAGGAGTTTGGGCTTGCGGACGAGCGGTAAGGACGCCCCATTGACGGTGATGACCGGATGACGATTAAACTCCTTCGGATCAAGCGTAAAAACAGTTACGGACAAGTTGGCTGCCGAGATTTTCATTCCGCGCTGGGTGAGGAAGTTTTCGACAACATGCATGAACTCCGTGAGGAGCTGTGCAGCCTGATCGACGTCATGGTGCCGGCAAAAGAACGTAACATCGTCTGCATAGGATACCACTTGCACAGGTGGCCGGGGGAGTGGGAGCTCTCGCATGTAGATTTTAAAGAGCGTCGGGCTGAGCACAGAGCCTTGAGGGACGCTACAGGTCTGCTTACGGGGCTTAGAGAGAGCGCCCCGGAAGAGGACACGATCGTGACGGCCACGGATGTAAACCGCCAACCATCGGACCAGGCCAGTCGGGACGTTCAGTGAGACCTAGTCCTGCAGGAGCTGATCGTGGCGGACGCAGTCAAAGGCTCGTGACAGGTCAATTGAGACTGCCACGGTCCGCGAAGCGGGCTTCTGTTGATTGAAGCCCTCGAGGATAGCGTTGCTGAGCTCGAAAAGCGCCGTTGTAGTCCCACGACCCCATCGAAAACCATGTTGGTGGCAAGATAGTTCCGCTACAGACGTCAGAATTGGATGAACGAGCCGTTCCAGAATCTTCGCCAATGGACTAAGGAGGGCAATTGGACGATAAGAGGTCGCTAGGCAGGGGTCCTTACCCGCTTTGACCAGGGGGATAATGATCGACTGGCGCCAGCAATCAGGGATGATTGAAGTTCCCAGTGAAATGTTGAAGAGGGCGGCAAGGTAGGCAGCCACCTTCGGGCCGATATGGCGCGCATGGATAGGCGCCAGACCATCTGGTGCTTAGGCTTTCGAAGCTCTCATTTTCTTGACGGCGGTGAGGATGGCATCAGCCGAAAATGAAATGTCTGGGGGCGCGGCTTTATGGAGGAGACGAAGAAGGGGGCGCTGGCTTTTGGGACTGGGCGCCGAGCGGGGCGAGAACAGCTTGTTCATCTTCGCGGCGATCTTACCGTTGTTGGAAATGAACTTGCCGTCCTCGCGCGCTCGTATTTCGTCTCTCTCTCGTTCCAGGCGGGAGGCTTCGGGCGGATAGTTAGGACGGAGAAGGGGAATGCGGCCGTTAGGGATGTGGTGACTTGCTGCTGCCAGGAGTAGTCGACGAAGGGCTCGCTCCACCGTGTCGATACAGGTGGGAGGCGGTAGGCCATCGATCTCGGCTTCGCATTCGGTCGTGAAAGCTGCCCAATTGGCTTTCTTGAAATTAATGAAGTGCCGGTTGGGGGCCTTGATACGCTCGGCGGCGGTGGCCAATTCGAGCACAATGGGGAGGTGGTCGCTACCCAGGCTGATTTCCATGTTCCACATGGTGGAGGCTACCAGACTGAGACTGGCGAGGGAAACATCGGGCGAGCTGGAGGCGCCGTTGGTCGGGAGCCGCGTTTGGCTGTTCTCGCTGAGAACGGCAAAGGGGGCGTGTTCTATTTCATCAGCCAGAGCTTCTCCTCGAGGGTCGGCTGCCAAGTTACAGCACCACAGGTCATGGTGAGCGTTGAAGTCTCCTAGCACCAAACTGTCTCCAGAAGGTAAGTAGGGAGCGATAGAGGCGGTGAAACCGGGAGAACAACTGGAAGTTGGAGGGATGTACACGTTCACGACGGTTAGCGGCGCCGGGCCAATTTCAAGGGAAATCGCCAGTACTTCCGTGGGATCGGCTCCAAGCAGGGGTAGCTGGTGACGGGCAATGGATTTGTCCACCAGGAAGGCCAAACCTCCGCCTTTGTTGCAGCCGCCGTCGCGACGGACAATCGTGTAATCGGCACAGGAAGTGACCTTAGTGGAGTAAAACCACTCTGTCTCTTGGATAGCCGCCACAGCTATGCTGTGCGAGCGCATGAAGGCCAGGAGCTGGTCAAGCTTCCCAAGGAGGCTGTTGGCGTTGAATTGTAAGATCTTAAGACCAGGTGGTGAAGCAAGATCGGAAACCAGAGGATTTGGGTTCAGAACTGGACGGGCTGGAGGCATGGAGATCGGTGGGGGTACGGGACAGCTGGGACACGCGAAGGCGGGCGATCAATCGGCAGCCGTGGTAAGGCCACTGCAACGGAGATGGCACCAGCCATTGCAGGAGCCGCAACGTACAGACCAGTCGCGGCGGCCCAGGCGGACTCGGCGGAACGAGTAGTACCAGAGAGGTCCAGGGTTGGCCTCAATTCCGGTGGCGAGGAGGAGTCGGAGCAGCGTGGCCGGGAGGGGCTGTTCCGTCATCAAAAACACGGATTGGGAGAGTTGATCCAACGTAGGGAGATGGGTGTAGCAGACCTTGGCCGCCGGGAGGGCGGGTGGGAACGCGATTCATAGACGCGTCTGCTGTGGTTCCCTTTGTTTGTGTTGTCCAACCAGCTGGTGTTCAGGGTTATGCTTGGCTGATGAAGGCTAATAAGCCCGAAACAGTTCTGCATCAAGTTAAGAAAGATTGAGGCCAACACTGGAGAATCTGTCTCCAGGTTAAAGCAGCGCATTCCTCACTTTACTCAATCTGGCGCGTTTAAATCTATAACATGCGGGCTAAGTCGTGACTTGAAAAATTGTCAAGTGGCGCGGTACCGGGGTCATCATATAGTGGCTGGAGGAGTGAGACTGTAATGACTCCTTCCTAGTGTGACCTTCGCGACGTTTTCATCGATGTGATAGCAGGATAGGGGGTCTAAGCAGTGTTTGGGTTCAAAGTACTACGATCACCAGGTCAAATCCCAGGTGGCAGGTAAAAGACAGAAGACACCTGAATGAGGCATTCGTGGTGCACAGAACCCCCAGTTTCTGTCTCAGGCAGCAGTGGCCGCTGGTTAAGCCATGGCTATTGCTAGCGAGAGTGAGTGAGTGAGGCAGGGAGAGACAGCGTTCGCCTACAGCTTGCTGAAGCCCGCGGTGGACATCGTCGAAATCGAGGGTCGAACTGTCCGGCATTAAACGAGGTCAGACAGCAATAATGGCTGTCCGCCACAAGCTGAACCACTCTGGCACGTTTTGGACTCCAGGTCGTGCTTGGCGCGATTGAAAGGACTGCTAACATTTACCAGCCCCTGTGTCCTCACCCATCGTCCTTTACCTTGAGACTGGATCGTTCTTGGGGCAAGGTAGGTGCCACGCAAGTATTTCAAGCGATTTATAAATTCACCCGTGAGTCGCTCGTGCTGCGTTTCCTTCGTAGGGCACCCAGTAGACGCCGTGGCTTGCGGCGGTCTCATGAAGTTTGCCGTTTGCATAGGTTAAACGGGTTTGACGAGTGGAGGTTGCGGCCAGCAATATTGTTTCCCAGCAAAGTGCGGCGGTTTCGCATGTGATGGAAGAGTGCGCTTATAACAGCAAAAAGCTGGTACTGAATATGCATGCAGGTTGTAATAATAGGCATGAGTTTGACGAGGCATTGGGAAACAATGAATATCCTCATCTACTTTAATCTGCTTCTTGAAGATGGTCATACGTTTTTAGGAACGGCTAACTAGTGCTGCTAGTCAGGACTGGTAGACGGTGCACCGACGAAACAATAAACGTCAAATGACCGTAGTAAAACATTAATTGCTCATTCAGCATAAAGTTCAGTAGGCTGCTTTAACACACGGGATGGGAACGTAAGAAAGGCTTCGTGGTAAAATCATACTATTTCAAGACGTAATAGCACAGTTTACTCTGCTTAAAGATAAAAATTTCGGGGTGTTTGAAAGTAACTGTGCGTAGTGAGTTAAACCTTCTGTGTTTATCGTGTCAGAAATCGGAAACGGAAGGATTTTTGGCAGTCACAAATGATGCAGAATGAAAGCTACCTTTGTCACATGCGATCGGCATAGTTGTCAAGAAGTACCCTGACGACCTGGAAGAAAATTGATATTAACCGAAAAATAGTTGTGCTATTTAAATGTTAACCCCGGCTACTTCCAAGTGTGCGCAACCGAAGCACGTAGAACAACAAAAGAATAGATGATTGTACTTGTACTTGTTACGGTGGCGATCATGACTGATCTACCTGGCCTCAATTATGTCCCAAACGGTGCTTCTCCGAGCGCGACGATCCATGGCCACAGACCTGGACAGTTCAACCCATTCTCTTACCCAGCGCTGGAGACCAAATACCAGGAAGGCAGGTTACCTCAGGAGGGCGGGTTACTCAGGAAAGGAGGGTTACCGGTAAGCCAAGCTACAGGCTATCTGGCGCGTCTACGGGTGGCGGATAGTGGGACGACATTCAGTAAAGGTTAGCTGTGAAATAAGCAGACTCTCGAGTCTGGCGAATAAACAGTCGCGGACGCAGCAGCGACAGTGTTACTAGGGCACGGTGGGCTCAGGTCTGGCGCACCGACTGCCTTATAAAATGCCGCAAGGCCCAATGAAGACACTGTGACCAGGCGAGCGTGAACAGCCATTTAATAGGTTTGCTTGCCACCACTGCCACCACTGCCACCACTGTGGTTAGGTTCTTGAGTCTAAAGTGCTAGAGGAGAAAACCTCGAACAAACAATCCGTGTGGCTGTTGGGGACCCGCTCGTACCCAAAATTCCTAAGTTACCTCAGAATAAATGATTATATCAATCAGTAGGGTATTAATAAGATGCACTACGATTTTTTACTAAATTTTTAACACGCACTTTTAACCCAATCAGCAAACTCGGAAGCCGCTTCTGCTACTGCTTCCTGCTCATGTCTCTGAAGAATCCACGACGGAGGTCGAAATATCAGGCAAATAAGACTGTGTTGTCCCAGAAATTGAACCTTCTTCTGAATGCCGTGGCGGTATGGACAGCCATAACAAGCGGCTCAGGAATAATGAAGAAAGGTCGGTTGACTACGCGATCAAAGTCATCAAGAGGGGTCATATTCACAAAACATTAGTCAATCGAATTTCATATAAGGCCCTATTTTTACATTTGCCCCTAAAATACAACAAGTCAATGCATCAAAAACCTTAAATGCATGAAGGCTACGGTAATCTTCAAGCCCAGAAACATTTTATGTGTACACATGTTGCTCGATCGTATAGAGAAAGTTGCACAAAATACGGGAAAAACTCTTATAGACATCAAATGGAACCCCGCTTTCACTTGAATGAAGCTACCTACGAAGTCTGGTGTACGGTAATAATGTTAGGAAACGTTTCGACAGCACTTATTCGGAAACGTGATAACATGAGCAATAAAACTACCCAGACTGAACACAGGCACCAAAGAAGAATACCACAGTCACGATGCAAGTCACAGTATTCCGATGCCCACTCAAAATGATCCCCAACAGGACAAAAGGAAAACCAAAAATATAGAGCCTGTCAGTGGATGACCCGAAGACTTTGAACGTGGTTTACTGTGGAACGATCCCATTGACGTCCAGTTATGAAACAGGTAGGCTATCGAGCCTCACAATTAAATCGTCGCGAATTATACAGCATAACAAGGGCTGCATGTTGGACTTTAACAGGCGCAACCTGAGGTAACTGTGGAACCTGCAATTGGTGTGATAAAGCGTCACAATAAGTTAGGCTGTCTTTTGGATAACGGGGGACTACGGTAAACGTACTTTTATTGCACTCGCGACTCTAAACACTAACAACAACCAAATATGCCTTACTTTAGGAGAAGAAGGTACTTACATGCTGGCTCTTCCAGTTCTGCCTTATTTGAAGTTGTTAGCTGCCTTGGTATCTCTCCATGAACGCTTTTCAACATTTTTGTGTCCACTCGTTCCGTTGGTTCGTCAAACGAACCGATTGGCATACGATCAGTGTCAGTTGGCGTGTCATCGTAGGTGAGCACTAGTGTTAAACACATTCACATATAAACTCATGACCAACACAAAGGGGCATAGCTTGTAAAGAGTAAAAACAATTACAATACAAACCAAGAAGGAGCAGATAAAGGCATGCATACGAGAAACTTAGAAGAGACGGGAATGCCAAAATAAAAGGGTATAACATATTGTGAGGAAACTATATATTAAATATCCTCCTTGCAGCGTAGGCAAAATTTCAATCAAGAAGCCAAAAATTTGGGTTAAGCAGTGACTATCCGAAAAGGAAGATAAGATTCAAGATACAAACCTTATCGGTGGCTGTTGCGAAGTGCCAACTAAAAAATTGCACAAACACCAAAAACTATGCAGATTTCGCTGGATCAGGCATCAGACGGTAAACGGGACTACAAGGCTCTGATGGCTACTACACGTATTCGTAGACAACCAAAATGCGACTGCCTCCGAGGCTGGATGCGGTCAGGGATAGAAAAATAGGCCTACTTGAATGGTTTGATCTTTAAAAAGACACGACTAACAGCAGAATTAAAAAGCAAGCTATGCCAATAAGTGCAGCCAAAAAATCAGTTAGACTATAACGCAGCTGATTTAAAACAACGAAGTCAAATACGCTGGACATGACACCATCTTGTAACAATCGGTGCAATGAATGCAAAAGGTGTCTGCGACAAGATATAAGCCTGCTGCCTTTAAACAACGGAGCAATACGTGCTTGACATGCTTAGGATTGCTTTGCGTAAAGCAAGACCTGGTTAGGATAGCGTTAGGTACACAGGGGGGTAAATGGGATTGTCTTACCATAATAATCCATCCCAGCGGCTGAAAACAACGAGCAAAAATGCAAACAGTTCGCAGAAATTCGCATGGTAAAATTCGATAGAAAGTCACCAGTTCATTTTAGAACTAAAGTTCAAATCCAGCTATCAAACAATGCTAAGTACAGCAGTTCAATTCGTTTGAAACTGCCGTTCTCAAACCATAACCTGCAAGCAAACCGTAGACACATTTATGATCGTGATACATAGAAAGGTCAACTGTAAGAACTGTAGAGGACCCACTCTTTTCATTGGGCTCAGCTTCAGCTGTCTGAATTTCCTTCTCGTAAGTCTCGGAGGCAAGCGGTTTAATGTCAAATTCTGCGACCTGACAAATTTGGAGCTTCTTTCGTCGTGCATGTGAAGTTCGAAGGCTACTGACAAATAAAATTAGTGATCAAACATACCCGAGAATATTTGGCGAGGCGTGTCCATCGACCGTTTGAGCATTTGGCTGTAAGGCAGCAGGTTCTTGTAGGGGCTCTATGCCCAAATTTTTAAGGATAGCATCCGGATCAACGTGTACATCGGCTGTTGAGCCGGCTCCACTATTGTTGCCACTAAGAGCTTGTCTGCGGTTTTCTTCTCTACGTAACTTATCCTCCCTTAGAGCCCGAAGTTTGGCTTTTTTTAGTTCAATTTCCGCTTTTCTATCGGCAGCAGACATTATAGCAAGGATGGAGGAAATGTATAGGGTTCGTGCAGCCAACTTTCAAGGTTAGCACTCGGTAGGGAAGATGCCAAGCTATTACAAACCCACCGATGGACTACACTGCTTGTGTATTCCAGAACAAGAATCCAAGCCCATTTTTTGTCTGTAAACTATAATACTCTTTGCTAACTGCAAATAAACCTGCTGTGTATGAGCCACAAGGCATTTTGTTGGGAAAAAAGAGATGCTGAACAGGAGGATGGAATAATAAACGTGACAGTGCATATAGAAGTTCACATCCTAGTATAGAAGCAAACCAAACCCAACGGCAAAGCAAATCCTAAAGAATTGCGAAAACAATGGGAATCTAGGCTGCATATCCAAAATGAGAACTTTAACACGAGACTAGAAAGGAAAACACATCTTTACTCTCACTCTCTTGTTAGGCCTCCTATTTGTTCATCCCATAACCTGGCCTTCCTCTCTATGGATGCTATCCACGCATGTTTTACTATATTAATTCAAAATTTTTCAACATGCTGAACCTTGCTGAATCAAGACTGAATATTTTAGTGCATTCTTTGCAAAGCATCTTACAACGGAATCCAAACATGTACCGGCCTTTTAGCGACGCGTAGACATTATTATCAGTACCATTGATTTCTCCCTAGAATTAATTCGTACGCAAGTTTTTCGTCTTGAAATCTCGCACTTTTTGCGAACTGATGGTATTCCAAAATCAGTTAACAAGAAGGTATCGAGCCTCCCCGACTGCTTAATCATCTATTTTCAAACTATCTTATGCAGTGTTTCTTTTCTGACTCATGTAAAACATTGATCATACTTTCAGTCTTCAAGCCAGGATCTCGTTCGGGCGTAAATAATTACCGAGGCTTTCATTAAATCCCGGCGCTTGCCAAACTTCTGGAAACGAGCATTTGTTATCAAATTCTCCATTTTACCTAGAAAACAAACTTTAATCGACTCGCAGCCTGTTTTTCTACCTGGGCGATCATGCGAAACGTGTCAATTTGCTTTTCTTAACCTGGTCAATTACCTTCGTAACGAGCAGCAATCAGTGGTTGTGATCTACTTTGACCTTAGCAAAGCCTTCGACAAGGTACTGTACCGACGTCTTCTGGTTAAACTGGAAGCCATCAACACTTATTCCCCTGTTTTGACTTCATTGGAGCCTTCTTGTCTATCCGCAGACATAAAGTCTTAGTAGGTAATAGTTACTTGACAGCTCAGCTGATCACGAGCGGCGTTTTTTAGGCACCTCTTGCGTCCTCTACTCTTCATTCCAGACATTAATTAAATTTCGCCAGTCCTGAACAATTAATACAATCTCATTTGTACAGACGGCATTAAGTGCATATACTCAGACCTGATTGCACTCTCACGTTTGAGTTCTACCTGGCAGATGGATTTTTCTCCATTCAAGTGTAGTTTCATGTATTTTGGCCCCACCAAGCCTACTCGTCCTGTAGGCTTTCAAAATACTTCACTTTCATGCTTTTGAACCAAAGTACTACAGGAGATGGCCTAGAAAATGTATCATATGTTTATTATGCCAGTTTACAGGAAATTGTAAAGAGTAGGTAATGCACCTCTTGGGCGCCTTCCAAAACCTAGAAGCCCGGAAAAAACCTAAAACGAATGAATCCGGGTGGCTGCTGGGGATCCGCCTTTATTCAACGTTCCCAAGATACCTTATGAGTATGTCAATTTACGATTATATGGCCCATGTTACGGCGTCCGCGGGAATTAACGCGCTCAGCAACACTTTTTCGTTAGTGCGGGCAAATAGTATGGCAGCTGGACCGCTCTATCGAACTCGCACCCCTGGTATTGGATATTGGAATTTGCGAACGTTCCAGGCCCCTGGTACCCAAAGCAGCCTTTATCAGGAAGTCCGACTTCCTGAAACAGGCACATGGGAAATAAACGTTCCTGGAGTTGGCTTCCACTTCACCTTTTACCACAATGGCCACAATGACTCCTCCGGCAGACATGGTGCGGCTATTGCTCTATCACAACAAGCGAGCCATGCACTTCTTGTGTGGGAAACAGCCCATGAACGCATGGCTTTTGTGCGTTTGAACGGCCACTTCACATACATATCAGTGGTCACAGTATATGCACCAGCGTCCGATGCCGATCAGCGCGGTAAAGAGATGGTTTACTCACAACTGCAAATATTGCCTGAAAGTCTTCTTCGCCACGATCTGCTGAATTTTTCTAGGGACCGGAATGGTCGGACTCGGCTCGGCGACCCGTCAAACGGTCACCTTCTTGGTCTTTTTAGGCCTGGCTCTCGGACCGACAATGGGGAGAGGATACTGCAATCCGGTCAAACTCGATCGCTGGTGTGAACACTTTGAGCACCCCCTCAACTTTGATGAACAACCCATCACACCTTCCCTCTCTTCAGCAGTGGAGTTTGAACTGTCCCCTACCTACGCAGTCTCGTGTGACCTCCCTTCCAAAGATGAATTTACTGATGCAATGGAGAGGCAACGTGTGGAGAAGACGGTTAATCGCAGAAATCTAAAAGTCCTGTGTCAACACCCTGGCTCCTCGCATATATGAGGTGGTTGTACAGGCGTGTCAAAAAGAGATTGTTTTCGATGACTGGGGCTCAGGCATCCTTGCACCTGCGAGAACTACCGTTGCTGCAAAGATCTTCACTATTTTTCTTCTCAGGCGCTTTCATTCTGTACGTGACTCCAGGAAATGGCCCAAGCATCAGATAGTTACTCCGAGGCGCATTCTGGAATTCTGCCAAAGCTACCAGCAACCGACAGCCGCTTGTTTTGTCAACTTCACCGCCGCATTCGATTTCATCTATTGTGAGTTCCTGTGGCAAATAATGTAACTGGATGGAGTGCTGACCAAAATCATTGTCATGATTTAGGCCTACAATTGGTCCACCACCACACGAGTTCTGGTCCACAACAATCTCTCTCAACCATTCGATATCCGATCTGATGTCCGACAGAGCTGCGTCCTGTCACCCATTCTGTTGAACTACGCCATTGACTGGATTCTCGGGAATGCCCTTCAGGAAGTGGACGGTGTTGAGTTTGCTCCCGGACGCCGGCTTATTGATCTCGACTACGCCGATGATATTGCGCTGCTGGCCTCAAGATTTGGCGGTCAACAGTTTGTAGTGTCACGGTTAAATGAGATCGCTATGTCGGTTGGCATGTCCATAAATCCCGGAAAGATGAAGTTGTTATCGAGCTGCATCCTTGGGGATTATTGGCCATCAACTTGAAGAAGTAGACAGCTTTCAATACCTCAGGGCAAGGCTGCTACCATATGGGCAGAGCAAGGAAGAAACTGTCTCCCGCATCGATTCTGCTCGTTGGGTTTTATCAATTCTTCGAAAGTGCCTTTGAACCTGACGTGACATCTCTATCGCCACAAACATTCGTATATACCGTGCATTTGTTGGTCAGTCCTCCTATATGGATGTGAGTACTGGGCTGTGCGCGCTGAAGATGAGCAAAGACAGGAGGTCTTTGACCATCGATGCCTGAGGACTATTCTGCGATTAATTTTTAGCGACTTCATCTCGAATGTGACAGTCCGCACTCGCAGTGATCGCATCGTGAGAATATCTCAGGCCATTCAAGAAAGGTGACTGAGGTGATTTAGAAACGTGATCCGTCATCCGCCTCATGGGCTTAGCTATGCTGCCCTTGACACGGCACCACAGCCCACCTGGAAGTATCAAAGAGGAAGACAACTGAAGACTGGGCTCGACACTGTCCGCCAAGACATGAAAGCAGTTCTTGGACCTTCTATCTTCGGTTTCCGTCGCTGGAGAAGACATAGGGTGGAGCTCTCAAGATCCACTGCCCCTAATCATCATGCATGGAGTAGTACCGTCCCAGAAATCATTGAGGCCGGCTAGATCAGGCATGATCAACGCCGTAACAAGTTTAAGTACAACTGACTGCCATGCAAACATCATACCGCCGAAACTTACGAAATTGGTAGAAACTTTTCACTTTTTCAACGTGTCATAAACCAAAAGCTCAGAGACTAGAAACGATTGCATGCTGGATTTATTGGTTAGGAATGACGTCCAAAAACCATTGCTAACGTCATATTTGAACCACTTGTGGGTTCAGATGATGCCATAGTTGTTTTCACACTAAAACTGGAGAGCGACAGAACTTTTTCCAAAAATACCGTTTTTTCTATGAATTCCGATCAGCTGATTTGCAGAATTACTGACACTTCCTATTCCCAGTGAGTGGTCTGACTTCTTTCTTAGTTTGGGTTTGAATGTTTTGTAGGGCTTTCCTGGAAGACTGGTTTTGCTTGTGATTAAAAATAATAAAAACTACTAACACATTCTCAATAAGCCAAATCTGTCCCACCCAAACACATCCTTGTTGATGTTAACCAAAAGGAGTGGTTATAATATTGGTATTCGTCTATAGGCATCCTTTACTGACCAATTAGATTGTATGTTGGTCAATTTTATGCTTTCTGCATGTTTCACACGTTTATTTTTATTCAGTAAAACAATTTCAACCACCTTTATTTACTCCCTGTTGTGCACTTGCCACGCATAACTTCTACCTCAAGCAAGCGTTAAATGTTTAGCCACGATTTCTGCACGAAATGTGGACGGGGGAACATTTGCCATTAGGTCGCCTCACAAAAAAGCCTTGCCGAATGTTTGTACTGATATACTGTACAAATGTTTTGGTTCCGCACGTTTCTAGTTTTCTACCCGTTTAGAAAATAATAAATCCTAAGGATGATCTCTACCTCATCCTCTTTATCAGTTGCGGGCTCGTGGAATAACCTACTTGAGGCAATTTTTATGTCCCCATCTGTGGAAGCATTAAAAAATCGGCTTGATATACATATGTTACAGCACCCCGTGAACTATGTGATAAAGTTACATTGAAACACCAACACACATTGTAACTGTCTATATTTTCCTGACTGAAAATGTGTTAACATTGTTTTTAATTCTTGAGATTTTGATGTGAGAAATCAGGAGTTCAACGGCGCAAGCCTAATAGGCATATTTGTTCTACCCCTGAGTAGGTTAAGATATAGTCCGAAGAACAGCAGCTAGCTCAGGATGTTAACATTGCCGAAAACACTTCTTTACATTTGAAAACTCTTTTCATGCATAATAAAAGCATAGATAAAATGCAGCACACCATACATCGAGACGCCTCTTAGCTTCAATGAACGGCTGACAGCTGCAGTGCTTTCCTGTCCAGAGCGTTAATTGTCAATTCGGTCGTTCCACTTTCCACCATCCGGGTTCGGATTTGTAGCCATTCAACGTTTTCGTCAATCGCATAGTTCGGGGCAAGATAACACTGCAGTCAGCATTTTAAAGGCTTATGCAAAGGATAATTTTGTGAAAGCTATTTAATCTTGCTCTCAAAGGTGAAACATTTCCTATTCTATGCAAGGAATAACACATTCTGCAGATCGACGACATTTGATGACTAGGCTAATAAAAACAATTTCCATAGCATCGAATATGTTAAAAACCTTGATCAAGAACCAGATTTGCAGTAACCTAACAGACAAATAAATACTTAATATGGCCTTACATGGATTTCTTGAAAAAAAGGTGTTGTGATACCTGTCAGCTCTCTCCCTTTGACTTTTTGCTGCAATCCAGAGACAGTGTTTTTTCCCAATATACAGTGAATATTAAATTCACTGGGGCTTTTGATCATGGTGGACATGATCTCCTCGTAAACCTTGCCACTTTTGGCATAGGTACCAGGCTTCTGAATGTAATATCATCGTATTTGGATACTCGCTGACGCATTTAATATTTCCATGTCATCTCTGACCCTACGTATTTGCAGCGCACAGTTATTCAGGATAGTACAATTGGCTTCTCTTATTTTGCCGATTTGTTACCTATGTGCCTGATTGCTTTCAGTATGGTAGACCCTTCATGTACTCTGAGGATTTAAAAGTTGTTAGTCGATATAAACCGTAAGGTCGCAAAATCTTGCTCAAGCTCACAAAAGGTATCTTAAGGCATTTGCACAGTGGTGCTGCACTGGCGCCTTTATCTATCTTGTCAAATATATTGCAGTATGGTTCTTGGAGACGTTAATCAACCTCAACTAGGCAAAGACGGGCATGACCTTAATGAGCCCGGATTTATTAAATATCTGAACACATCATATTCTAATAGTTAAAGTCTGTCAGAGCACTGCACACCGATTGTATCGAAAGCCAGCCGAACTACCAGATTTATTCTCAGAAATCTTAAAACCATTAAGGTTAGGACCAGCCTTTATAATATTTTCGTAAGACAAAGTCTGGAATACTGCTCGATTCTATTAAGCCTTCTGCACGCTTGTGAACTGTAGAAAAATATAGTCAGTCAAGCATTTGTTTACTTAACGAGTTTTCTTTTCAGAAGACCGCGGCCTGTCCTTCCAACAACGCTCTGAACTTACTAACCTTGTCCGGTCTTGGCTTCTTCAGTTACAAAGTGAACCATTTTTCAAGTCGTCGACTTAATCCCCTCATTAAACTGGGCCACCTTGGCCACTCGACGCCCCAGTCATCAAGGGGTCTTTCTATAGCTTTCTCTGGCAGGTATAGTCGGATAACCCCATTTTCAGAAAAGGCCATAGCAATTTGGAATAGGCTTTCTTATGTTTAGGATATTTATCACTAGTTTTTTATATTCTGGCCGCCTTTCACAAGTTTTTGGTGCTGACTGAGTGTCATCTTACGCCAACGGCACTTGATGGTACGTTTGCCCATAGTATTCCGTGCAAAATCGTTTTCTTGCCATCATGTGAGAGGAGCCGCTAATATAGGCAATAAGGTACTGGTACCTAGCGGTGGCTCTATTCAAAGCTCGATAAGCACCCTATGTTCTACAATCGTCGACCGATTTCTTGGTTAGCATATGCAGTGGAGAGGATCATGCACTGGAGGAAGGGGAATTATCTCCAAATTCATCATAGGTTCCAATTAGTTCTTCAGTATTCGGAGCCTCTCTGGGTGAAGTCTGCGTTGATGAGCGGCGCCGGATCGCCCTGTAGTCACGATGTGATGCAATACGGCATGCTACGCATGTTTTCTGAACTGACATAGTGTAGCGAGGGACGGATAGCCCTTAAATACGTCTGAGAATGGCGAAATTGGAATATTTAAGTTAATACCAATTGAAGGTTCAGAGGTCATGACACATTGTGAAGAGGTTGGTGGTTGAGTCAATGCGTCTACGATGTTTTAAGTTGACTGCCAGACCAAAATGCGACAGAAAATTGGCTCCAATATGAGGCAACTAGACGTCTGTTTGCATAACAAAACTACTAAAAACGTCGCTGAAGTCTGAGGTCAAGGATCAGTGACCGTCGTCCATACGTGCTTGTAATGGTGCCATTGGCGGTCTGCAGTTAAAACTGAGAAGGCAAGTGTTGGTGAGGTTTAGGGTGCGGAATAACACTAACCGCAGCACCAGTGTCGACGAAGAAACGAAAAACAGTAGACCATCAGTCAAACACTCTCAAGCTCATATTTATGCGGATGATCTTAAGTGTCTTCACTCCTACTTTAACTCTACGGCCGTGTAATGCTTAGAACGAATTCCTTCGGATTTGGACGCACTTTCTGCATAAAGCTACACATGGCAGATTGAGTTCTTACTTTCTAAGTGCCAATACATGTGCTTAGGTCCTGAAAGACTGCCTCAACCTATTATTTTTCAAGGTTGCCCAATGGTAAATTTTCCAGCATCAAGGACCTAGGCCACGGACCTACACCAATTAATTAGATCTTTTGCCTCACGCCGACAGAATTACAACCAAAGCTGCACAGATTTGCGGCTTCATTTCTTATAATTTCTATCTTCCTGAAATGAAATTAAGACTTTGTCGTATGTTTGTACCTCCAATTCTAGAATAATGTTGCTCGTTCTTTAGTCTGATGAATGAATCTGGCTATTAAAGAATTAGAAATATCCAAAGACATTTCACAAGAAAACTGCTTCATCCTACATTTTCAAGTACTTTGGGTCACGAGATTAAAAACAGGTTTTTGTCTCCTTTTTAGCCTTAGTAATAGAACAAATCTCCCCAAGCTTTCTGTCATTACCCCTGTCAGCCGTCCTTACAACCTACGAAATTCCGCACTTATTATGCCACCTCCTGCAGCCTCTTCATCAAAGCGCTCTTTTTTCTTTGCTTCCAGATATAATTTCCTTTAGAATAACTTACCAGGTCGCTGACTACTCTACCTGCCTTCAAGCGAAGACTGCGCATTTATCTTAACACTGAAAACCTTTAAACCCATCAAGCTTTAAACCTATAAACCTTGTGTTCTCATCATCTTTTTCGAGCAGCTTTCTCCTCCTGAAACTATTTTTCTCCACCTCGTGTCTCCCAGAAACCTAGATGTCTCCATAAACCACCAATTACTCGAAGAATGGAAGCTATATGGACTTTCTCAGTCTAAACTGCTCCCAGTTCGTTGGCTAAAAACCATCATCAGAATTCTGTTTTGGCCCCTGAGATATCGGGGCCCTACGTATAATGATGCGTTTTCGCTCGACTTTATGTTATGCATATTAGTGACCACGAGCGCTTTATACACACATTTCAATAACCCACTGTTAACTACTATCATAATAGTTGCATACTCTACGCATTTATCCTATTTTTCAAATCAGTTTATTTCTCCTACACGCTTTTTGAAAGTGGAGGCACGTTGAACTGTGCCTCTATTTTCACTGGGGGAGTTTTTTCACTGCTTATTTCCAGTTCACCGTTAATTGCAAATCATCGCCAAATATCACCCTATCAGGACAATTTCTGTGTTCATTCTTAGAAATTTGTACATTTTATCTGCGCACATCGCCATATTTTATTAACGAAACTCAGTTTGTATAGATAGTGGCTTCCTGGAGCTAACAAAGATAAATTTCAAACTCCAAATAAATAAATTGTATACTAAGGTCCAAAAAGCCTTTTCATTACATAGGACAGGTAACTTGCTATTGACTGGCCAGCAGCAGTCGTCACCAGAACTGGTTGGCGTGGTCGTTTAATAGCTGCTATGGTTGCTGGAAGGTGTACAGTGGGGTGCCCTTCCGTGCATTTGGACCGAAAGTTCGGTGATAACAGCAAAATATTTGTGATGTCCGATCACGTGACTGAGATCAAAGGCTTCAATTTGCTTGCCCTCGGCTCTACTTCAAACTGATTATGACGGAACACATACAGTTGGCTTGTGAGCACAAGAGATAAACAGTGCTCTTATGGTTCTCTAAGTCCCTGCATCTGGTGTCGGAGACCTGAAGATAGAACAGAGTGGTAAGATTTGCAGCAGCAAGCTGCTAACGCCGGATGGAGATCATCCTGTTTGGGCTTCAGGTTACTGTCAGGATCAGTAATGGGCACTCCGTCGGACTTCGTATTAGAGACGGTTGCCTGTTAGAGTTTTCAACAAGGAACG
>JAYGXS010000005.1:4110597-4193532 GCA_036362985.1 Ligula intestinalis
ACTCCTTGTGCTGAGGACTGATGTTGACAGCCCGTTTGCTGGCCTCCAGCGATTTAAAGCCTGCCTAATTGCGTGAAGAACAATTGGATCGAAAGTTCACGCTATTAATCGCATTTAATTTCAGCTATTCCTACAGCCGATTCAGTTACCTCTCAGCGACTTGTTGCTCGCGGCTGACCGCAACTTCGCTCTATTTACACAGTCAACCATCCTTCCTAAAATTGGTATTATAAATAAACCAAGCGTTAGTGTCATGCACGATGCCAGGCTGCTTTTTTGAATATGTATTATGTCGAAGTTAGATGCCATTAGAGAGATTAGTACGCATACGCTTCTCTACTTACGAAATTTCAACTTGCACACGTTCAGACCGCTACGATCTTCAGATCCGGTTCCATGTTGGAGAAGAGGTGGAACACAGTGTGGCATTCGGAAGAGTGCACAGTCATTCTCGATGGTGGCAGTGTCCAAAGTGCGTGAGTGCGGCAGTCGACACAGCTAGATCCTGTGTTAGTCAGTCTTGAAGGTGATTGGTAAAACCGGATTAAGGTAGGCAGGCACTGGCGCTTGCGCACTTGCTAGCAGCCGTGAGTGCGCGTACACTCGGAGTTGGGTCACTATAGGTTCGTGCAAATATTCACAGAACCGGAATAGTTCCAATTTGGGAGGATATTCACGCAATGCGGTGAATCTTCTTGCCCAGTGTACCTGGTAGCTATCGGCGCTTGGTGGTGGAAGCCAATTGCAGAGCAACCATTGCTGCACATTGTGCCACTCAAGTTGCGTCGAAAGGCATTTTCTTACCAACAGAAGAACAGCTGTTGCCTTTAGCCGCCGTAGAAACCGATATAATTTCCCGCTCGTTTTTTCTCCACCCTTGAGGGGCACAACGGGTATTGACAGTTAGAGAAGTGCAGTTGAAACGCATTGCCTCTCATGCCCCATCAGCGAGATCTTGCTAATAAGGATCCATTTCTAAGTAAATCGGCGGAGCGGCCTTCTCGGTAATCCCCAGCCTACTGACTGTTGGCCCTGTAAAGAGCAGAGGAATGCACGCTTTCGGCGGGCATTGGTGTGTTGCAGTTTGGAGTCCCACGGGTAGCTTACTGTTTTTCCAAAAGGTCTAATTTGTGTAGCTGTCTTTGTAACATGTTTTGGTCAAAATCCACCGAAATGACTGAATAGTTCCCAGGTTTCTGCTAAGAAACGCTCCCCGCTTTCAGCTCTATACTATAAAGCATGTTGCAAAAGGACTCGACTGGGTAAGCTTCCGGTAAGCTATTAGTTTAACTGACCTCTACTCCATCTGTCTTTCCTCGAGGAACACCCAATCGTTCTTTTAACAGTTTCTTAAATCTGACGCTGACTTGGAGATCCAGTGTCTAAAATGGACTGATTATACTTTCCTCATTTTCTCAAGGAACGCCTCTTCTTCAAACACTTTTGTATCATTTTCCTCTTCCTAGACCCGTCTTCCCGTCTACGTTGCACACACTCCAGCCGGCACGTCTGTACGCAATATGGTCCACTATTGTCAGGCAAGTTACTGCTTTTAAATTTGACATAATGCTGGCCTCCTGCATCAACTGGGCGGCTTTGTCTTCTTACAGGTGCAGGCAACGTTTTTAGGCCCCTTTACAGCTCCACTTCGGTGGGTCGCTTTTGCTGATATTCAACTTCCTGCAATCAGTCACCTGTGCATTGAGCGCGCTAAATCAATTGGTTGCAGCCTATGCGTACGCATAGGCTAAAAGTGTGTCAATCTTTGATCGACTGAGTTGTCAGGATCGCTCAGATCACTCCTATGTTATCAATACGAATGCGTAGTAAAAATCAGTGCATGCGGTGGAAATGTTCGGCGTCGAGCGTTATTATAAAACCATGGTCGAAGTTGGTTGAATCTCAAACGTTCTCCGTCCCGAAGAGAGACATAGAGGGGGCAGCAGTGTGCCAACATATTGGGCACTCGGGAGTACGCTTCCACAAGTAACGTTATGACGACTATTCCAGACGCAGTCCTGTGAATAGGCCGATTTCCGTAAGTCCCAAGCACTTGATTTTCTTGATGGATCCATGAAGTATGCTGGACTGGCCAGAAATTGATGAGCCCATCGCCACGTGACTGGGCAAAAAAATGCCGCACTTCACGTCGGTCTTTGGTCCTGCGTATAAGATGCCCTACTTCAGCTAGGATTGCGTCCACGAAGAAGATGACTGAGGCATAACTCATCTTTTTCTACCACAGCCCTATGATAATATTTGCTGACGTTGGTATGGATTGGGGGACGCGCCGTTTGTGTCCAGTGCTTCCTGTGGCACACTTCAACCGGCGACTTCGCGTCACTGTTACCGTAATTTCCTTCTCTGCAGTCAGTTTGATGCAGACTTGCCCTTAATTCAACAGAAAAGGAATGTTTCAAAGTTGCCAAAATTCCCATTAGATGATTCAGAACACAATTTTGGCGAGCGAACGCTTTCAGTAACTTCTCATCAGGCCAAACAGTTACAACGGAGGTTTAAATTTAAAAATCGATAGTTTGTCTTTCTTTACATGCATGGTCCAATCAGAGCGTGGAACTGTGCAGCCAGTTAGGTAATCGTTAGCCATGCCAAGTTGGGGGCTTGCACGAGATTCTTTTGTGCACACAAAATCGGTTTCCTCAATCGGATTGCGGTTGCTTCTGCTGTTGCCAGCAGACGTTGACCCAGGGACTTTGGGTGCAGCAAGCGAACTCTTAAGCAGACGCCTCAAGCAAGCCGTAGTACAAACCTTCCCAGCAGCGAAAATTCAGGTGTTATTTTCAACCAACCCGATACTGCATAATGAGGGTAAGGATAAGCTTCCAACTAAGACTTCTTCTATGTGTATCTACTCATTTATTTGCGCCTGTGGAGCTGGTTATATCGGTCGCACGAAAAGGCGCTTATCTAAAAGAATACGGGAACACCTCCCGGCATGGCTAGCCAAAGGCGAGACAAAAAGCATAAACAGTTCTATCCTCGCACACATGGTTGACACCGGATATCGTGTGGACCCAAGCGAAGCCTTTAAGGTAATTTAAAAGGTCCCACCAAACTACCCAAAGTCCCTGGGTCAGCATATGCTGGCAACAGCAGAAGCAACCGCAATCCGATTGAGGAAACTGGTTTTGTGAGCACAAAAGATCTCGTGCAAGCCCCCAACTTGGCATGGCCAACGATTACCTAACTGGCTGCACAATTCCGCGCTCTTATTGGACCCTGCATGTAAAGAAAGACTAACAATCGATTTTTAAATTTAAACCTCCTTTGTAACGGTTTGGCCTGATGAGAAGTTACTGAAAGCGGTCGCTCGCCAGAAAAGGAATGAACAAGGTTGCCGTTCGCACTTTTCCGGGGCAAAACGGCCAACTGCGCTTTCAAAATAACCGCACCCTAACAGATGCAGTTGTGGAGGTTGCCAGATATCGGATCTAGTTTGGTCCTATTCACGAGTAAAGGGTCATGCTTAATTATCTCCTTCTTGATGTGGCCTTCATGGCTTCAGGATTCCGCACTGAAGACTGCTTCATAAAGCCTTTGGGGGTAATATATGTGACTTCAGCATCATCGATCAATTTGACCTCGTCATCTGAAGCTGATGAATGCAGGAAGAATGAAATGAAGTAGATGCCTTGCATGTCATCTTACCGGGAATGGAAGTGGTCACCAGGTTATGCGACTAAAGTCGTATACGTCTTTGCAGCATAAAGATAGATTTCAGCTATATTAACTATAATTACCTGTCCGAGAAATGATACAAAACACGAAGTATCGGCTGTCTCCGATTGCTGCATGTTAGCAGGACTCTGTTTCTTTGGTCCACCCCGATGTATGCCAGCCTGCCGAGGGAACGTCAGAACCTCTATATATTAATCCTTGATTCATTTCCACTTTAACCACAGGCTCATTTATATGCGGCTTACTCATTTACTACATTTGTCAGCGATTTATCATTTCGTCCGTCTACAAGAACCTCTTATTTGAGACTTGTGAGGGAGATAGTTTCCATCGCTGATCGGAAATTTAGTGTCGCTCTTAAAGAAAATATCTGAATGTGGCAAAAGGTGCCGATCTCTATATTGATACTTGTAAGGTCAAAGTGGTGCCCTGCAGAAGACGACTGCTGTCACATGTTCTGAGGAGTTTCGTTCTGCCATTAACCGGGCTCGCCAGGCATGTTTGCCCATCATCCGAGGGAACAATCAAGACGACCTGCCCTTTTCTACAAGTTGTTTGTCCATTTATACCTGTTTGCGGTTGCTGTAAAATTGTGGAAATTCAAAATTGATAAATGTGATAGTGTAAGACTGGTTACTGCAATGCTGGTAACCAAGTTAAAAAAGACTGAAATGTCAGTGCGTGGACATCTTTTTGCCAGTGATTCAAGCCCACATTCAAAAACCTTTGTCCTCATTCTATTTTTAAAGTGCACTTTGGCCCTTTAATCCGAGCTTAGTGGTTAATACAAAGGCGCAGAAATAAATGTCCGTATCTTACACCTGAAGGCTCGACGGACGTAATGATGTCGGTTAATCGTTTGATTCTGATGAGGGTAGATCGTGTGAACGAGGTAAAGAGTTGCTTTGCGTGTTTTACCTCTTTCTTGAGTTAAGCGCCAAGGTTACCAAAACGTAAAAACCCTGGCGGGAAGCATAAACCATGCATTTGATCTCTGTAGGCCGTTGCATTGGCCCTTGAACCTGACTGCATAGACTAGAAGAGATGAATTCAGTGTGAGAATCCGGTGATAATCTATCGTTATCTTCTGTCCCCGGCTCGGCTCTAGTGAGTCCAGCGCTGAACATGAATTTACGCCAAACTGAGTCTTCGGTTTTGATATCACGTTTAGCCTGTGCACTTAGAGATGCAGTCAGCCTAGTCCTGCCCTCGATTTCACCTGACTGCATACTTCTACCACGTCGTCCAGGTGGTATACATGACCACACTGCGCATTTGTACCGTCAGTCAACGCGCGAGAGCGACCTCCAAGTTGCCGACTTTGTCATCTGGGACGTTGGTGATAAATGCCAATGCACACCACTTCCGAAGAAATTTGCTTCGTCTTCGCTTTCAGATATTTGTGTCTGTCTAGTACTGTGGTTTTCTTCATAGCGTTACCGAGATTGGACTAGTCATTTCTGGCTTATTAGCCGTCATCAGCCAGCCAGACCCAACCAGAGGTGTTGCAACGGCCAAGGCTCGAGCCCGCGAAGTCCAAAGAGCCAACAGTTGATGACTATTCCATCAGAAATACTCGTAAAGGCGGTAGAACTCATAAGGAGTGCCGTTCTCCCTCACACCGACGGGGAGTCTCTGTACGTGATTACAGTTAAGTTGTCTGTTAACATGACCTTTGAAGTACTGGAGCTTCAACTCTGTCCCTACCTCTTTCGTGACTTTCAGACCCGCGAAGATAGTGGCCGAAAAATACTTAAGCGTTTTTAAAAACTGCTCCTTGAAGATTACAGAATGTTGGTAATTTATCCGTGTCCCCTAAGCTTGCTTTATTGCCCTTGCCTACCTCAGGAGCCCAATTTATCTATTGTTCTTTAAAACGGAAAACTCGATCTGCCACCTTCTTTCAGAGAAATTACTAAGGGTGTTGGAGTATCTACCAGCGTCCCCCACAACCCCTCCGTGAACCATAGTCGAAAATGTAATGAAAGTTAATCTGCCTTTGCTTGTCTTTGTCCATCTCTACTTCCTCATCAAAATATGGGGATTGTAAGAGGATTGGAGCGAGGTAGATACTGCGTAAGTCATGCGTAAGTGCATGCGACGAAAGAATTATCGGCAATTGCTTCCCAAGGTTAGCTTCTAGCCTGATTCGGTAGGCATTTCTGCCTATGAATTAAAGAAATGTACACATACACACACACCCAGTCCGCTTAAATAAAGTAAGCAACACCTATGAAATGCGATCCCCATCCTATCTTTGATTTTTAATTTGCATTTATGACTCTTGCGATTACAGAGTATGGCATATGGCATATTTCAAGCCTTCGATTTTGGAAGAGTAGGGAATATGTTCCACTACAACCAAACAGTCCCCCAGTCTACGGTCTCAGCAACATCGAAATTCCGTTGAAGCTGTATTGGGGCGGTGATGACTGGTTGTCAACCCCCATAGATGTCGATCGTCTCCTTTCTGTACTGCCTAGGCGGAGCTACATTCGAGATATGTATTTGGCCAACTACAACCATTTAAAAGTTGTGTAGGGCATGGATGCTGCCAGCGTCCTCTACCCGGACATACTAGATTTCTTCAGAGAATTCCAGTGATTATTTTAAAGGTCACTGATTAAGA
This sequence comes from Ligula intestinalis, assembly GCA_036362985.1. Classification (NCBI taxonomy): domain Eukaryota; kingdom Metazoa; phylum Platyhelminthes; class Cestoda; order Diphyllobothriidea; family Diphyllobothriidae; genus Ligula; species Ligula intestinalis. Next base: position 4,116,926 of record JAYGXS010000005.1, read on the forward strand.
AGTGCAACCCTGTGTACTTTTTACCCATTTGATCTGGGTATAGAGTTTCGTATTTTTGTAAAATCTCGTATGGGAAAATGATCTTCGTGTCTTTATATCAATACCGTTAGTTTTTTTGTCCTTTCTGTCAAATATAAATATTAAAGTTTCACTTTGTAATCTTGACACACGCTGGACAGGCCAGACAATAATGAATCGAACATCAATCAAGACAGTTCATGTTGAGAAGCAGCAACTGCGATAGCTGGGACAATAACTTTATTTACCCGGCGTTTTGGATTCCGTCGCGAAGTCATCATCTGCGACCAAAAAAAACTTGTAATTCATGAAGGGCGTTGCAGTATTTAGAGAATACAGTCGATATGCTTCTGCATACCTAAAACGATTAACGGCTCCCGTCTATTGAGGATAGTTGTCGGCTCGTTGAACTATCATATCCATTGCTTGGGCTTATCCGTTTACTCTCGTCTTCGCGTACTTACGCATAATATGATCCATCATTGGCCATAGCTTCATCCGCAACGATTATAACCAAATAGAAAAGTGATTACTCCTCCAAGACTCAAATGAGCTTGTTTACCGGTGTCGGTAGTGGTTGGGAAAAACCGTACGTGTGATGCTTTGTCTATGGTGCCTGCCTGACCCCTAAAGGGGCCGCGTGGTAGATGCAGTGGACCAACATGGGGACCAGATCATGACATGGCAGGCGTTATTTGGATTGCGTGTTGGCAAGCAGAGGGAAGGCTTCGGCCGCGCCAGCCGCCTGCGCCTGGTCCCACCTCCGGTCTTACTGAGTCCGGCATAGGTGTACGTGAGGGAAGAGAGAGTGTGATAGATGCTACGAAAGTCTACTATCACTTAAAACGATCTCACACACAAGTCACTGTCTCGAACAAAACTTCACGATCGTAATTGTTTCGTATAAACTGATCCGTTTGAAGTGCACTTGCTGGTGTTTTTGTTGTTGATGGTGAAAAAAGGAATAAATATGGCCACTGCGCACACTTTCCGCACGACTAACGACCGACGAGGCTTCCCAGCTGTCAACATGTATTAACAGCCAGGGCTTTGAAGGTTTTCAAATAAGTGGCCAACTTGGAACAACTTACACGACTTTATCCGTTTAAGTCAGTTGGACCTTGTCCATCTGCAGGTCAATTTACTCCACCTCGTCGTGAGAACGTTACGATGGTAGAATGAGATAGATTAATTCCAGGTCACCACTGTATCACCGTGGTGGTCCTGAGCACATGAAAGTAGATTCTATCGTGATTTTCCGCAAATGGAAACAAGCAAAAAGTGTAAATAAAGTGCAATCTTTTTGCTTGATTGTTAATTCATTTTTTTAACTCTTGTGCTTACAGAGTATGTCACATGGCAAGTTTCAAGCCTTTGACTATGGAAGGGTGGGGAATACGGTGCACTATAACCAAACAACGCCCCCAGCCTACGGCCTCAACAACATGGACATTCCACTGAAGCTCTATTGGGGTGGCGACGACTGGCTTGCGTCACCTCACGACGTCATCAACCTCCTCGAGGAATTGCCGAAACGGAGTTACATTCGTGACAGATATCTGCCCTATTACAACCATCTAGACTTTGTGTGGGGTCTAGATGCCGCGAAGGTCATCTACACAGACATACTCAGCTTCTTCAAAGAATTCCAATAATCCATTCGAAGGCGCACATCTTAATCCTCCGATAAAACCGATTGTATTTTTCCTTATTGATATTGCTCATTCAACGTCATACTTTTTAAAGATTGATTTTAAATGAAAAAATACCTGGATCTGTATGTCACAAAGGTTTCACTGTTATTTTCTTTCTGCTCAAAATAAAAGCAAATAAGGTTTTCGTTGCTTGCTACTTAAACTCATACATGAAAACTAGCTGGATCGATGTGTGATCGTCGTGTACTTAGCAGACCGCCAGACATGCTCCCACCGTTTTAGGTAACGAGGCAGCCAATAGCGAAAAGTTTGTTTCGCCTGACAAGCTTCCTGTCAGTTAACGAGTTTTCAGTGCGTGCTTGTGTTCGGCGTCGTGTGTAGGTCCCGGGGCATGGGTCCCTGCTCACATGTGGCCAATTAATGAAGTGATGCAGTTTGATTAAGTACCTTTCTGCAAATGTCTCTGATCGTGTATCCGCGACGGATGTCGAAACGTCCGGCGAATTGCCCCAGCGGTCGAGTCGTCTTTTTCTTAACTACAGTTCGCAAGACGAGTGTTTCGCACGATGAGCTCGCTGCCAGAAAGTATTAACCTCGTTAAGCGAGGTTCCACTATACATAAATATATTCGCATAACGAAAGGACAAGAGAAGCTGTGGTGGAAACTTCTGGCTTAGGCAGGCGAACACTGTCAGCAAACACACGTGAAACTTAAATGGCCATTTCTGGCATATTAGCCATCATCAGCCGGTCAAACTCAATTGAGAAGAAGACGACTCGATCGAGTATGGCAACCCTCTTCGCCTCCTTTCACCCAGAAAGGGTATCAAAAGTAAGCCTCTGGCATATTAGCCATCATCAGCCAGTCATACTTAATCCCAGGTGGTGCATCATCCGAGGATAGAACCCATAACTTCTTAATTAGATGCTCAAAACCCTACTCAGTGGGTTGCGTGTTTGAGATTTGAGTTGGGTATGACTGGCTAGTGAGCAATAAGTGGTCGTTTTTGTTGGCAATGTTCATTTGCCCGTACGACTAGCCATTGTGCAGCTGCTGACGGATAATAACCTCCGAAACCCTTATAGGAAAAAGTACAATAATAAGCTTAGGTGTCAATGCATAACTGCCACAGGCCATAGCTTAGTCACCAAAAGGATACAGAAAGGGCCACAGCCAAAAACAGCCCCTGCAACTCGGCTTTTAAATCGTAATTTGCGGTGAGTTTTAAAAGTTATGGTCAGCTAACGACCGATCAGACTTGGCGGCGCACCGACCAGCTTTAAGTGTTGACGTTGAATCCGGATAGTATGCCCTTCTAGAAGAGAGAGCCAGTAAAACTTCTGCATCTCTGAAAGTCTCACATCTGAAGGTGCATGCCTCTTGTCCCCTTTCCGCCCAGTAAGGGTATCAAAAATAAGCCTACGTTGCTTCGTGCAAATACAGCCGTCGCAAGAGGCGGCATTTTGGTGATCAGGTATGATGACGTCAGCTCTACACCCCCGAAGAGTGGGTTTAGTAACTGAGACGTGCACGTGAAATAGTGTATGGTTTGCGCATCGTCTGCCTCACTCCCTGCTTCACGCAGATTGTTCCGATAGTATGATGATGTAAAATAAATGACCAGGCGTAGGCACAATGGCTACGAAACTAAACAGCACATCTTTGTGTGCCACACACGACCTTGTACGTCAGCTGCTCTTTTCTCCAGCGTCCCGAATGCCGCCAAAATCTTACTAACCGCTCGGTGCTTGGCCAAAAGGCAACAACCTCTCAGACCTAACCTGAGCTTAGTCATGGCAGCGTCCACAACTGGGACTACCTGTTGTGCCTCGATCGAACGGATACTTTGGTCAGCCACAGAAGTAACCAGCCATCTCACAGCAAACTGTCCTGTGTAGCGAATTAATTGCTGCCCATAGTTGAGTGACTTCTCCTATTAGACAGAGCGAAGTAAGTGTGCGACGATAAAGTCGATCGCGGATCCCTTACCATGTTTTTCTGGTGTTACAGGCGAGGCCAAGTTGGGAAGGAGACCCTGAGCCTCGACATCCGTCCTCGAATTAGTAATCTCACGAGCGCGCGACGAAGACTGTGTTATTCTGTCAATTGGCAACCTTCCAAGCCACGACTTCTATGGTGCTGTGGTATACATAAGCGCGTCAGATTTGTGAAGGTGAGGAATGCGCCGCAATGGCTTCGTATGGATTTCCAAAAGTCGACCTAATTCCCTACCATGTACCAGTAGACCGTCTGTATGGACCAGAAACAATTGTTTTGCTACCACCAGGGAGCTAAACCGAATTCAGACTCGAAGGAACCCTACCACTCATTCTGGAGAATAGATGCACAGTCAGGTCTCGGGTTGATTTATTCACCGTTAAGAGTCAGTGGAACATGATCCCCGGAAGCGGCCCGCCAGCAGCTTGATTCCCGGTATAGTCAGTCACTAAGCGCAGTTGTCGTACTGATTACCACACAGTTTGGTGCTGCACCGGAATGGTTGCCTTTGAATTAACGGCTGCCTAGCCACCTGCAAAAATCCCCCACTAATAAGGGAATTATTTATTAGTATTCTTTTCTCAATGGTAATCCGAAAAATTTTCATAAAATACATCTTTATAATTGCCTCCCTTATAACAATTTGATGTGAAAATACGGCTTCGATTTTACACTGGAGGAATAAATTTCTTTCGATTTTCGGAGTACCTCTGATCGGGCAATTTTTAAAATCATGAAATGTCAAATTAATATAAGTCCATTTATTGGTATACAACATGATCTTCATCCGCTGTTGACCTTTAATATTCCCTAATGAGTCTGTCTTAATGTGCAATTTGCATAAACTTTACTTGTAAAATCGTGTGTTTGAGCGGCTAAACTGTACATTTCATGGCAGTTTGTATCTCTATTTCCTTGGAAAAACGTAAAATGTAAGCTTTGCTTCCGAATTTTTTATGCAGTTAGACACGGACTTTAGGTCCATTTTGAATAAGAAAAAAATTGTTAGAGACTGACGAGTTTACATGGACGAAAACAAAGCGATAATACGCACAGACTTGGTGGTGAGCTGCAAACCTAGAATAGCAGAATTTTGAAGCAGAGCTATTTATCCAATGGAAGTATCACTGAGCTTTGTTCTAAAGGTTTTGAAGAAACGGCTTCGTGACTTATGGACGTGAATGCGTGGTTATTTTATGGGTGACTTTCAGGTGAGCTAATTTCTGTCCAACTAGTTAAACCCTTGTTACAAAGATTTCATTTGAACTGCAATGCAGAACCAAAAGCTGGTATCAAAAATGAAATCTATCCGTTTTTATTCCCCTAAAGGCTTGCAAAATCTCATTTTTAAATGGAAAATCGTGTTCACTTCCAATACTGTGTCCTTCGGTTTTAAAAGGTTTGCCTCTCCGTGCATTAGGCAAAACCGTTTTCATTGTTTTTCAGGCCATACACAGTATACTTTTTCCCTGTTTGTAAAATATAATCAGAAACACTGATGTTGTTGTGAACTTTGAGGACAGTAGTACCGACACCATTGCTATTTGACAACCACGCAGAAACATGTGTGTTCCGTTCAAGCATGTTTCTGATTGCGAAATTTTTTTACCGGTGTTGATCCTACTGACCTGTGCAAAGTTCGAAAGAATTACGCTAAAACAAGTTTCCTTTTTTCAGTTTCGAGAAAAGGAATCGTTTTAGGTGAAAAGCGCAAAAGAATGCAAGTGGTGGACAGGAGGATATCATTTATATAGGAAAGGCAACCGTTCTTTCAGTAGTGCAACTCATAAATTCCTAGGTTCAGCTTTTCATCCTACGGAAACGGTGGTTATAGGTGTTTCATGAGTGGGAAATTAGGAAAGGCAGTGGAATGTTCTTTAATAACTTCTCGATGCATTTTTATTTTATTGCATTTAGAAATGTTGTTGCCTTATAGCTGTAGATTTTCCTAATCTGTATTATCGTTTAATGTACTGCAGAAAACCCTATTATCGAAATGCAGGTCTTTTGAAATTCCTGAAAAATGTAAATGGTGGTTTGGAGTCCATTCACTTCAACTTACCGTTCTGGATTTAGATCAGGATAGTGATATGACCAGAATCTGGTCCCCCTGATCTCTGAACTTGTTCTCCTCCTTACTAACTTTGATTGGATCTTTAAAAATGTGTCACTCTACCCTTCCTAATATTCTTGTCATTGCCTAACGATGAACAATCGAAAACGTACGTTCGCCAAATTTAAAAATAAAATTTCCTATTATTTTCCAAAGAACTTTCAATCGAAAAAGAACTATACACCATGCCATTATATCGTCACGCGATAAACAGTCTCTATTTTTGTTTTACTACAACTCGTAGCCACTTGATATTTTGTTTTGCATTTATAGATGGAAATTTTTGTTTAAAATTTTAATTTCATACTCCTGTGAACCAACCTGACCACCGTCGGTGCACCTTTTATAGAGATGTATTTTTATTTCTTCCCATTGAACGCAGATTTAGGTTTCATTTGTTCTTTTCGCTAAACGTCATTGCAATATGCAGTATGTCACCTAGACATATCCAAATACAGAAAAACTTTCGCCGGTTTAAAAAGACTATCACTAGTTCTCTTCATTCAGAATATCTTTCACGAGTATTGGGTGTCAACTTGGTAAAATCTGCCCTCCAAACGGATGGCATTCACAATCTCTGTGCTCTGTGCCCGTTTTTGTCTCTGCACTACGAATATATCAGCCGACAATGAGAAACCGTCGGCCGAGGCACCTTTGTCTGGTGCGGAATCCCGGTTGCATAAAACTGAAAGGGAGGGTAAAACAATTGTAAATTTTACCAACCCTTTCACGTTTTGAACTGCTGCCATCCTTAGGATTCTATTTATTTCTCCTGAAAAATCCTAGTTATGTGCAAACACTAGCAACTACAATTGATGCCATTGATCATGCAATATTTCGACATAGATGAAAGACTAATACACTTTCGCTAATCGGAATTGACTCCAGTTGTGATATTTATTATCCTGCAGTGTATTTGGAAGTCATTTTAGTCAGGAGAGGAAGCCGGTTTTCTAACGAGGCTCGTCACGACTCCTAGCAAAACGTATCTATTTTAAAAACTGACTACTTATGTAGTATGCATTTTTATCATTGATTTTGACTGCCTTTATAAATTTAAATAGATTTTATGGAAAACGTGGACGAAAAAATTATTTCCTGTTCATGTTTGATAGCAAATTACCCCTTCTTTAAATTTTATACTGAAGGGAAGGGTAGCTTTCAGTTTTTAAAAAGTTGCCCCTGTGACCTAATGACCACTTTACTCAAATTCAAGGTTTAGAAACTGCGCACTGTGTACATCTTGTTCAAGGAAAAGTATGTTTTCACCTACAGTCTGAAGAAAAGATCACATACTTGTCATAAAATACTGACATATACGTGGACCATATTTTATGCAGTTAAGGTAGCGCTAATAAACTGACAGATACGGTGTTTTATGAATAAACGCTTCACAGTTGTAGAAAAGCTCATAATTAGCAACTTTTTTTAAAATCGAAAGCTTCCCTTCTTTCAAGTATAAAATTTAAAAATAGCGTAATTTGTTATTAAAAATGAACAATTTATAATTTTTGCGTCCATGTTTTCCATTAAATATATTTGAATTTATAAAGGCAGTCAAAATCAATGATAAAAAGGCATGCTACCCAAGTAGTTAGTTTTTACAGTAGAATTTTTTTGCCAGGAGTCGTGACGAAACTCGTTAAAAAGCCGGCTTCTTATCCTGACTGAAATAACTTCAGAATACACTACACAATTATCAGTATCACAACTGGAGTCAATTCTGATGAGCAAAAGACTATTTGTCTTTCACATATGTTGAAATATTGCATGATCAAAGGCGTCTACTGTTTACCACTTTTTAGGAGTTTGTCGTAAGTGCCAATTCGATCCCCATTGTGTAATGCTTTTGACCTTGCCTGGAAGCTGACAGTTAATACATTTACACATTCATTTAACGAGGTCACCTTCAACACTACATCCTGCTCAGTTAAACAACTCACTGGAACCTCAGTAGGGTCAAACACCGTACTGCATGGTACTCCACGGTACTACACGGTACTGCATTTGCATCAGATCGCCATTTAACCGCCCTCAACTACACTGTTACTATCGTGCCACTAACATGAAAACATGCTGAACTGCAGAACGAGTTCACTACACCTGTCGCCCTATCAATATAGATGAGCGTTCGCGCAGGGTTTTATAAGTAGAAGACCCATAAACGTACTTTTGAATACAGCAGTGGGGATTTGGTGAGGGATGGCCAGCAGGGGAGTTGCCGTGCCTTTTGATGGCAGTTAGAGTAGGTGCAACAGATGCCAAGGGTTTATAACGCCACTAAAAAGTCTCTATGCTGTGCGATATTCGAAAGAACCAAAAACCAAATCCTATTGTTGACTGTCCACATAATTTTAAAAGATTTGCAGGAGCTGTCAGGCAGTAGGCCGCCAAGAACGTGTCACCAGAAAAACTTTAATCTGAAAGCCCAAACAGTTAGCAATACAAGACCACGACATAGGAAGTTTTTTTATAAGTGATCATGCGGATCACAGGTAAGACAGGTGGAAATGCGGCATCTGAGTTTAAGCGCTGTCTGGAATGTGGTGATTGCAGATGCTGAGTAACCTTCAATGTGCTTTCACAGACATATCAAAGTGGCTTAAGGTAAAAGACGAGACTCTTGCTGCTGTGATCGTCAGGTCCGATTCCGTGTGGGAAGCGAAGAAGTGGGTCACCAGGTGGGAGGCAGAGTTTATTCTGTACAGAGACAGCGAAGAAGAGGTTGGAGGCAGTTAGTAGCTAGACGGGCATGTGAACGGAGCCGAGAAGAGAGAATCGGACGTATAAGAGTGCGGCAGTCGTCACAGTAACGTCTTGTGTGAGTCAGCTTTGAAGGTGATTGGCCAAAACAGATTGGGGTAGGCAGGCAGTGGTGCATGCGCGCGTGCTATCAGTCGCAAGAGGCGAAAACGTTGGCCTTGCACATGAATTAGGATCTATGCGGGTATTATATTGGGCGTCAATAATGACAATTTTCCAAAAGTCGGACATAGTTATGATGATGCACAGAGGCAAATTGTAAGCGATTGACATTTCGTACACTATTGAGTTTCAACGTGTAGTCCGGGGAGTGAAATTTGGAGCTCACCTCTGATGTTTCACTGAACAAAAGAGAAAATCACAGCAACAGTGAGTATCGTACAGCGTACTCTCAAGATACCTAAGAAAGGCCAGGATGATGGCTTTCGAACAAACTTCTTTCCTACCACCTGCAAGACATACATCCAGTAAAATATGCAATTTGAGGAGCGTACATTTTCTCCCTGATTTTTGTTGGTTATACATTTAAGTATATGTTTAAGAAAAAATGTATGAACACTCAGTTGTGCACCCATTTGATAACAAACTACGACATTTTCGAAATCCATACCAGAAGAAAGGGCACGTTTCAGTTTAAAGGGGTTTCCAATTCTGATTTATCGAAGACCATACAATATGCATTCAGAATATATCAATCATTTCTAAACTTTTATGAGAACTTTGTGACGTCTGCCTCGTGCCGCAGGGTACTATGCACTATTCATTAGACAGAATATAGATAGCATGCAGGTTTGAAAGCTTGAATTCAAGTGTGACTGCCGGCTGATCAATTCAGGATTTTTTCTTAAACCAAGCAATAGCTTTATTCATTTATAAAATGCTTAACAGACGTTATTTACTACCAAACGATTGCAAGGAATGAAATTTTTTTGCATGTGTTTTACAATATTTATTTGAATGTATAAGGGCCTTAAGAACCAATAAGAAAAAAGGCATACTTCGTGAGTAGCCTTTTTTACACAGCATGCTTTCGGCAGGTGGCGGGATACGAGTTTTTTTAAAAGCCAGCATGCTGACGTGACTGAAGTATCACAAGATTAGGCTGTATGATAATCAGAATTGCAATCCTACTTAAGTACTTGGTTGGAAGCGCAAACACATTCCTACATTTAGGTTAACGTTCCATATTATAGGGAACTTAGTTTAAGTAATATTAATTTATCGCATACCTTTTCAATATATTTTATAAATTCAAATATATTTTATTGAAAAATTGTACAGAAGTATTCTTCTTTGTACATATTTGGTAGAAAATTACATCACATTCAAAGTCTGTGCATACAGAAGGGGTAGCTTCCGGGCTTAAAAAAGTTCTTAACACCCGAGAAATTTTCAATTCCACCTGCCAGTACACTTGTATTCAAGGTTGAACAACAGTAAGACGCATATACTCTGCCTAACTTAAATCATAGATTTTTTTAAGACATGAGGAAGTCGTTCCATAGCACCCATAAAATTTTGCTTTGGATCTGTAATTTGTTGTCAAGCAGCCATGAGAAGTGCAAAGATAAGACGCTTTATGAATCGAAATTTTACGTTTAATCAGAAATTTGTCTGACACTGAAAGATGCCATTTATTCACATAAAATTTGTTTAAGAAAGCATACATTATTACAAAACGAAGACAGTAAAGAATATTTATTGATCATTGTTTCATAAAAAATATATTTGTATTTATAAGCGCATCCAAAATGAGTGAAGAATATACCCACTGCTTAAGTAGACATTTTGACAAACTTTCGGGTGGCCGAAAAAAATCCCTCTCAAAAGCCGGCATCCCGAAGTGACTGTAATACCATGGGATTGTGTTGCACACTTATTAATATCACAAACTTGCGTTTTTTATTTTCGATCAAAAAAGGCTTTAGAAGTTCGATTGAGTTTTATAGGAAAGTACGTTGATTGGACTTTCAAATTCATCATTCTTGGGGTTCACATCCAAGTGTCCACTGCACAACTGGAGTATGCGGTAATTAATCTACTACTTCTAGATGTTATGGCTGTGATCATGCCTGATTTAGCCGGCCCCAATGATGCCAAGGACGGTACCTCTCCACGCGTGACGACCCATGACAGGCATAACAGGAAATTTCCATCCATTCTTTTCTCCAGCGACGGCATCTGGTCGGCTGCAGCGCCGAACTGAGAGCAGCGTATCAGAGCGCATGGACGGATGACGGAGGACGTGCCCAAACCACCTTTGGCATCTTGTTTTGATGGCCTGAGATATCCTCGCGATACTTTCGCAGCGAGTGCGGACTATCTCATTTGAGACGAATTCGGTTTAGTTAACTCAAAAGATTGTCCTTAGGCAGCAGTGGTCAAATATCGCCAATCTTTGCTCATTTTCCACGCGCAAAGCCATAGAGGAGAACTGACTGGACGGTACACGCGAACCTTCATGACAGTAGACATATCATGTCGGGTACATAGGCCCTGTAAGAGGATCGAGTAAACCCAGTGGGTAGCAGCGGTTCCGGAGACAATATCATCCTTAATTTGTCTATTCGGTAACAGCCTGGCGCCGAGGCATTTAAGGCTGTCTACTTCTTCAAGTTGACGTCCGTTAATCTTCAGATGGTGCCTACTTTCGGTCAGGAATACAGCTCGAAAATGTTTCTTCCTCCCAGTATGTATGGACAATACCGGGACTTTATCTACCGAACACATTGTAGCATGTATCGCAATATACTTCGATCATAAAATACGCACGTCCCTCCGATGAACTGCAGTGGCAATCAAATAAGCACGGATGTTGAATTATCGTCTTAGTTTCCTCTTTCTTACCTCAAACGTGATACCTAGAGACATGATTTTAGCCGGCCGCCAAATTCCGAGCATAACCTGTGATGTTTACAACACAGTGCGCCTACTCATCTGTGTTTAACTAAAAACCTTCAAAAATCATGCACAGGTAAAAATTAACCAACGAAGCCTGCATTCGCCAAGCTGCGCTGCGCTCGCGATCGCCTCCAAATCAGCAGGAATCGGCCTGACCGTGACAGACTTCGGCTCCTTTTTATGCGCCTGGTCAGAACCTGTCACCGCGAGTGGCTCATTCGTGGTTGCATGACAACGAAAACAGCCTAAAAAGCGTACCACCCGCTCTGAAAACGTGAGCTACATAGCTATATGTTCCTGTTAAATTTGCGAAAATTCCCTTTGAAAATTCCAGAAGGTCAATTGACGAGCATACGTTGGCTTTCGATAAATTTCATGTCAGGCCTTTACATTTATATGGTATTTAACTAAATAAACTATGCGAGTTGGAAGAAAACATAGCGCGGTTTTCAGGGGAGCTGAGGAGTGAGGGGGAGAGAATCGGGATCAGAACTGTGATCAGCCTTAGCGGGGACTGGTAGCCGAGCGAGGTGGAAAGCTGTGGGCTGTTGGATTAGCGGCTGTCGAACATGGTAACTGCGGCGCCGCGACGAAGTTCATTTGGATGTACAGGACCGGTCGGCGTGGCCTGATGGCCTTCCTGAATGTCCTCGTTTGCCGCGAAAACGGTGGTGGTCAAAATGCTATAATGTTCAGGAAATCAACTAAAACTATGCAAGTCCTGAACTTCAACAGCAACCATCCGACCGGTCAAACGCAGCTGCGTAAGAGCGCTATGCCAGCGCGTTGGGAAGCATTGCAGCAAAGTGGAAGACAAGAGTGCTGAAGTACAATATCTTCGACGAGTACTGAGAGCAAATGGTTACCCGCGCATTTTTGTCAACCAATGCATACACAAGCAAGAGAAAAAGCCACATCCAACTTGCCCCGAAGTTTGATGAGCTCTTCCGTACGTGAAGAATGTTTCGGAAGCGGTCAGACGTCTGCTCATCCCACTTGGAGTTGGAGCTGCGCACAGGCCAGAAGCAACCACTAGGCGCCGGGTCATGAGACCGAAAGAGCCATTGCCATGGAAGGAAACGGTTGGAGTCGTTTACCGGATGTGGTGTAGTTGTCAAAAAAGCAACTACGTCAGAGAACCGGGAAGAGTACTCCGGACGCGAATGGTCGAGCACGCAGTGGTGGTGAGGAAGAAAGACACCAGCTCTCAGGCTGCAGCTCACTTGATGGGACCCGGCCGTATTTTTAACTTTGACGAGGCCAAACTCCTCGCAAAAGGGGACAATCGCGTGAGCCGCGAGCTGCTCGATTCATGGTTCTAAGGCCCCCAGTCCGTCAACAAGCGCAAAGAATTGGCGTTTCCGTACTGCATACTGAGACATTGCCTGAGCAAGAGAATCAGTCACGTGGGAAGATTCGGGCCCAGCAGCAACTAGAACAACAGCGAGCATCATTTTCGCACAAGTATTAAGCTCGCATCCAACAAGGACACGGCGATTGCGACAATTCTTGAGTCGAACACGAAGTTTCGAGCCATCACCGCACCAATTAAGACCCCAGGTGGTGGCTACAGGAGTGGATGATTACAGTACGCACGCGGATGACCGCTACGTCCTATAAATACCATGCAATCTGTGCATGTTTCACCCTTATCTGCGCATGACTCAGGGTATTGTACCATTACCTTTGTTTAAGGATTCATGACGGAATCCAAAACGTCAGGAAAATAAAACTCTTGTTCCAGTGGTCGCATCTCCTTCTCCTTAATATTTGCCCTTCCTTGCTCCAGGATCAGAAATAAGCCTTCCTGGTTACATGCCCTGTTTAGGGGGCCATACAAGTCATCCTTAGCTAGGTATCGAGTAGGTTGCTTTGGTGAGGGTAACATTTTTGCAAAAGTGGTTGGAGAACGTCTGTGAGCACATAATCTACTCTATAGTCCACTTTGTATCAACTGTAGAAACCTACCTAACTGGTTGCCGTTTATAGCAGTACCAGTTCGAGGATATGTTATTGGCAGCGCACTTCCGTCAATAAGTCGCCTGACTGCACGTATACTCGAGAATATCGCAGACTGAGTTATCTTTATGATGCCTTACGACCGGCGTGTCCGCGTTATCTAGACACATTTCAACAACGATGCAAACTTTGAAATCCATGACCTCTTGATCAGCTTTTGCATAATAAATCGCAATTTTCCTGCTCTTCTTTTACATGTACATTTTCTTATATGTAAATCGGTTGGCTTAATTCGCGCAATAGATACATTCCCTGTTGTTTAGTTGAAATATAACAATTAGGTCACCAACGCACGATGCTTACCCCTTTTGAAGGAAGTCCAATTTGGCCTAAAGTTTGCGTCTCATTCAAGGATAATTCTTCACTATGCTGATAGTCGCAGTCGCTTGTAATCTTCCTGTGTTAGGTGGTTGACGTGCCTCCATTTATTCAGGGTGAATGAAGGAAGTTTTTGCTCAATATTCGGAATGCTACGTACAAATAGTGTAACTCTCTTTCTCCGTGTCAGAACCGAAGCTGTCGCCCCCACCCCACCGGTCCACTCGAAACTAACTAAAAGGCCAGGACATGGGGGCAGACAGTTCGTCAGGAACGCAAAACATTTCCGCGTGAAACGGAATTTTTTTTCAGTTCCGTAAAAAATCGGACGATCACGCTGACCCAGTAATTAGCAGGTCATCCGCGCCACCGCAAACCCGAATGCCAGAGGGTCGGCCGTGTGACCTTGGACATCACACCATATTGCGTTGTCGGTTGAAGGTCAAAGTCTTCCGGGTGTTATCGCAACAACAGTCCAATTCGAGGTAGCGGATATGCGCAGATCACTGTTGGGCCGACAGAACAGCCCGCTCTGTGACTGCCAGACGTAATAAGACATCACAACCTACATAGTATGATTGTGAACTGGATTAATTTGCATGGAAAGTATCAGACACTTAGGAGTGATTACTATTTCAGGAGCTGTTCTAACATTGCTACAGAAACGCCTGGACCGAGCCAAATCAGTTGAAATCCCAATCCGTCGTATTTTGAGCAGAGATGTAGCTCTTTTATCGTTTATTAACATGCTAAATGCATCATCACTATCTTCATCCTCGGCATAAACATCATTGTCATCATCTGCATCTGCATCATCACCAGAAACACCGGCGTGAATGTTATGACAGGCGGTACAACGTAACTGCTAGGGCAGCCAAATGCAATTTTTGGTTTTCTGAATCTCGCAATTGGCGAAAGGAGCGGGAGAAGGAAATCTCGAATCATGTAATGATGACCTGCGGTGAGGCATAAGCAGATAAAAATATCCTTAAATCAGACGCATGGTTAGGCAAATTAGCAAATGTCATTTTCTACAGGTGGGCGCTGCGTTCATCTCTCTCTTTCTCGTGTTCCACTGTCTCAAACTGTCAAGGGCTTGGGGGGGGGGTAGGGGAGCAGGGGTGAGGACGGGGGAGTCGAATTAGCTGAACGAAATGCAACAAAAACTGATCCTGAAAATAGAGCCCCCCCCCCGCTACCGGTCTTTTCATAGTTTGTTCACTCAGATCACAGACATGGGGTGGCACCAGCGGGGAACCAAATTCACGGCAGCAGACGGGACTAGAAGGAACGAGAAGACTGCGAAAGACGGCGACGAAGGTAAGCGAGCGCTTGACTGTATTCAGTTATGGGGAAGCAGGAAAGAGGATGTAGGAGCTCCAGCGTCTTCCGCGGCTTTACTTGGGCTGCAAAACTGGATGGAATGATGAGGGAGGGGTTTAACGGGTTGGAAAATGCGATCGGCAGCCCTGAGGTAGACTCTGTTTCGACGCGGACTGCCTGTCGAGGGAGGGAAGGGGGTGGACGCTGATTGTGGAGTTATGAGAGCCGGGGTGGGGGAGGAGGAGGAGTCGCCCGAACAGGGACTGTGTACTGGGCAGAATATATAGGTCCTAAAACACAAGAACATATATACACATTTTGGTCAGTACAAACTGGGGTGTGAAGGCAAACGATGTAAGCCAAATGAGCAAATTGGAAAGTCGGCACTTTATGGGAGGAGTACAAGGTGACGGTGGACCACCGACTACGGCTAATGCGTCAGTAATGGGCATTCCAGTTGTCTATAAGACTAGCTGCTGTGTGGCTACTGGCAGGACTAGATAATGAGCCTACAAGCAGAACAGGACGAGTCACTCTAATAACCGAATGGTGAGTGTTCATAAACTAATACCGATGTTCCCGGTGTAAACCAGCAAGTCAAGGAGCTCGATCTTAGTTTCGCTTTATGCAGTGCTGCACCACCTAGGGCTGATTATGACTGGCTGATGAGGGCTAATGCGCCGGAAACGACCCTTCTAGCCCTCCATGTCTTTTTCATCACTGTTCACCTGCCTAAAAGACTAACGGAGGCAGAACTGATTTTTAGGGTCCCTCTAGATATCTATCCTCCCGCCCAACTGCTTAACGCATTTTGCGGTCAACAATTTAATTCTTTGCTAGTGAGCTCAAATAAATGTGTAATTGTGGCGGAAGTTATTGAAAAAGATTAAATTAAATAAGATTATTTTGTTTTAACATGTGAAAAAAGAATAAAATTCGGTAAACATGAACTTCTGTTGCGCAGGTTACGAATGCCAATAAAGGAAAACCTAATCTTATGCAAGCGCACTCTAACGAAACTGGATTTTCGCCCTCTTGTTGGTGGAATTTAACGAAAAAATTCAAATTCGGGCTACAGAACATGTAAAAGCCGTTTTTTTATTAGAAGTCGACAGGATTTTTAGGGTCTCTATAATAAGTTTAGCCAAAGCGGCTGTGCGGCAACAGGTGGGCTCGGGAGTGAATGCAAAGGCAGGGCAGGACGAATGAGTCGATGGGTGAACGTTCATCAAACAAGATTTTAATCTGCAATGTAGTCCATTACGCCGTTTAACTGCTGAAAAGGCCCAGTGGAAGGATGAGTGGTGATAAGTAGACTGTAAACGTGCTGAAAATACGGAAGCCGAATATTATAGCTCGGGGCGGGTGGGCAACAGACTACTAAAACTTGGAACTGATTGCCGGAACCGATGTCCTACCATTAGATGCTAATTCGAAAGCCTTGCGCACGCCCCAACTCGAATCAAAAAGTCAAACAATAGCCCTATCTCCAATTGTAAGGCCTAATTCTGACTAAACAACTACGTTTCATAACTCGAAGTTCTCAACCTACACCTAAAACCACAGCCCTAAAACCTCTAATCCGTACATTACTTTCTACTGTCTACATGAAACCTAAAACGAAATACTCATCGTAAACCCCAACCCGAAATTTATCATTTAAACGGTTGTAAACCTAAGCCCAACATGTCCACCTTAATGAAGAGAGTAGCTGTTTTACAGAACTTGAACGAGTGCACCCTCATACAAGATCATTTTCCTGACAAGATGCCATGAGCGATTGCGTTAAAAGACTCTTCTGGCGTTTCTGTTTGGTAATCCCGACATATCCATACTGCGATTTCATCGAGCATAGTCATTATACTTGGTGATAAAAATATACTTGGAGCTGGTGTTAGGAGATCATTTGCAATTTCAAGGATATCCTCCAATTTTTTTCATCACCGTGACCTTCCAAGACGAGATTGATGCCATCTCACTCAACGTTCGCAGACGTTTTTCATCCATCCATCCATCGAGCTGAGCAGAAACATGTCGCGAAAAGCATTCTGGTACTTTGTGTTGCACTCTTACAATACGAATCGGCTCGTTTACAGATTGCAGTCAACAGAGACGAAGAGAGGCAAAGGAAGAATTGCGCAGAAATGATGGCTAGAGGAGTAAGCCATCGGCTCCTGGAATTGGGACCAATTGGCCTGCAGGAGTCTTCCGTCCGGCGCAAGTGCACGTGACTCGGTCTGCCTTTATTCTGTCAAATCCTTATCCAGCGCACGCTATCGGCCATTCTCACGCTATCGATAAACTCGCAACTTGATGAGCGAATAAGCCCCAAGTCAGTCGATACTCCCGCTTCATTTAATTGGCTGCAGACGACAGTGATCTCATTGTGCAGGCAAAACTACACCACAACACACAACTCCAAGGACACAAATGGCAGGCAGACATAGCTGGCAGCTGGCTAGCCACACAGCCAGCTCATCTTGCTGCAGTAAAGCCGTTCAAACCATTTTTGTCTTACCTGACTTAGGATTTGGGGAGCCTTCTTCTTCTTGTCGACGCTACAACTTATGACAGACCTACACATTACCTCAAAATGAGGTCCCAGGATCATTTGAGACTCCTGATGGCGCAGTCAAAACACCGACGTTTGAGGCAGAACTAATGATTTATAATTGAGAGAGTTTTACTTAAGGTACACGATGAGGCATTCTGCAAACTCAACAATGCTTCGTCCTTCCACGGAACGTGATTTAAGACTCAACTTGTGACTTTCGTGCACTTAACTCTGCTGCCTCTGAGATATTCTCATGTCATCTCGTATCCTGCAAAACAAGACTCTTTGCGCCTACATTTAGGTAGGGCTAGCAGGCTATCAGGTTACTCTGCCGAATAATTATGCGTTCGTCAAATGGGATAATCGTATATTCTCTTTTTTTCATCCATTGCTCGAGTAGAAACATCCCAGCTAGCTTTTACACCAATTTATCAGTTTTCCTGATTCCAATGGAACGTAGTCACTACAACACCGACCGATACACGTGGTTTCTGATAATCTGAAGAGGAAACTACCTTGGCGTGAATCCGGTACGAGAATGAAAGAAAAAGATTTTTCTTATTTGGTTGTGGGTAGGAGCTGCGTAATTCAGGAAAAATCAAACGGATTTCACTTAGAGAAGATAACTTTAATTTCAATGCAGCCAAACGAGTCGGTTATAATACATGGCTACTTGACTGCCCGTAAAGATCACACTCGCTTAAAAAATGAATATTTTTGTAGTATTTATTTTAATTCACTGATCTTTTGTTACCCATAAATATTCAAGCATATTGTATAGAGCACACGGAAAATCCGAGGTCGTCCATATACAGCGAAAATTACTGAGTCCCAGAACTTATGCTGCAATTGCTATATAGGAATGTATGCATCTTCTTCATCAAATAAAGCTTACAGCATACTGTTTGTGC
The DNA here is from genome assembly GCA_036362985.1 of Ligula intestinalis. Taxonomy (NCBI): domain Eukaryota; kingdom Metazoa; phylum Platyhelminthes; class Cestoda; order Diphyllobothriidea; family Diphyllobothriidae; genus Ligula; species Ligula intestinalis. The sequence continues at coordinate 4,135,500 of JAYGXS010000005.1, forward strand.
TTCAAACACTGTCTCTGTTATCCTGTATTTCCCAACTTGGACTCTGTGCAAGTATTTGTTGACTTAAAAGATGTGGAACAGGAAGAAGTGGTTAATGCTGAAGCTTCAATTTCACATAAGCTGTACCGAACATTGGCGCCATTTGTTAGTGCACATTTTATCTACAGTAAAACGCATGGTACAATACTACCTACTACATAATAATAAGTAGCCATAATTGAGCAATTTATTCCAAATTGGACTTGCCTAATTCCTAGTCAATCCAATGGTTTCGTCAGGTTTTTGGGGTTTCCTGGACCGGACACTACCCAGCCTGCTTAAAAATGACTGGCCACCGTCCGAGGAATTTCCAGTCCAGCCAGATGTGGCAGGAGTGATGGTCGTCACGGCAGGAAAGTTCCCGACAGTAGTCGCCCCTTTCGAGCGAGCAGATTGTGCTGTGCTGCTGTCCGATGTTGACGGAGCGGAAGTGGACAGAAGAGAGCTCACATAAGACGGCAGTGAGGCGTAGGCGGTGGCGGCTGAGGAAGATCCCGAGTTCCTCCTAACCTGCCCATTCGAGCCCTCGCTCGTAGACGTGGCTATCGACTGGATTTTATTGGCGTTTGTGACTGCAGTTGCGGTGGAAGTGTTGGTCCTCCTGTTCTTAGAACCCCACGTTCCCAGCAGTTCGGGATCCGAATAGAGATAGGCCTCCGATCCACTGTCGAAGGCATTTGGACTTCGTCTTCTTGACAGTGACTCTCCGTCTGAATCAATTTGCGTCTGTTGCTCGGAGTGACTGCCTACGGCGAAATTAGGTCGTTGCGTCTGGCCTTTCACCGACACCGTCTACGAATTAAGCGGAACAGTTTAAGAACTATAAAAATCTCAAGGATAAGAAGCTTATTTCAAAGTTTGCTCAATAAATTCCTAAATAGTATCCCTTAACACAATTTGAACATTTCTCAGTGAGTGACTATAAAATCAAGTTTCGGCTGCACAGTCAGAAAAGTATTAAATTGCTAATATATATCTATATTTGGCGTTCGAAAGTTCTGTCGCCCCCTAAGTGGTATGCCAAACCAAAGCAGATTGTGTGAATGTCTTGTACGAGCATACAAACATACTTGAAAAGTCTCTCTCGGGGATAACGAAGATAAAACCATTTTAGTGATCCGTACAATTTTACCGTGCAAAATCAATCCTGCGGAGAATTGTAGACCGCCTGGTTCAGCGTATTTTGAGCAATGGACCTTATATACCCCTAGCCCTAGGGGTTTTATTAATGGTGAATAATGTTAGGTCGTGATAGAAAGTTGTAGAATTGATTGTCTAGTGATAAACCAAATTCGTTTATTGCTTTAAATCAATGTGGCGTCGACGATGTGGTGCAGAATTATGCTGGAATATACTTTGATAACCAATATGTGCATTTTAGCTACTCATCCCACTGGTTCCTGGGCTGTCACAAAATTACGTCTGCATGTTTATTCAAATAGCTCTTATTTATTAAATACTGTTTTTGCTTATTTTTCCCACTTACGCACTCCAATCCATGGCAGTATAGCAGCCGTGGTAAACAAATTCAAGAACATTTTATCACTTGACACTTATTTCTACAAATATGCCTCGCTGCCTATCCTAGTTCTTCACCCAAACACTCCTAGTAAAACCGGTCCCGCACGACAGAGTGCTGGAGCTTGGGGTAAGCATTTAGCTTGCGAAAAATGTAAGGAAGTATACATATTCCTGGGGATTTACTTTAATAACAACACTAAAATTTACCTAAACTGTTACCTAAACTGTTACCTTAATCTTAACCTTAACTGTCGTTTTATCCTAAGCCTTGTTGCAGAGGTGAAATAAAATCCCGACCCTGCACATAAACCGGACCCTTACCGCTAAACCCCAGTCTTAAGCATAACCCCAATGTCTATCAGAATTTGGCGCAAAGCCACACGTATTATGGGTAGTTCCTGTAACCATGATTTGTTTAGGCAGTACTTAAAAACCAGCTAACTTGAATAATGACGCTGAATTAATAGATTTTTGTGAAGATTCAAGGTCCAAATATCACCGCAAAGAACAGGAAGGAGAAGGTACGAGGCCATGGACCGTTTTATTTTGAGACTGGCATTTCGGACACTCTCGGTTCCATCTCCAGAATAACTGGGTGGTTGTTCCTGTTCGCCGGGACTGTTGCAGCCTTGCCGAGTGCCTGTTATTATATCCGCGCTCGGCACACGACCTTTGACCTGCCTGCTCGCTGTTGACTGACCGTGAGTTTGATCGCTGGTGAACTAGTGTGATCTTAGCTCACTTTTCGGCTGTCGCAAATCAGCGTACTGTGTTTGTTACAAGGTTCGTACACTTATTCTTGGTCTGTTAGAAGTGACGCAAAATTATTCGTTGCTACAAGAACCCCTGTATTATTACGAGAATACGGGTAACAATCTCATCTCCGGGCACAGAGGTTGATGTATGTTGTCGCCCTTAGACACGTACAAACGAAGGAAGCTTGATTCGGCTCGGAGACATAGATAGTACTGTTGCTAAGAACAGAAAATGAAGTGTGATGACAAAGCGAAATCAGTCGGGTACAGTCTGGTCAACGACAAAGTCCAATACAACAATAAACGACTAAACCATAGGTAAAAGTTATGATTTTATTAGCACTACCTGCCTACTTATTTGGTTTAAGTAGGCATGCATGATATAGTGACACTTCCGTGTTCGTTAGGGGTGTCACACAAGCGCTAATTGCAGGTTACTACCGTCTTAAAAGCATTTGTTGCCACATACCATTTTGTTGCATAACCTTACGACGCACGTACCAGCTATACACTCAAAACACACGTTTTATAGTCCTCCGTGCAAATCGAATAGTATTACAACCAAATACGCCAGCCTGTATCTTTTTTGCGAAGTTGTTAGTAATGATGTGGAATTTGGTGTCGGATATTATGGTCCAACCTGGACCTTATGGTTTAACGAGCGCTGTCCTAAACCAGCAATCTGACATAGGAAAAAAACACGATCGGCCACGAGATAATGTGGCAAGACCCGCAGGTCATTTTCACAATACTATTAGCGCTTTATAGTGCATGCATTCCAGTATTATGGGGAGATGTTAATTTTGGCAGCACAAAACAAATTTATCCATCCAGTATTCTGACAGTTGACCAGAAGCAACATCGACGGAACATAATGAATCATTTTCCCCCAGAATCTTTCAAATCAAATATCAAAAACAGCAAGGTGCAATGAGGTCAAAATTCGAAATGCATAATTAAAAAATCAGACTGAATTCTCTTTACGTCACCTTGACAAACGCAAATAAATTCTTATCAAGTGAATGGCCACCATGCCAGATATTGCCCGAATTGTGGGCAGATATTGGCTTCAACTGAAAGTAGAACTGTTTTGTCTATGATACTCTTTCGAAGCAATTCCGCAATTAAGATCAGCATTTTTACTTTTCTCAATAAATGCTTCTACAAAAGTATACGCTAACTGCAATGCTTATTTTGTGCTGCATTAAGGTAAAAGCCGTTTAAAAGTCATCAAGACTTTTGGTGAATACTTTCTTGACATTTCCAATTGATAGAAAATGGTTTATGAACATAAGACTGGGCACTAATCTTCCTTGGCTACGTCGATAGTGTTTGTCTGCTTATCGTTATAGCTGCGGTAAGGCCCAAGACTAAGTCCTACGTAGAACGGGGCGAATAAGCCTGGAAATCGATCGATTAGCGCATTACAATTAATTTGAACATTATATATATGCAGTAGGTTACTTTAAAAATTGGAGTGTGTGTGAGTGGGAGCACTGAGACACACAAGTAAAGCAGAGGTAAAGAGCAAAACACAGTTGTCACTGACATATGCCACTCACAGTGAAATCCTTCGATTCAATTTTCCCCTTGGTTCCGTCGGCTTCCCGTCCATCATCCTGCATAGCCGCAGACCTGCCGTTCAACTCGAACGTCAGTTTGGATGTTGCCGTCACTGCGGACTCGCCCTTGAGGGGAAAGACATTGTCACTCTCCGAGGAACTGGATCAGAAGAGGAAAGAAACTGCGGCTCATGTGGGCTAGCGGGCAACGGGGGATTTCAAATAAGAAAACTTGTTCGGCTTCTTCAAACGTGGTTATTCAATTGTTCCAACTTTACCATGCGTTTGACATGCAAGAAGACTAACGATCCCTATCTCTACAGTCCCAGCGTTAATTTGGGTTTCAAAGACGAACACTTTCTTTGTCCTGACAGTGGTGTTCTGTGCAGGATTGCCTGCTAAAGACGGATCCACGTTTGAAACAGGTCTGGTGGGAATGTCTCGGCAGTCAATCAGAGCACGTGAAAGAGGGTTTAACGGCTCACAAACACGAAAATGACTTCCATTCCCCTTTCAGCGATCATCTGTACCTCGACAATGAGTTACTAAACGTTTGTAAACAACATGGAATGAATTCGTACAATGAGTACCTAAAGTCTCTCTTTGAGTAAAAACGATTACCTAGGATCGGTTACAAAACCTCTGTACATGTCCTTCAACCCTGCACTTATGAGCGTTGTTTGATTTCCGTTTGAACCCGTTATGTGCAATACACAAGGTCTGCTCATGGAGCTATACGATTTGGGCATTCTACAAAAATTTTAAAAGAGTTCAAAAATGTATCCAATTTCCGGCGAAATTGGTGAGCTATGGTTAAGATTGAACCAATACAAGCATCAACATTCAGTGAAAAGCGCACACTACCAGCGTTATTGACGGAGAGGAGAGATGTCGGACTGAAAGTCGATATCTCCCCTTACTTGACCCTCCATAGAAATATGTAAGCTGCCGTTGGACTTCAAAAAGCTGCACCGTCAGCAATTCCTCTCCAGATAAATCTTTACGAGTCTCAGCATCCACTGTTGAAGTAGACCTGATCCCTAAACGGAAGAGTGAGCTTGCCGGAGGCAGTCGACTGTGACGGCCAAAATCTCCAGGGTATAATTGTAGCCTTAAGACGGCTAACGAAGACTTTTTTCTTTATCTTTATGTCACGCTTAGTGGTTTTGGCCTTATGGGCCTAGACTCGGGTATAAAGTGTTCTCTCCCAGCGTCCATTAGATTATGCCATAAGTCGCCTGTGAGTTGGACGCAAGATAATCTGTCAAGTTTTTTTGTTTCGGGTGCGTGCGCATGTGAGCGGCCTTTAACAAAATATCGGTACCAATAAAGTACATCTTACACTTTGCTACCCTTAGCTCTAGAATCGTAACTTATAGGACCAGTGGTATTAATAAAGCATACTTTTAGTTTACTAACTTAGTGTAAATTAGCTCTTATTTCAGCACAGAATCATAGTTGCAGTCCCAGATTAGCACGCGAGAGCCCAATTCTCCTGTAATACAGAACCAGGTGAAATAAAGAGTATACAGTTTTGGCAGTACAAAGTTAAGGAAATATAAATAAGAAAAATAAAGTTTGACAAAGTAGACAAAACAGGAGAAATTATAACAATGCCCTTATATTTGTCGACAAAAAACGCGCGGTGATTGAAAAAATTGCAGTTATGCAAACAGTAGGAAATAAGTAAACAAAATATACCTGACTCAAACTTAAATCAACTAACTAATGTAAGCCCAACTGATTTCACATAAAATAATATAAAAATAAAATACCTGATATAGTAATGAAGTGAAAACCAACTGAAAACTGAACATAAATATAAGATAAATTAACCAAATAAAGTAAATTAACCTAATGCTATTGCGCATGTAAATTTAAGGTGTGCTCGGCGTTTCGCTTCGTAAACTAAAGTAACCTTACTCCACAATGGCAAGTTGGACCTCAGGTAATTTGAAGAAGACGACCTCCTAACTAGGAGATTTTTTCAGGAATATAAACAAAACCCAACACTATAGAGTAAAAGCAAGCAAAACGTGTCTACATTTGCCACAACCAACAGATTATAATAAGAGAATATAAGTAAATCTCCGCATTTATTTTTGGCGCCTTATTTTTTTGTGAAAACATTAGATTAGTTTACCGATGTCTGGAACCTAACCTAGGATTCCACCTAGTTTAATTATTTTGTTTATGTTGGATAAAGTAAACCTAAACTAACCTAAAACTAAACTACTAAAGTAAGTGATAAACTTAAACATAAAGTTAAATAAAGTTAACAAATTAAACACAGGACCAGGGGTAGGTTAGGTGGTAGGCCCAGTTTATTGTTACTAACACTTATAAAGGAGTTGATGCGATTGATTGGATTTGGAAGTTACGCAGCTGTCTTGTAAAATGAAAATGAAAATTCAACAGAAAAGTCTTCAGTACGAACGCTCGTGGGCTTTGTATGAAGATTGCTATAAATAGTTGAACAGACATTCAGGGACGTCGGTGAACATCAAAGGCTTTATATTAAAAAGGTGGTCATCTACTAGAAAGCACGTTTATGTCACTGAAGATATACCGATGACGGTAATGTCTATCATCCGTGAATCATAAAGACCCGAAGCACGTGTTTGAACTTTTATCCAGCACCCTTGATAGGAATATGAAAAACCAACCTCAATTCGCATATGGATACCTGTTTCATTTAGTTATACTTTTAGTTTGTTCAGAAGAGTAGTTGGCAAACATACGTAGACTGTCAATAAATTCTCCCGAGGCTAGAAAACTTAGACGGAAATGCGGTACAAATTAAAACGCGTTCGCCCTTGCGTACAAATAGGTTACAGGAATATGGGAATCGGGTCGATATTTTGTTCTAAAAATATCCCATCTTAATCTTCCTGGACGCTGAAAAGTTAACATACCGTCACTGGCATCGCTAAAGCTCATGGCACATCAATAAACTAGACAATTTTGGCAAAGGTTGGAAATAAAGGCATTTTCAAAGTGGCAGTTAAAATTTAGGGTATCTATAATGCGTCCTAAGTAACTTGAGGGATTGTATTGCCAGATATCTGGCGTTTTAGGCAGTTAGTTCAGACGCAAACATTATAAGATTTAGATGTCCGGAAATATTCCCGACATCTGCTTCTGTTTCTTTGTCTTCTTTGTCTACACTCCTGCAGTAATTTAACTTAAGTAACTGATGACTGGGTTTAACTGGGATCCGCAGCACATTCTTGTGGCTAATTAATGGCAGGTACCCGTAGGCCACAGATTTAGACTGGAAACAGAAATTTGCATATACATAATAGGATGTTTGTACATACACGATAATTACACAATAAACAGTGACTGTCACTTTTTAGCAACACGCACGCATACTTGTCCTTCTAACGCCTCTTCTGGAAATCCTCAAAAAGCCTAGAGGATCATATCATCTACCTGTAATTCACACTGATAGCCGTCTGAACACTCGCCGATTGGAACCTCAGTCAGGCAAGGCAACTGTGTGGCCGGAGTGGCAAAACTGGTTTCTCCGATGACACACAAAAAGTAACTGGTCTGTGGTTATTTGTTTTGAACAGCAACGCCTCCCCGTCACCACCTCCCTGCTCCACCAAGTTTGTGGGATATGACAGCAACACCATGTTGACTACCGTTCAGAGCAGAGCAGAGACTAGGCAGCGCTGAAGGAGCTCGTCTTTTCAAGAACAAACTGGCACGCAAACCTAACCAGATGCCTGTGTGCGCGTACGATTTTCCTACCTAATTTACTGTTGAATAAGTTGTCAAAGCTCAGCTGCTATTGCTACTGCCGCTAAACTAGTTATCCGAACCCATAGGAGGTGCTTTTCTGAAGCATTGACTGCGTCGGAATTTCAAGTTTTGCACAGAGGTAACAGTATTGTTACAGGTTCACTACAGCAGGCAAAAACTCAAACATTCTGTAATAAGGTACCAGTGGTAGTAGACTTTTAATAGGTGGAGCATATCAGGGAGAGACAAAAAATAGAAGTGTGTAAACGTAGAAGAAAATAAGAATAATTATTTATTTAAAACCTAATGTTTAGTGCGTGATAAGTAAAATGAGGAATAGAAAACAATGGGAACGAAGAACTACCCAACAGTACCCTCGAATTGGATAATAGTGTATATCGACTCTAAATCTAATTTTAGATGGTAAAGTAAAACCATGAAAGATGGCCCTTTCTCCATCTTTAAAACTTAAAACAGGGTTTAATGCATTTGGACAGATATTGTAGTACGATAGGCCAAAATGAACCGCATTTCTCCAAAAAAACTAAACTTCACCAAAATGAAAACTTAAGGAACGACGAAATTAGCTGATGCTTATAAAAAATAATAAACATCAACTAAAATAAGCTGACTAAATTAAAATTGATAGAACTAAAAGTGAGAGCAAGACACTAAAGGAATACTTGTGGGAAATGCAATGTGGATGCACTGTGTCGTGTTTTTTGTAGTGAGAAAGCAAGCTTTCTAGGAAGAAAAAGTATCAGTTTTGCGAATTAAGTGTAGTGAGCCCTGAACCAAACTGAATTTTTCCCTTCCTCCCCTCACCATGACGAATTCCAGATGACCAAGAGTAATAAATGTTACGAAGAACAATAAGTGGTTTAAAATACTGTAATATGAACAAGGGCCAAAATAAGTACATAAAATCAGGAAGAAAAAACTCAGAGGGTGTTGAATTTACTGTTTTCCAAGTTCAATATCAGGTAGTTTGGGAAGGAAGGCACTATACAAAGCTGGGTCTAAGTATCTACCAAGTCAGGGGTAGATGTACGGAGAATACATCGAGTAGCTGTGCAACCACTGTGTCAGAAATTCCAGGGCCGGACGATGGTTTTTTTGACCAAAAGCAAATATGATGCGCTGGAGTCTTTTTATGTGCTGTTTTGGAACCGGTATTTTGCACCGGTAGAATCACTTTCGCCATCAGATTTTTCATTCAAAATGCAGATCGTTGGCCAAGGCGTTGTAAAACCCCAGCTCTTCTCCGACTAACGTAAGTCACGCTGTCCTACATACAGCTGCTGACGGTCGTTTAAGCACTTTGGTTCATTTAATGCTGCCTTTTATACTATGAACAAAGATTTAAAGCGACTACAGTATCTGCCTGTCCAGAAACTGTGATCACTCATAAGCTTTACAGAATTTCAAAGCATGCAGTAGTAAATTAAATAACCTGGTGTAGTTCAAGCGAAGCCAACTATCGATTAAAAGTATCATCTGCGATACTGAATAAGGGCCGTTTGACAGTTCAACCGATAGGTGCATAACAATGCATAATGAACGCATATTCTCAACAGTCATGCTTATTATAACTATAAGTTACACATATAACCACTCAAATAGTGTTACAGTTTAGAAAATACCATGCTTTTATGTTAAGCTAAGTCTAGAACATGCTGTGCCCGTAATTAGACATGATACGTTTTGTAACTCTCAAACTTTAGGTGGATACGATGGCAATTATATAGTAAGCCTGAAGGTAATACATAGCAAAACCTTGCGAGATTAAGACATTGCTAGCATTAAGCAGAAACAGGGTACCCTGAGAGTGTGCATTGTCTATCGAAAGCTACACCCAGAGGGGTATTTGGTGGATATAATCAAAATCAGTGGTCAAAGTATCATTTACCTGATACTACAGTGTGCGCCAGAATTCGTGCAACATGCCAAAATTTGCGAAAGATTGGTACTCTTTCGTTAATCGGCATTGACTCAGGTTGTGATACTAATTATCATGTAGTCTATTCTGAAGTTTTTCAGTCATGATAGGATGCAGGCATTTTACTGAGCTTCGTTTTGACAGCTCACAAAGCGTATGTTATGGAAAAGGTTACTACTGAAATAGCATGCACTTTTTATCATTGATTTTGACTGGCTTTGTAAATTCAAATATATTCTAAGGAAAACATGCACGAAAAAAGCATTTCTTGTAGCAAATTGGTAGCCAATTACACCTTCGTAAAATTTAATACTCAACCAAAGTGTACCTTTTGGTTTCGAAAACGTTTCTAAATTGTCGAATAATTTGGAAACCTCCTGACTGCTTCTCTCAAATTTAAGGTCTACAAACTGCGTACTGTTAAGGACCATTACATTATCACCTACAGTGTGAAAAATAAGTCACATAGTTATCAGAAAGTGTTGCAACAGATGTAGATCATGCTGTATACCTCAAAGGCAGAATTAATAAATTGACGGATACGATTTATTATGAATTAGCACCTCACAATCGTAAAAGTACTCATAAACAGAAATTTCTCTAAATCCGAAGGAAACATTTTCCTTAAGAATGAAATTTAAAGAAGGCGTAATGTTCTACCAATTTGACACAAGAAATATTTTTTCTTGCATACTTTCTACGGAATATACTTAAATTTTTAAAGGCAGTCAAAATCAATTATAAAAATGCATACTATTTTAGTAGTTACTTTTTCCAGTAAATACGCTTTGTTAGCGGTCAAAAGGAAGCTGAGTAAAATTCCCGCATCCTATCATGACTAAAATAACTTCAGAAAAGACTACACGATAATCAGTATCAAAACCTGAGTCCATGCCAATTAGCGAAAGTGTGCCGGTCTGTCGCATATTTCGGCATGTTGCACGAATTCTGGCGAGTACTATACATCTTCACTATATTACCACTTTCTTACGACCTAAGTGTATGGTAGATCTTCAGCTAGTATCAAATGCACATTTCTTTAACCATTCAGTTAACTTAAAATCCCTATATGGGTTTAGGACTGCAGACTAGGTTAAAATGTCCTAAGTGCACAACTAGGCCGCACTGTAGCTTGCCATGTACTGGCTTTAGCAAGCATGATTACCGGAACTAGCACAAATTCCATATGCACAGCACTTCTAGCGGTAGTATCCTACCTTTTGTAGTTAAACATTTAGGGAACAACCATGGCAAGCGTTAATGTGCTCCGAGCCTCAAACGCCTACTCTACTCGGAATAGCAAAAATCCAGGTTCTCACTTCTAGCTGAGATCGAGGGAACACGGGCCCATATCTGACTCCAATCGGTGTCATTTCTGAGCATATATTACCGTCCTTAATAGTACCAGCACTAAAATCACTCAGATACACCGCTAGAAGCAGCAGTATAAACGGCAGTTGCAGTAATAGAAAAAGGAGACTCGGGCTCCCCAAATATTTTTGGGCATCTGCTATAAGTGAGTGAGGGTAGATAGTACACTGCTGCCAGCGAAGAAGTCTACTGTCTTTGAAGGCTAATCTATCTGGTATATTAGAGAAAGCGGCTTACGCCCGGTTCCTGCTCGGTCATTCCGACTTTGTCTTGTCACCGGTTAAAACGGAGAGAGGGTTTAGACTGGAGTAGATGGCTGCCCATCAACTTTCACCATACATGGCTACGGTCAACGTCCCTGCTCATGGGCGTATGGTGGACATCCCCGATTTCTATGGTCGAACTAACACAACATAGCAATGTAATCGATCCAAGCCGACGATATAAAAAATTATATTCTACTGCACTAATAAGCTGAACTGTGAGGTGGAGGATTGTGTGTGCGCATGTGTGTGTAGTATCTTGCATGTACGTCGGAGTTCCAGAGAAGACGGGGTACTGACATGCAGCTGGAGATGGGCCAGAACTCACCTACAGGAAGTGGCTGTCTGGTTTACGTTGGAACCGGATTGGTTCGCTTGAGAAGCATCCTTCATGGTCCTTTCGGGACCGGGGTTGTCAAGCCCGGCCAGGGGTGGTTGTCCATTACCGGCGGATCGATAAGGACTTGCACTGGCAGCAGATGTGGGCGTGACCTTGGGGTGGGCTGGTGGTCGACCGAGGGTGCCGCTGGAGCGCCAGGTGTCCGCAGTCGGGGTCATTGCACCCCGCTACCAATTAAGAGGCCCAAAAATAATGTGATGTTTATTGGTGTGTGTGTGTCGAGGTGAAAAAAAAACAGGCGACACGAGAAAGAAATACCTGACTTTAGCGCGATATACGGATGAGGGAAACATTTAAATCTACCTGCCGTTTAACGCACAACAAGTGGCACAGGTGTCTCATTGGGACGATTTTTACGACTACGTACACTCATACAAGGCGGAAGAATGTCACACTTGTCCGCTGTCTTTGAGGCCCACGAAACTAACAGACGCTTAAACACAGAGCTGTAGGGGGCAAAGGGATGCTAGTATGGTTCCGGCAGCATGGTAGCACGCCAGTCTTGAGCGCTGTCCGTAACGCAGCGTATTTGTTTGCAAGACTGGAGATGAATAATCCACCAGACACCGCCAGCAGCTGTTCAACGAGACCGGAACTCCCGCATCTAATTTATTAACCATTATCAGGCAGTTAGGGGTTGCAAAACCTGAGGCACTGACCCAAAACGTATTGAGTAGAAGTCCAGTATCCAACGATAATGCTTCTTTGCCTATACTATTTGAAATTATACGGCTGCTGACTGGGTTCGCGATTGAGCTCCAGGGCAAAATGGGACGAGTTTGTCCTGAAACCCCATTGGTGAACACCACTCACCAGTATAAGTGATCACAGCCCACTAGACAGCGCGCCCATAGCTCATTGGCAAGGGTTCTGGATTTCCGGCTGTGGGTTGAAGCCTCAGGGGCACACAAAGAAGTAGTCATTCAAGTCTCCCCTGTCTTTGACGGTTATGATAACCTAGACTTTGCATAAGTCTGAAAATGGAAGTTGCGCTTGTGAGGTTTTTTTTTTGCTTAACGAAATTGTCATTTCGAAATAAAAAATGCAGGAGGTCAATATACATCAACTGACGAGTTTTTTTCGATGCCGCTGCGTAGGTTTCTAAATGATTTGAGGCCCACGGTAGTTCACATACGGGAATCATGGTTTTGGATGGTTTAAGAATGGGGCCTCACCACAGATGATCAGCGAATTGTCCGCAAGGAAGCAAAACAAAAACTATTTTTCAGCCAAATGTATTATTCTAGACCTATATATTAAAAACGAAATCAAGGGGGCTATAGAAAAACTATGACAAAAGCAACTCCCGCTTGATAAAAAGAATTCAAATAGCAAAATAATTAAAAACAAATTTGCAGTTTTGTTAATTTATCATTTCAATTGACAAACCGAGGGCTCATTTCCATAGCTATGACATGCTAAACGAAACCACAAAATCGACGTATTTTAAATCCATAAACTATCCTTACCGGTTTGAGTTTACGGATTTATTTGCGCATCATCCATAAATTAAGCCCGAAAATGTAGACAGGTATTTGTAAACTGAGTGGCTCCTCTAGAACGGATCCTGTCGCCTTAGCCCACAGATTGTATAATCATCGGAGCTGAGAAGAAGACGAATCGATCGCTGGGCCAACACTTTTATTCGCCTTACCTTTCGAGATCCCTTGCGGATTCATCAGAAGAGGCATAAGCAGAAGCCTGTTCCTGACAATACGTGTTTGCCTTCAATTGGCACGACAGTTTGACCGTCGATTTCGACAATGTACACCACGGCTTCAAAGAGTTGAAGCAACGTGGTGACTTCTGTGAGATATACAGCGAAAGCAGACTACCGGAGAATCTGATCACTCTCTCACTTCTCCTACACCGGGAACTGGTTGTCAAAGACAAAGTCAAGAAAGCTGTAAATGCGAGAAGGCGCAAACGGCTTGCGCGACAAACACACATCACGTGTACCAACAGCATGTTTAGGTATGCAGGCTTGCGATTAGGAGCGCTTCAAAGGCCACATTAAGAAGGAGCCATTGAGTCTGATTCTCAGCCCGCAGAATGCCATTCCAAACAACAAGACAAACTGGACCGACTGCGGTGTCCAAATTATCCCGTCGGCTGGCACCCCCCCCCCCAAGCCACGGCTTTAAATGCACCGCGATAGTTTCAAGCGCATCAGGTTGATTTTATTGAGGAAGAAAACGCGCTGAGAGCCGATCTCACTCTCACCCCACCGCCAGTAACAGGCCACCGCATAGCTATCAGTCGCATTTTGCTCACAGGGAGTACTGAAGATGTCCGTTTGATGCAAAACTCACTTGGTGTGCGTAGGACTGAGAGGCAGTGCGCGGTCGCGTGAAAGTTGCCGAGGCCACTGAAGCTGCCGCCGACGCCGACTCCAGGCTCGGCGGCTGGGAACCACTGCGCTCAAAGCCGTGTCTCGGTGAGAGGAAGGTCTCCCCGGGGAAGGCTTTGGGACGTCCTCCATAGGGTCGGCGCAGGCTGCTCATCGAATCGCCAAACATCTCCAAGAGGGAGGTTTCGCTGGTTTTGGAGCACCGGACACTTTCGGCGTCCAAGGATCTGTGCAGTAGGTGATCCAGAGAGCCTTCACCGCTGCGACTGCGACGCACCAGACTACTGCTTCTCCGTGGCGGATTCATACTGCCAGTTCCACCGTGGGAACGGGACTGGGTATAGTAGGATACTAGGCCAGGTGGTACTCGAGAGAGCGAACCCTCGAAGCCCCCACCAGACTCTGCGGGCATAGGCTGCGTGGGGAAGGAGAGGACCTCTTCGTGTGACTGGTAGTTGTCCGAGCCCGTCTTAAGTAGTCGCATCAGGGTCTCCAGTTGGATCATAAGGTCTCGTCGGTTACCCTACACCAGCAGAAAGAGGATCAGAATGGAAGTTGCACGGAACTTTGCTTCTGACCTGACGTGGTCAGTTAAATTTGGGAGAAGGATTACTCTAAGCTCCCCTTGTCAGCAGCATCTGTATAGGGCTTGTACATTAGTGTCACTGCATCCTGTTAATACATCTAAATTACCATTGAATAAGTTTACAGTCTTGAGTGACGGTTACGATTAACAGCTGAGTTTTCTGTATGGAAAAGGAATTTTTCCTTTGCCTTTTCCTTTAGGATGAAGTGAATGCTTTTGTACAATCATGGGCAAGCCAAGGGAAAGTATCAGTGTCTTAAGAACTTCTATTTTGCCGAGCGAATCTACCGTAAACATTTCAAGTAGATCCATGTGGCTGCATTTTTGCAAGGTTAAAGAATACACCCGAAGACATTGGTACATAGTTCAGTATAGTTCAGTATATTTAGGGTAGTAGGCAATGCCTTTGAAGACCCTATTGAAAACAGTATGCATGATGTATCCAACATAAAAACGTTACTATCAATAGTGAGTAACATATATACATGTACACATTTTAATGTGTGCGTGTGAGCAGTCAGAATAATCTCTTATGTTCATAATATAGCCAACATAAAATGTGCTTCTATAAAAAAGTGAGTAGCATATACAAATTTAAAGTTTTATCTGTAGGTATTTCAGGGCGTAAGTTATTTCTGCTTCCTTGTTCATCTAGTTTCCGTTTAAACGCATCTGTGGAGTTTGCCATTACGACCTGCTCGGGCAGTCCGTTCCAGACACCGATGACTCGTTGTGAGAACGACTGCTTGCGGACCTCTAGATGGGATAGGGTTCCCGCAGTTTAAAGGGAATTCTCACGGAGGTTGGTTGTAATGGCGATGGCGAAGAAGTCATCAAACATCAAATCACACTCCCGATTCCTCACGAGGCGGTACGTCTGTATGAGGTCACCGCGGATTTGTCTTTACTCAAGGGGGAAAACGTTAAGTGCTTCTAGCCTAGATTCGTAAGATGAAGACTTTAGGCTCTTAAATATTTTCGTTGCCCTTCGCTGAATTCTTTCCAACATCTGGTTATCTTTGTGCATTCATGGTCGCCACGCCTGAACGCCATACTCCAGATACGAGCGAATCAATGTTCCTTAGATTTTGCCGAAGTTTTTTGCCTATGTCAACAAAAGTTCGCTTCATGGCAAGCAGAACACTGATCGCCCTCTTAGCAGCCCTTACACACTGTAAAGACGGCTTCAGGGATGGCACAATAGCCATACCCAGATCTGTTTGTTTTGAATAGTCTGGCAAACACTGCACGCATAAAAATGGCAGACCCAGTGATAATTCGTCAAAAAATCATAGAATGGGCAAAACTGTGACAAGGTAAGCTGTTAGCAGACCCGCGTGGTATGAGTGTCGTTCATTATTTCCGTAGGAGGAAATGGCTACAACCATAAATCTGCAGCGAAAGTCGATATGCTATTAGCAGAGTTTCGCAGACCTACAACTCAAAGACCACAACATTGTTATTGATAACAGCCAGAAGCGAGTAGTTCCCACGAATTGAGGCAAAATTTCGCATCCCCCGTATGTGCATAGATTAAGAAGAAGTAGTTTGATCACCGGAATCGTAGTTTTATTTGTCTGAGCTTTGGAACTCCTGCGGGAGTCCATCGTCAGCGATAAATCCGTCAACGAAAGCAAGTAAGATTTATAGGGGGAAGGGGCCAATTAACTTTCAAAACAAGCAAAATGTACAGGGGGAGGGGCCAATTACCCACTCCAATTGCCCACGCAAGCAGCAAAACGGGCCGAGAGCTGATTGAAGACTTGGTGTCGGATGACAACTCAGTTAACCGATGCATCGAGCTGGCGCCCTCATATGTTGCTCTGCGCAGGTATCTACAGACTCACGGCACTGGTGTTCCTGTCCCTCCCTCCCTCCCACCTCCCCCCGCCCCTATGACGGATAATTAACCCCTTCCCCTATAAATGTTGCTTGCTTTCGTTGACGGTTACTTGGCCCCTCCCCCACATAAATTTAGCTTGTTTTGACAATTAACAGGCAACTTCCCCTGTAAATTTTGCCTGCTTTCCTTGACGGTTAATTTGTCTCTTCCCCTCTAAAAATGTTGCTTACTTTTGTTGACCGTTTAACCTCTGCCAAAGGACTCCCGCAAGAGTTCGAAAGCTCAGAAAAATAAAACTACGATTCCGGTGATCGAAACTACTTCTTCTCAATCGAACGGTTCCATCTTTCATCGAAGAAATTAGCCCCACAAAACGCAGTGTGGAACAAAGATCAGCGGACTTTGCGCGGACAGAGAAAAGAAAGCTTACAGCAATCACTCGAATGAACGAACGAGTCTCCTCGAAAAAACGGCCAGTCAGTTGCCCTTGACGGCTGTATGGGTGCTTTACGCACACAGACTAAAGATGGATATTGTAAGGTGTGCTAATTACAAAGAGTTTGCAGACAGAAAGAATGATGATCTAAGCAGAACTTCGAGGACTCGATTCGCATTCAGTCTAGAGTGATGGGCCTGGAACCCAGCATGATTTATCGAAACAGAATCGATAATAGTGATCCTAAGCACCACATGGGTTGCCGAAATGCCCCCAAAAATTCCGTCTGGAAAAGGCACCTAGTAGATGTTACCTCATGTTCTGAACCAGAAATTAAAAAAGGCAGCATAATGAGGTTTTTATATACAAAGAGGAATTACCTATGCCTTGGTAGAAGCGCTTTTGCTTGTAAAAGACTTGCAATAGCTTAACCACTGCAAACGAAAACATAAACTGCTTGCCTCATTGCAAAGGAGTTGTGCGTGGATTCGATAATAATCAGGTAGACTTGCGAGACATCAACCACACCCGACAGTTCCCCGTGGATTTAGACGATGGGCACCGCGTGCTCCAACAGGCCGCCGCAAACGCTGAAGCAAGCCAGGCAGACACGGAGGCAAGCTGATCAAGCTGCACGAAGACTACAGCAAGCAGAAGCAAGGCAGCGAGCAACCCCAAACGAAAGCAGGAATTTATGCAGACTCGCGGGGAATCTGCCCACTCGCTCGCCACTCACAACTCCGTGTTCGGTGTAAAGAAAAAGTCAAAAAGACCGGGGATGAGGGCTGGTGCAGGTGGCTGGCACGGCAGTCACTCAACACGCGCACTATTGACTCAGCCAACTCGCTAGGTATACTCTCGCGTGCACTGACTTACGCACTCAATCCTCACACATCCCAACTCGACAACAATGTTATATGGTGGATGGTGGATGCGGGTGCCATGACTGACAAAACCAGACAGCTCATCTACGCGTACCACACGCGACCCTATACCCATTTTATGTGCCAGGCTGCAGCGCTGCGGCGCTGCTATCTTACATACACAAAAGCCCAATTAGGCCACACGTTTAGAAATAGTAATTGGAGCGAGAGACCAAGCCCTGAGAAGGAGCAGATTGCATAATCCTTTGGTAACTTTCCAAGCGACCAGATAAAGTGTGTCTTAATAGATAAAAACAGCACATGTTTACTGCAACAAAGAATGTGCTGATGCGTCTTGCGGGTGAGTTTTCCATTGATAGCTTCGCGATGTATTTAATCTCTGTTGTACCAGGCAACTGCCCGAGAATGTTATCTATCTGGTAATGGGGCTAGGTGCAGGGTTGATACAAAATGAAAGCCTGTGTTTACAGCTTACTCCAATACACACCTTAGGGTCTCAAGCCGCTTTAATGAACTTTAATAAACGTGTCCAGTAAACTCGATTTAAAACTAGTTTACCTTGAGTGTATCTGCACTGCTATCGGTTGTGAGGGCGTTTCAAATTTTAGCAGAATTTTATCACATGCCTCCTGGATTCCTCTCGAAAGTACGTTTATTATCATTCCGGTGCACAGTCAAAAGAGGTAGATAAGGTTAACCAACAACATTGACATAGGCCAAATGGGAGGAGGAGTATAAACTGCATGTAAAGGCTAACCTGTAGGTCGTTCATGCGAGCTTCCAGTGTTGATTTTCGCTGACGCAACGCCTGTAGTTCAGCCATGAGTTGTGGGTCCTCAGATTCAGGATGTCTGCCTAACGTATCTGACCTTCCATCGCCTGCAGCACCAGATTCGCGGCTGGGCCGCATGCCACCCACGTTTGGCCTACCCCCTGCCACCATGGCTGCCGCAATGCCAGCGGCTTGCTGCTGTTGTTCCAGCCGCAGACGTTGAATTTCCAGCAGTATCTCCCTGGATAAGCAATTTTAAAAGCTTATCGTCAACGGCATGCGAAGAGACTGAGGAGCAGGGGGGTGAAATCAAACCAGGACAAGGCTCTGCTTGTAGCAAACCTCAGAGAAAAGTGGTTTATGAGTTATGGAGCGGTAAAATAACAGGGCTGGCGGGTGTTTCAAACTGAGTCATCATTTTTTCAGGTCAGTCGAAACCTTCCCGTTTTAATCTAGGGAGCTGAGCGCCTAGCCAATCAAGTCAGCAGTTTACCTTCTTGTCATTTTTTGTCAATCTTACAACATCAGAATTTGATAGCAGCCGCAGGCCTCTGCTGAAAATAAATTCTCCCAGTAAAGTGTTTACTTCAATTAGAAGGAAGTCTTCTAGTCCATCAGCGTTTAGGGCATTTTTTGTTAGGAATGTTCAGTCTGTCAGCGCATGCACCGCTTATTTCAGCTAGTGGTTCGCTCATTACCTGAACTGGTCGCAAACGGGGCTGCTGGTCACCTAAGGGGCTCAACTGTATACATAGATACAGAATAGACATAATCAAAAACTTGTTGGTTAAGGGTCAAATGCCTTCACCCCTGAGCCCTGAGTTCTGCTTTGACGGAATCGCTACACCACCTTCACTTGACTATATGGACTACCGAAGTCATCCCCACTGGCTGGTCAATGTCCATTATCTTACCCATACCGAAGCGTGTTGACATTCCACTATGCTCAAATCACCGCGGCACCAGCTTTATAGATATAGCTGCCAAAGTGCTTGCGACTATCCTTCTCCGTAGATTTTTGACTGAGCACAATCTTCGAACTCATTCTAACCTAGGAGGATTTCGTCCAAGTAGAAGATTTATGGACCAGATCTTCATTGTATGCCGCATACTGGAGCACAGACATCAAAATTAACAGGTCACCACCGCTTGTTTCATTGACTTTAAGACTACCTTTGATTCCATTGACAGAGAAGCTTTCTGGAAAATCTTGCTTGCTGACGGTCTCCCACCAAATTTGCTCAGTCTGAGCAAAGCTTACTATAGCACAACATCAGCCCGAGTAAGAACCTTTGGAGAAGAGTCAAATTCTTTCCCTCTGACTTGTGGAGTTCGACAAGGGTGCCCTCTCTCCCCAGTTCTCTTCAACTTCTCCATCAACTGGGTAATGCATCAATCAATTCTTCCTGACAATGGCTGTGAAATCAGCCCTGAATTCAGAGTACCTGACCTGGAATATGCCGATGACATTGTTGTACTCGATAAAACTCCTCAGTAACTACAGCCAAGGCTAGACCGAATCACCAGCTTTGATGCAATTGTTAGTCTTACAGTTAATGTGCGCAAGCAAAGCTCCTGACTACGTATCTGGGCACAGCACAAGCACTGTTTATC
The DNA here is from genome assembly GCA_036362985.1 of Ligula intestinalis. Lineage (NCBI taxonomy): Eukaryota > Metazoa > Platyhelminthes > Cestoda > Diphyllobothriidea > Diphyllobothriidae > Ligula > Ligula intestinalis. The sequence goes on from JAYGXS010000005.1 coordinate 4,155,585, forward strand.
AGCGGTCAACCCATTGAATAAGTTAGCTGTTTCCGCTATTGGGGCTTGAATATGCAAGCAAACGGACATGCCAAAGACGAAATCAGGCACCAAATAGCGCAGGCTAGAAAGGCATTTGAGCTGCTAGCCAGACCACTTTGGTCTCGTTCAGACATCACGTTGCGTACTAAGCTGCTGATATACAAAGCATCAATCAGACCAGTGTAAGTATATGCCTGTGAAACATGGCCAATGAGAAAGGCAGATATCCTATCGCTCGAAGTCTTTGACCGTTGGTGTCGTTGACGCCTCTTAGGAGTCTTTTGGCAGGTTCGCATATGCAATGTTGAGCTATACCGCAGATATTTAAAATAACAAAGTCTAGCATCGTACATCCAGCATCGCCGATTGCAATGAATTGGCCATGTCCTGCGCAAACCATCGATGGACCTCTGCAGATTGGTCGTTAACCCCTCTCGTAGTGCAAACTGGAGATGCCGACAAGGTGGTCAGCTGAAGACATGGCTCAACACCATCAAGTCGAACGTCGAACGGATGGGCCTCGTAACCGTTTACGGCTCGCGACATTGAAAACAAATGGGTAAACATTTGTGAAGAGCTCGCTTCCGGACGCCGCCAATGGGCCACCGCTATCCGTGACATCTGCGAAGCCGATTCGTCCAACAACAGGAGCTAATCGGATCAAGTACAAGTACAAGTAAGTACCCCTGAACCCTGCGCTTGATCTGCTGTTACTTACGGTCTAATGCATCGTAGAGGGGTTCTCAGAGATGGTTATACGGGTCGAAAGCCTCCCAATATGCCTTGAATATCACCCATGGGCCCTAGCAGCAGCTGCTAAACTGCTCTTTTTTATTACCTTAAAAACTCATTTATGGACTTTAAGTCCGTGGACAGATATTTTTACTTAACCTCTCTGCAAATTGATGCAACTTTTGAAAAAAACTCCACTAGTCGCAGTGCCATGTGACTGGGTTTTTAAGAGCTCTCAGTACATCACCAAGTGATAGGAGCTTTACCACAGTGAGCCCTGAAACATTCCTTAGTGGCGAACGCTCCTTAGAGCGTGTAAAAGAATAAGTGGAATAAGACCATGGTAGCGGCAGTTAAAAGGAACTTACCTATTTTTAGCCTCTAATTGCGCCACCAACTGCTTCTGTGTCTGGGTACAGTCGAAGACATTATTCAAGTCCTAAAAGTTTTTTTCAGACGAAAAAAATAAACACATTTGTAAGAAAGATGCCGGCTGGCTACTGTTCAAAGGAAATGCAAAGAATAATTGGCCTTTCATGTCGTTAAAAGCCGCAATCATTAGATTTATAACGACCTGACTGTCTAATAACTCCGGCTTGACTGCCAACCAGACAGCAAAAGGCGCTGATAGAGTGCCTTCACTTCTCGCAGGTTTAGAATAGCACCCCTCCCCATACCTGATACCTCATAATGTCGTTTGTCCCTCTATCCTTTACTGCAATTGTGGATAAGGAAATCTGGTGGCCGAATACTAAAACCTAATTTTGAGAGGGACCTAGATAACAAACAAGTTATTTCCCCAACAGACAGTCATTACCAACAACTTTACTAGAGTTCTGAGGCACAATTGTCAGCAGCCATTTTGTGGTTATCAACGCTCATCAACGCGGGCAGTACTCTCAAGGCCACCAGAACAGTTGTGTCCGGCGTAATTGTTACGTGGAGGTCACAACCAGTAGCATTTGCGTAAGTAGTGTTTGAAGGTTGTTGGAGGCATGTTGATTAATCATGCAAAATAACCTCAGAAGCCAGGTTACATTCGCCAAATAATTTACCTGCGGTTCTGAATCGGCTGCCAGCCCCGTGTTTCCTAACTCTAGCTGAATGCTACTCATAGTGGCAACTGACAGATTGGTTCGTTAGCTCGCCGTGTGTAAGGGGGGTTGGGTGATGGTGCATGGCAGCCAACCCATTGGATAGACAGTTTAAAAACCATCAGCTCGTCATTAGGAGTCATGCTTTTGTTTAATCCACAGTAGTTTTCCCCTGATTTTTTGTTTGAGATGGTAACGTAGAAGTAAGTAAGCGAGGGAGAAGTCACAATTTCGTTTGATCGAATATGGCTCTGTTAAATCCACCAAAAGCTCCAAACAGACCTAACGACGCCTGCGCTTCTTGGCTTCCTCCCACAAAATTTTTTCAAATCATGGACTTACCGTGGCGCCAAGCTCATCAGACCGACGTCAACGTCATTTGTTGATCGCATCATATAGGTGGCATGGCTAACCCACTTAGTGTCGAACGAAGGCCATGAGTCTCAACAGGAGCTCAAACCTTAATATGTCCTCTCTTTTGAACACATTGTGTCTTCCAATAAGTTATCTTTACCTGCAATTGCAATGATCTAATGAAAAACTGCTACCGCAATTGCTTCTGCAACCGTTTGCCATGATGCCTTTATCCGGCATAATCCTAGCCTCGTAGCTAAATTCTAGAGTGTTGGCTGCGCAAAAACTCAAAAAATAAAGACTGAGTTTGCAAAAGTTTGTTGAGTTGGCAATGCGGTTTTAGTAGAGATAGTATTAATGAACTGTTTGCCGACGAATTCGTGCAAAAGTCATGACTTAATTTGACTTGGTAATTTAGCATATAATTATATTTTAACAAACTGAGTGTATTTAATCTTGTGAAAGCCTTTAAGTTCGGAAAACTATCCTTTTATTTAAGTTTATTAAGTATGAAGGGCATTAACTCTGGCCAATCGGAAGAAGCTTAATATTTTAGAAATTGCATGTGTTATTAAGAAAGATAGGACCAAAGTTTTCATTAAAATCCATTATGCTATGGGAGAACCACAAAATTGTTAATAATTAGAAGGTGGAAGAACATTCTCTGGGACCAATATTTTATTTGCCCGACGTTTCGGGCTCTCACTCGAGACCACGCAGTGAGTTGTGCGTTTTCATTCCTTGACAATGGTCTCGAGAGAGTGTTCGAAACGTCGGGCAAATAAAAAATTGGTCCCAGAGAACGTTTTTCCGCCTTCTAATCAATTACCTGGGCCTCGCATATTTTTGACCATTGAGAATTGTTAAAAATTGTTTAACGCGCATCCGGTCTAAAATCGAAAGATTGAATCCGAAGTTGCTGAAACGCAAGTGGAGCCAATGTGAAGGAATGGCAATTATTTTCAGAAACACGGAAAAATTTCAGTTTTAAAATTATCTTTGGTTCAAGTGTGAAGTTTTTTCTACGACATGTAGAAACGAAAACGTTTTGACCGAATGTTATTTTACTGTAGTATTTGCGACGTAACAAAAACTTTCAATTTATTTGTTTGAAGGTAAATCGAATAAATTTAATCTAAATCATGTAAAAATAGTAGAAATATCCTTTATGTACACAATAATTCGCGATTATTTGTTATTTATAAACGATGTGGACAGCAGAAAAGTAATTATGGAAAAATATTGCTATGTAAATGCTCACTCTTTTTTGCATATACCAGTTTACAACAGAGCCTGGATGTAATCCATTACAGCGGAAACTACTCTAATGTAACGACGAAAGTGCGTTATTTCATTTACAGTCAAATCGTTTCATCTATCTTCGGGTACGTGTAGAAACTCGTCAAAAAGCTCCATTTTAATTTCGACATTAACTTGGAAAAAGGTAGCTTGCATAGATATTCGTTAACCGTGTATCCAATTAAAGTATGTGTTTAAAGAAATAACCTATTATTGAAAATCTTTTTAACAATCTTTAAAATAACAATATCAGGCTTCCGTTGCGGACGTCCTTTAAGCTCGACAATGTGTTTTGCTGTTTTCACGAATTTCTGGAGATGGCATGCTTCATAAGAATTAATATCCAAACCACGAGTCCAGCAGGGGCACACGCAGGTGTATACGCTAGCAGAAGGCGGATGCAGAACGGCCTGCTAAAGACTAACAAAAGCCCTCAGTTTTATCGTGAGACAGAACTTGGAGCATGCCATGTGACCAAAAAGCAAGACAACCACTCCAAGAGGAAACTTCTGAAGAAAAGGAAGTTGAATTGGACCAAAGGGCAAACCGTAACTTAGAAGAAAATGCTACCAGCAAAATGTCCATAGAAGCTCTCACAGATCTGGACTTCGAAACCCCTGCTGCTACTTTGCTTCAGTGCGATGTGACCACGGCCCAAGCTCGAGCCAACCGTAAGCAACATATAGTGATACAGGGTGCACCAGAATCAACGGCTAAAGTTGCTGGAGATAATGTGGAGCACGATCGAGGTCTCGTTCTGCAGTACGCTAAATAACTGCTAAGGGGCACTTATTTTGTAAAAATTCTCAAAACATTTAGAAAAGGCAAGGAACAGCCACCGAATGGTTCAAGCTCTCGGCCACGACCATTAAAGATCATTCGGGAGACAGAAGCGCAGGCACAGCTTATACTGGAAATAAAGTCCTCTCTGCGGACCATGCATGTTGGAATTTTCTTTCTGCCGGATTATGAAACAAAGGAACGCAGGAAAAGGCGACTTTTGAAAAACGATCTAAACGACCGAAAGAACAAAGGCGAAACCAGCCTACAAAAAAGATGAGGAGAAATAGTCAGCATGTTACGAAATTTTCTTTGGCCGAATGTAGTCAGGCGGAAAACTTAACCAAGGTCAACCAGCCGGTTCTAAAAGATACCACAAGCGATAGTGGCCACTGCCTCAAGATCTATTATACTAATTGTCAGAGTCTCTTCAATAAACTTGACGAACTCAAAACAATAGTATCTGAGCAGGAACCGCATATAATTGCATTAACAGAGACTTGGCTGACCGAAGCAATAGGGATCAGCGAAGTCAGCATTGAAGGCTATCAACAGTTCCGCTGCGACAGATCTCAACGTAGGGGCCTAGGAGTGGAACTTTATGTAGCCAGTGAAATTTCCTGTTGTCAGAGGGAAATTGCAGATATAACCCTACGACGATATGAAATGATTTCATGCAAAATTATGATAAGGCAACATCCGGCACTCAATTTATGCGTTGTTTATCGGCCTTCTGGCTCCAGCGAAAGTGACGACGTAGAACTGCTAAGTTCACTGACAGTTATCTGTAAACAGGAAAACCTATTACTCCTGGGTGATTTCAACGCTCCTAGCATCGATTGGATGAGGCCTGGAGTAAAGGCCACAGCAGCACTTTTCAATTATCAACTACTTCAGTTTTCTTTGGACAAATATCTCATTTAACACAAAGATTTCACAACCCGACTGCCAGAAGGCCAGCGATTAAACTGTCTAGATCTCGTTTTTAGTAAAGAAGAGGGGATCATGAGGGAAGTGAACTCACAATCGCCACTTGGGTTAAGCGACCACGTTGCTTTTGCATGCGTGTGCTACCTACTGTCTCAAAAACCGCAAATAAAGAGGCGCAGCAATAATTGGAAAGCCGATTTTGGAAGAAATGAGACGTACCGCTTCCACAGAAAACTAGATACCCAGTACTAACGATACAACTGAATTATGGCAGCATATCCAAGGGACTGTAGAGCGCTTAATATAAGTACATTGCCCAATGAAAGTAATAAGACCATGTGCCAGACCTCCATATGTCCACCAGCCGATAAAAAGGGCCATGAAGAAGAAACAAAGGTTGTGGAAAAAAGTACGAGCATCTTCAAGATTCAACATCACTTGCAGAATATAAAGCATAACGAAATATATGCAGTAAGGAAGTACAAAATTCTAGAACTGCCTTTGAGCGTCAACACAACGCAAGCCACAATATGTCCAACTAAGTTTTATGGATACATCCGCAGTCAAAGGAAGTACCGGGACGACATTGCAGCTGTAAGGGATAACCTCTGGAACGTAGTTACGGAAGGACCACGGAAGGTCGAGTAACATTTTTAGAGTTTTTCAGATCGGTGTTAATGATGGAATCCCCCGACGACAATTCGGGAGTAGACGTGGGCGAAGGTACAGCCGTTATTGAAACTGTTACCTTTTATGTCGCAGACGTAAGACATGTCCTCAGTCACATCAAACCAGACAAGTTTCCTGGACCGGATGGGATTCCTGGACTGATACTTAAAGAACTGTCGACCGAGCTATCGGTACCTCTTTCAATTCTGTTCGAGCTTTCCATGAAAACAGGGGACTTGCCCTTGCAGTTGAAGACGGCCGAAATCGTACCGTTATATAAGGGAGGTAAAAAGATGTCTACAAACAGCTTTCAGCCCATAAGCTTGACTTGCCTTTCCTGCAAAATGATGGACGTCCTTGTCAAACAGGTCATGCTAAGATTTTGTGATAAAAGTGACATCATACACAATTTCCAACATGGCTTTCGGCGAGGTCACTCCTGCCTTTCAAATTTACTTTCTTCAATTGAGGCCTGGACAAGTGCTCTAGAAGAGGGCTTCGAAGTGGACGTAGTGTACATCGATTTCCGCAAAGCCTTTGACAGCGTGCCCTGTCAACGCCTTCTACATAAACTGAGCGTTCCTGGCATCAAGGGGAAAATTTTGGACTGGATCAGGTCATTTAGTCGGTTAAAAAAACGCGTTTGCATCGGGGAGGATACATCGGACTGGGTTGACGTGGTTAGTGGGGTTCCTCAAGGTTCCGTTCTCGGTCCCCTGCTCTTCATTCTCTATGTGAATGGACTGTGGTAAAATCATGTCCACTGATGACGTAAAGCTCTGGCAGGTCATTAAGTGCCCAAGCGACCGAGATGCTCTGCAAAATAATCTTTGCAAACTGCAGACGTGGTCAGAGAGATGGCTGCTGGATTTCAATGTGCAAAAGTGTGCCGTCGTCCACTTGAGTCCAACTAACTACCCTATCCCCCAGAGCAGTAGGACGTATCACCTGAAAAACATCCGAATGTATTTTGCATCTACGCAAAAAGACTTCGGCATTTGGATACAGAGTAATCTGAAGCCCTCATTACAATCCGTCAAAACTGCAAATAAAGCCACGGGAGTGCTGTACGCTATCAAAAGTGCGTTTCTAGCCTTCGATGAAGATCTCTTTGGCAGAGTGTACGGCACATTTGTTCGATCGCACCTAGAGTATGACATACAGGCGTGGCGGCTATGGCTAGCAAAGGCCATAGCATACCTGGAGAAAGTGCAGCGTTGGGCAACAAAGCTAGTAAGAGGTCAAAAGGACCACACATACAAAGATAGACTGGCATGCCTAAATTTATTCCCTCTACATTACAGGCAACAAAGAGGGGACCTTATCCTAGGTAACAAAATAATAAACAGTCTTGAGAAAGGATAATGCTTTGAATGCATGTTTCAGTGGCACCTCTCGCTTCATCTCCGTGGGCACATAATGATGCTGCGAGTGAAGATTTCCAAGCTAAACTTCCGTTCTGAACTCTTCACACAACGTATCATACAAGAGTAGAACAATCTTACACAGTCAGTCGTGGAGGCCAGTTCCTTTCAGATGTACAAACAACGCTTGGATAATTACATGCGTCCCCTCTCCTCTTATTAACTCTGAACTCTAAAAACCAGACATATATTGTAAAAAACAATGCTGCTCTCCTCCCTCGAAGACTGACCTCTAAAAACCAGATATATATTGTAAAAAATAATGCTACTCATTGTTTGCCAATGCCATGTTAGCAGTAATAAAATTTTATAGGTGGTTGCACACTTTCTTAATAGGATTTTCGAAGGCATTGCCTATTATCCTCACCAGATAAACTGAAAACGCATTTTTTTCGGAAAATATTTGGAATAGGTATTTTATTTTTAAGGTCATAATACAATCATTGAAAAGAATCTATCTTAAAAACACAGAAAAACATCAAAAATTTGTCAATACTTGTGGCCTCAATTTAATCAGTGTTTGTAATTAAATAAAGGAATTATTTTTAAAAAGGTTTAACTAAGTAAACGTTCTTTTAGCATAAATAGAGTGCTTAGGTCATTCATTTAACTTACGTAAATGTTAAAATTTGTGTTTTTAATCTATATTAATTTATACGTCTCGGAATCTTGGGAATAATTCAAAAAAATTTATATTATTAACATGCAATTAGTACTTAAGTTACCAATGTGTCTAAGGTTGTTCATTATTACTTATGAGTTATGGTTAATGCGTAAATACCAGTTTGCGAGCGAGACTCATTCGCAAGCTTCGGCATCTTACACGACTTATGCGCTGTATTTTTGCACGTCTACCAGGTTCAAGTGAAGAATATGAAAGCTTAACGTAAGTAGCTAGGAAACTATGTCGACAAATCCAAAAATGAAGGTTATGAGTTGTAAAGGTGTAAAAATGGGAAAAGCCCTTGGTACGCTCTAAGTGTGAAGTTAAAAAAAACGAAGAGACTTCGTTAAAACGTCTTTTCGGAGCTAATATAGCTAGTGATTCCTTTCAGAAATATTTATGGAGTTGCTCGCGTAAGTAGTTGGTTATACCCTTGAGAATTTGAGCTGAAAAATGTTTTCTGCCTTCATTTTAAAAGTTCAACAATCCAAAACGTCCGCAAAACGCAGCGTTGAAAGAAGTTAGTTTTTAAGGGCTATTTATAATCAAATAAGAGTTCAGCTTTAATTTAGAAATAGAAAAAGTAATCAATAAGAGAGAAACATACACTTTGTTTTCACATTCAAAAAACCACAGCAGTCTGTTCGACATTGTTTTTTCAGATCCAAACAGTAATTGCCCGTAATTCTGATTCGGCTATTAAATAGAGTCCGCAGTAGACCGAAGACAAGTTTGAGATAAAAGCAGACAGCATATCTTGGCGTTGACAGCGCATATATGAGTCGCAGGAAGCAATTGCGAAGAAGAAGAAGAAGAAGAATAGATGGCTTGGACAAAACGTCTACTCGCCTGACGTTTTGACCTGCATCAAGGATTCTTCATCACAGACATCAGCAGAAAGCAAAAGCAGGAACGAGTTACACATTTACAGAAAGTTGCAGTGTTTGTACGACTCAGTCATTGCTACACACGTAGAAGAAATAAAAAACTCGAAGGCCTTTGGCCGTCTTCTAGCAAAACTTGGATTTGGAGTTGCAGACAGGCTGGCGGCACCCATTAGGGAGCAGTTAATGAAACTGAGAGACTCATTGCCATGGCAAGAAAAATCTGAAACCTTCTAAAGGATCTGGTGCAGTTGTGAACAAGGCAAATACCTTGGCGAAACAAGCATACTTCTCAAGACGCGAGTTGCTGAACACACGGCAGCAGTGTGGCGAAATTTGGCGATTCTCGAGTAGTGGCTTATTTGACGAGACCCCGCCATGCCTTCAAATTTGATGAGGACGAAAATTCAGCAAGAAGTGACAATCAGATGAGCCGATAATTTTTTGAGTCATAAACAAGTGCAAAGATTTTCCCAATCCCTATTCGGCACTGAGGATAAAGTTGGCCAAAACAAGTCGCAACTTCGGGGAAATGCACAGGACGCCACGTTGTCTTACGCCAACACCGGGAAACCAGATAGCCGAAGTATCAGCATGTTCAATTCCCCCCCTGCATGTTGCAAGTACGGCAGGTTACGACTCGCACGCCGGTGACGCACAAGAGGGCAATTATCGTCAATTGTCGTCGCTTGTCATACGTGTGCAGCAATGACTATGGCCTAAAATACTGCGACTACCTGTGCATGTGCTTTCTGCTTCTGTCTCTGAAAAAGAATCCGTGAGGGAGAAGGTCAAAATCGCAGGCAAATAAAAGTGTTGTCCCAGCGAGCGAATCTTGTTCTTCTGCCACCTTTCTACTTTGAAGTTCCACATAAACATGGCTTATTCACGCACAGTTAATCAGGGTTTTGTATAAAATCTATAGAAATGTACAAGGACGGCTATGAATCAATGAAAAAATGCATACTGCGTAGGTAGTCATTCCTTAAAAGGGTTACATTTTTACGAGCATCCAGAAGGAAACTCGTACAAATGCGGCATCCTGATGTGACTTACAGTAGATTTTCTATCTCATGAAATGTCCCCGGAATTCTGAAATGCGTTTTCGAATTAAACACATTCAGTACGGACAGTTGATAAAATTTACGATCATTTAGCCTAATATCAACACATTTTGGACACAACTGGATCCGGGTTTTACCAAACTTCTTTCTGATCACTTAGTTAAATTATGTGTTACCAAAAGTACCTACATAAGTAATATGCCTTTTTGTCATTGATCTTAACTGCTGTTATCGATTCAAATATATTATAGAAAATATGCAGAAAAAATTATTTCTTGTACTCGCTTGGTAGCAAATTACGCTTTCTTTTAATTGTATACTTAAAGAAAGGGCATCTTTCGGTTTTAAAGAAATTTCTGATCATAATCTTTTTACAATTTTCAGATGTCCGTTCATAGACCATCGTATCTGTCATTTTTTAAATGCTGCCTTTACTGTATAAAGAATGCACCAGATCTATTGCAACATGAAAACTTTGAGAGATCTTCCTCAACCTGTTGGCAAAAACATACATTTCTTTAAACAGGATGTACACAGTGCGCAGTTTGTAAACCTTGAATTCCAGTGTAGCAGTCACTAGGTTTCAATATTATTCGACAGTCTAGGAAATTATTAAAAACCAAAAGATGCCCTTTCTTTTAGTATTACATTTAAAGAAAGCGTAATTTGCTACCAAACGGGTACATAAAATATTTGTTTCTGCATGTTTTACAAAAAAAATATTTAAATCTATAAAAACAGTCAAAATCAATAACAAAAGGCATACTATCTAAGTAGCTACCTTTTATAGCACATACTTTTACTTAGCGATCAGAAAGAAGTTCGGTAATAAGCCGGGATTTCGAGGTGACCAAAATATTTTGAGATGAGGTTGTACGATTGTCAATTTTTGAAAACGGTACTTAATAAATATGTTTGAATCAAAAACGCATTTCAGAATTGCGGATGACGTTTCATGAGATAAGGAATCTACTGTACGTATTTTGTGATTATGCTGCATGATAATCACCAAAACAAACCTGCGAAAACAATTTCTAACCATTGAAAACACACTAAGGATCTACAGTTTTATATTTTATGAGATAGAAAATCCGTGACAAGAACCGCAAAGTGGCTTATTAACAACATTTGGTAAGTAGAGGCAAAAGCTTAAGTTAGGCACGTTAATAGTCTTTCTGAGTAAGGCCATGACTAAAGCCGGGGAGTTATTTTGTGATCTCTTTTTTCCTCATAATCACTACCCAAAACTTTCAATTTTTACAACGTATTTTACGAAAGTATGAGACAGGGGCTAATGCTGATTAAAATATTTATTCCGTTGCATCTTTTTATCATTTTGGCCGCAACTGGCTCGACGCCAGCCTCAAGTGAATTTTAACTGTCCTCCCTCACAGTATTTAGACGTTTGATGAAAGGTCTTCGCCCAACCAGACTCCTCAGAGCTTACTGCAGGCTACGCTTTGATGTTTTCTGCCTAGAAATGAAATAATGCGTATGCGGCCGGTGGGAAAATTTCTCCCCACGGTGACTACAACTGTGACGGTTTTGGCAGGCTCCTGGCATTCCCCTGTCTTGTGCACAGACGTGACCGGCTGGTGGCGCAACGAGGCGCAACCTTTGTTCAAGCATAAATATCGTTGACAAGACTGCAACCTATGTGCTGACTTAAAAACATAATGGACAAACTGCTTAACTAACCTTACTAAATTTGGAGGGGCTGGGAAAAAACGCTGTTCTGTCTTCCAGCCCAGCTGAGTCTTTTTGCAGTTGCTAGCTAATATCGGACACTACTTAAGAAGCCATAACGTGTGGAATATTAACTGATTTATGCAAATATTCTTCAAAGCAGAATATATTCAGAATTTTTTAGAGGCAACCGAGCGCATCGCTTCAAACCTAGGCGTTATAAATGCACAGAAGCAAAGAATGCGCAGCTGGGTCATGAACCTTTGAAATCCATTCAAACAAAATGCGCAGTCGAGCGTAATCTCTCATTTTCCGCGTCCAAAATAGTCCTGTAATTGCGCAAGCCAGAATTAACGAATTCATCGATTGCGCTACACACAAACATCAACTGACGGTGCCACTGGGTGACAAATTAACGTAAGGGGATGTCCTCCATACCTTCAAATGGACTCGTCAGGTCAATTTCACGGTTGCTGAGATAATTTATCTATGTCAAATGCAAGACCTGCGGACAATGATTGAACCCTGAGCCTCAGATGAGATTTCATTCGTATGATGTGTTGATCGGGCTTTTGACTTCGCAGCTATGTGATGCGCGTCGTTGACGCTCTAATATATCCTATAACTTTCACTTAATCTGCTGATGCCGTTATCTTTGAAGATACAAATCTTCGTCTGTTTAAATGCTCAGAAAATCAATTGAATATTATCTGTGCATGGTTGTTTTCCTTATTTCTTACCAAATTAAACCATCTTCATGAAAATGGCAATAAAAATACAAACTTAACACTCAGTTTGTCAAGTGGTCATTCTCAATTTGAACTTTTTCGATATATTTTCGGAAGGTGTCGTGATATTTCATGTGTACAATAAAAGGTTGAAATCAAAAACTTTGAAGTTTTTTATGATTTGTCATTTTCATGTAGAAGACTTACTAGAGACCATGGTTATTTAATACAGGTCATTCTAAGCACCAATTTACTTTCTGCAATTCAGTTCTGCATTCACGTCTTATTTTCAGAGAAATTCGGAACGAATCCCACAATAAGGGCTGTATTTGATCACAAAAAGCATATTTAAAAATTTTTGGGACAGTCCACAATTCGATGGTCAGGTGCTTATCGAATTCAAAGATAAGCCCATTTAGCAGTCAAAACAGATTCCATAAACGTCAAGGTGTACAGCTCCATAAGAAAGCGCGATTTCGGTTACAGCGATTTTCAGTGCAATAGCATTTCGCGAGCTAGGGGTTTCCCATCTTCACTAAAATTGATGTGATTCAATAAAACCACAAGTCATAAAATCCGGTCGTTTTACGACGGCAGTTTCGTCGGTGGGTTTGGAAGAATTTTTACTCCTGCCCCAACGATAGGAATGAACCCTGCTTAAATAGTCGTCATTATCAATTAGAAATCGCACGATATATGCAGAAAACATTGAGTGAAATCAAGTGTGAGTTTATGCGTTTAAATAATAGTGAATACATGACTAGGAAAGATGCAGATGTTTTGCTGTCTGCTGGAATTATAAAAAAGGTATCGAGTTTGGAAACTTTAAAAACAAGTAAGTTGATCCTAATAGACATGTAGCGGTGCTGCAGCCCATCTCTTCCAAACAGGAGACGCCACAAACGTGGTCTCGGAGGAACAATCTTGGCCGCCCAGTCACTCGAACCAGCGCGATGGCCGATGTCCATATGTGAGGCCTTACCTTTTCCCTCGGGTGGCTGGGGCGCACTAACGCACCCCACAGTGGTTGAACCAATCAGCGTGCTGAAGCTAACTGATGCAGTGCTCGCTGTGAGCCCTTCTAACTATTCCCGCTCTTCGGATCACGCCGCTATAGCGGGAGAACCAATCCTCCGTAGTCAATATTCTTCCTGCCTATTCTTCGTTCTTCTGTGTACGCAATAAACTATTCCTTCTCTTCTGTCCTCCACCGACTTGTCCTCTCTGAAGGAATTATAATCTAGCAGTTGCTAGGGTTTAACTCCCTAAACCTCCCGCGATAGACATCTGGTGGTTTCTAGGTTGATCAGGATGAGAATTTTGCCCGGGCTATCATCTTACCATATAGTAGAATTGATGGATTTCACATTTTCAGAAGGTTGGGTAAGTTAATGAAACAAATTTCGAGTGGATTTAAAGCTCACGGTTGGGACCTAGTAGCTCAGTTATTTGGAACGTTGATTATAAATAAGGTTTGAATATGTTATCTTGGGTTCGAATCCCACCGAAAATAGCAGAGGTTTCAACTAAAGTCACGTGAATAACTAAAAACAGAAGCCGTTGCTCATTTCGTTTTTCGGAATTACAACTGCACTTTATGGATTTACTTGAGGAAAATTCCCCTAGCCCAAGCGTTTCTTAAAAGCAAGTTTCCGGTAGCAGTTAGAGTCAGATTGAAAGCTTTGACAGCAGACATAATAACCTTGGGGAGATTGGGATAAATTTTGCTCAGAAGTTCACATAATTAAACGCTTTCACAAAATGGCATATTGCAATTTATCAAGTTTAAAATTTGTATGAAATATAAAGTAACTTAAAAGAGAAAAAAAGCGAATGAATTTATTTGCATTCGTTTTGCAAAATGTGATGGGATATTTGCAAGTTGATGAACTGGCCTGGGGGAAAACATGATTTAAACAGAACACCTTTAGGAGAAGGAAGTTTGAAAAAATGTTCGTCGGAAAGCCGACATGCTGCTATATAAAAACGGTCCTTTAATTAGGCTTCCTAAAAGCAATGTGCGTGACATCATCTAAATCATCATAGTGTTTCTGTATATACCCTATGTGTCAACCAGGGCTCCAGCAATTGCGGTGAAAATTAAAATTCCTAAACTGTTACCTCATTTAATTTAGTGTTCTGTGCAATATCCGTGCTTTTTTAAAATTAACCAATGGAGGGGGTTTGGCAGATTTGCATCATTTCTTTGGACTAATTGGGAACTTCTCAGTGACCTTGGTGGAATTCGAAACCCGAACAGCAGGAAGGAAGACGTTAGTAAGGTTAGCATCTTGACCACCGGCATCTACGGGGTTAATCACACTTGGTATTGCGTTGAACTCTTACCGAGGCCACCAAATGTTTTGCAGCTGGGTCATATGAATAGCGAATCATTTAAGAATACATCGCACCGCGTTTATTATTGCATTTGGACACACTCCTCTACAGCGTGCACCGCAGTTGCGTTATATCCATTCAATAAATTTCCAGACATCCGCAAACGGCGGAATATTTCTGGATCGCTGCACAAGTACCATCAATTATACTAATGCTTTCATTTTAAGGACGGTACTTTTTTACACACCAATATAGCTGGTTTTGGGGGAAAATAAGGGTTTGGTTGGCTGGAGGGGGAGGGTAGGCGGCTTCTGTTGTGTGTGAATACCACCTAAATTAGCGAGCTACTTAGCTGCAAATCACCTTTTTGTCACTAAATTGCCTTTTCCCCAGACGGTCTAGGACATGACGACAGGGCCGCTCTGTTATCCTTGCCAGCGAAGTAATGACTGTTTACAAGTATTTTGCCTGCCTTCATGGGCGAATTCCAACTGTGTGATGACCGTTCTGAGGGGACACCCCGCATGCACCGGACGCTTTAGGAAACAGGAAAAAAATGTAGTTAGATTTGCACATTCTGCATATGCGTAGTGTTTTAAAGTTGGCATCTTCCTTGTGTCCTTTGTCAACTCTAACCCCAGTTCCAAATCCTCCTTAAACTGACTTCGCCTCTGGAATCTGAGCTTCGATTGTCCTATTTACAGAAAAAATATGCCATAAACGTCATCGTACTAGATATAACAAGACTGACTGTAGAAAAAACACAAAAAAACAGTCCAAATCTCACTTTAGTTATGTTCAAATCACAAAACCTTAATTCAATCTTAACTCAACAACCCCAACATTAGCTCTACCATTCAAACTCCCACCGTTACTTTAACTGTTTAACCCTATACCCAAGATTAAAGAATCTGATTTGTAAACTTAACCTTAAATAGCACCGTTAAAATTGCGCTTACGTAGACGAAAACTATTTTCATAAATACGTATGTGCTTTTGGCAACGATGACTAGATGGGATTAAATGAGATACCACCGCCGCAAGTCTTTACGATTTTGTTCATATCTCCTTCAACATACTCATATAGATAAACAAAATCGCTAAGATTGCTCTTTCAGGCATACAACTATGCTTACAGCTAAAAGATAGGGGCATAAAGCACTTCTCAGAATTCGTGCAAATTGTCGATATTTGCGAAAGATTGAAAGAATCTCGCTAACCGGCATTAAGTAAGGTTGTAACACTGGTTATCCTGTTGTCTATTCTGAAGCCATTTAAGTCACCATAGGATGCCCGATTTTTGAAGAGATTCTTTCTCACCGCTAGGAAAACGCATGTGCTGTTAAAAAATGGCTACTTAAGCAGCATTCCTTTTCATTATTGATGTTAACTGCCTTAATAAATTCAAATATGTTCTATGGAAAATAAACATGGTACTTTTTTGTACGTGTTTGGCGGAAAATTACGGCTTCTTAAAATTTTAAACTTGAGGAAGGGGTATCCTTTGGCTTTATAAAAGTTTCTTAATTGCTTAATAATTTTGAAACCTTCCGGCTTTTACACCTGAATTCAAGATTTACAAACTACGATTTGAGAAAGAAGACACATTATTGTCATATAATTTTGCAATAAGTGTAGACCATACTGTATACATTATAGACAGTATTATTTAATTAACGGATACACTGTTCTATGAAAGAACACCTCACAATCGTGAAAAAATAAAATAATTACACATTTGTATAAAACCAACAGATAACCTGTTAAAGTTTTAAAAATTTCAAGATGGCATAAGTTACTCCCAAACGAGTACAAAAAGAATATTTTCGTGCATTTTTTTCAATAAAGTATATTTGAGTTTATAAATGCATGCTACTTAAGTAGCCATCTTTTGCACTACACGCGTTTTTTAGTAGTCGGAAAGAAGCTTATTATTAAGCCACAACCGTGTCGTGACTGTAATGACTTCAGAATAAGCTACAGGATAATCAGTATTACAAACTAAGCGAGAAAGTATCATTCTTTCGTGAATTTTGCCATATTGCACGAATTCTAAGCCGTACCATTTATGCCTGTCTAGTTTAATTTGGGATAAAGTAAGGCGTGAACTTGACGTAAATGCTTTGACAGAGAGAGCTTCAGAATTCAGTCCGAAACCTGCTATGAATCCTCTACAGGACGTACTCTAAGATCCCACCTTAATTTCATTGGAAATTAAGCAAGACGGGCTTAACCTGATGGTTATATACCAGAGACCACCTGGATAACATTGGGAGACGACCCATCTATGAGCAGAGGCCCTGACAGCTGCATCAGAAGATCCGCAAAGAACATGTGTCTGGACTTTTACCTGTGCTGTCAATATTGTAGGTAATTACGTTGACGTAGATGCATTTTGGCGGACAAACAGAGGCAACAATTCGGGCGGGTGGAGGAAAGCAGTAATTTGAGGACACCGCTGATGAAATTGTCTTACCCCAAACTGTCCGTTCAGGCTCTTTAGGGCGGCTAGGCGGGCCGCGTAGTTGGCGATCATCGAGTGCTCATCCGCCGGCTGCGTGCCGGTGCTGTGGCTTGCGGCGGCGGCACCGCTGTCCTCCGCCGCAGTTGCTGCGGGGGCGGCGGTATCGGCGGCGGCGGCGGCGGTTGGACCAACCATAGTTCCGCCCGCAGGTGAGGGCGCTGCGATTGGCGTTCCACCGCGATTTAGCGTCCGGCCCTCCCAGATGGCAGCTTGGTTGGTATCGGGTTGGTTCATGTCGGGCGCCAGCGCCCTCATTGGATTGCCGTCTAGACCAACGCTAGAGTAGGGAGAACAGAGGAAATTTCTTTTCGTACAGGTGGCATTGAAGGTTGAGGCCTTGCGGTGGAACTATACACTAAAGTTGTTGCCACATGAAATGTCAACCAACATTTTGATGGCAACATACCTTGCCTTAATTCTTCTACTTGAAAAGGGGTAGCATTTAAATTATGACTTTTTTAAGATTGTAAAATGTACATGCACAGAGCGTGGTATCTTTTGATTTATTAAAGTTTCTTATCACACGAAGAAAGTTGTTCACATCCAATGAAGTCCTCTTCATAGCATACAGAACTGTGTTCTTTTTTTCGATGGTCTTTGGAAATCACGTAGTTTCAAAAAACTAAGTGGAAATTTATTGGCAGGCTGGATTCGACATTATTCGGCAATTGCATCAGTTTTAAAAAACTAAGGATACCCTCTCTGGGAGTATTTATTTTGGAGAAGTAATTTGCCACCAAATAATAACGAAAGAATGCTTTTCCACCCATGATTATAAAAATACTGTTATAAAACATACAAAGTATATAAACTCATTGGAAATCATTAGAAGTAGAATAACTTAAGTAACTAGTTTTTTAGAGAATTTGGTTTTTCATTCTCATGCAGAAGCCAGGATCGTGGCTTTACTTTGATAGCATAAGCGGGTGATTAGGTCGACACTGCTAAGTTATCTTCTCGAAACTAACGAAAAGTTCCGGAGTTCGATTAAGAGCTGTGTCCTTAAAAAGCAAGCGTCGTGAAACTTATGGGGTGCTAGGCCTCTAAAAATGAACTGCGCCGCAGACCTACCACAATAAAAGTTGCAAAAGTTCCATCAGAGAATTCAGAAGAGTGGTTAGCGAGCATACGCAAATTCATCAGCTTCCAAAAAAGAAAAGGGGCGTTTTCGTGCACCAAATTATACTTGAACTGTCATTTGAACTTATCTGGCTTCTGTCAGCAGAGTGCTGTAGTCGCTGCTTTTGAAAGTCTCGAGTTAGCCATTCTTATTGCCTGCTTAGTATTATACCCGTGCTGGATGGATGAACTTTGGCATTCTCGAAGCAAACAAAAGATTGACTGTCATTCTCGACGAGATCCACACCGTTTTCCATGGGCAACTTGGGCGTGGATCAATTTCAAGTGCTAGTATACTTTTGGTTCCTCTCCCTCTCGCCCTATATCGTCGCCCATCTCCACCCGGTGTTATGACCCAGCAAAGGAAGCTGGAGGCAGAATAGGATGCAGCTAGCCGGCGCGACGTGAGCCTGCACCTAGGCGTGCCACCATATTCGCCATTCCCATGTTCGGTGTCTGTTGTGGGGGCTCAACCCAACTAACGCCTGTTTGGCCCTACTTTAGTCTGCACATTGATCTACCACATCTACTACCTGGTGCGCTTATGGGATTGAAGAAACAAACAATTTGCCAGTACGTAGTTGCAGAGCAGTATTCAAAAAGGTGTCTTTTCAGGGGGTTTTCATTTGTGGTATCCTCAAAGTTGAGACCATTCGGTTTACTCCGTGATAAGTAAACGGGCAGGATGAATCTGATTAAAGGGTAGATGAATGTGAGAGTTAATTACTGACGGACTGTTATTGTCATAAAACAGATAGCTTCCGGGTGGGTTACGCGAACCACTGACACTTTCTGAAAGCACTTGCACAGCGTCTGTTGGCTATGGTAAAGGCGGTTGCGCAAACCTCTCCTGTGCGCACATATGAACGGCCGAGAATTCATAAAAAAATTTCAAAATTTGCGAAATCATTTGTAAAACGGCCTTTAGTAGGGTTGTAATAGTTAATATCAGGCAGTCTAAGCATACGTCATTTTCAGCACACCGGAATGCCGGCTTTTAAACGAGTAGATTTCTGACCGCTGACACGATTATCTTTTGTGAAAAATGGCAACTTATGAAGTGTGCATTTAATTTATTGATTTCGACTGTCTTATAAATTCTAACGAACTTGATCAAAAAAATTACAGAATTGTTCGCTCGTATACTCTTTTTGTAGAAAATTACACCTTCTTCAAGGCTTATACTCAAAGAAAATGTATACTATGGTTTAAAAAAATACTTTTTTATTGTGACAGTTTTCTTGACCATGAATTGTTCACTGATAATGCATCGTTTCCGCCAATAAATTAATATTTCTTATGATTTATTCAACCAGAGCCACGTCGATTTCAAAATTTTCTGAGAACAAGGTGACTTCTTCCTCATATCGTAGGGAAAAACGTATCCTTACTTTTACTACACGTAGTTGGAAAACATTGACGTCAGTTGAAACGGTCAGTAGATTTCAAAATTATTCGGCCATTTAGAAATTTTACTGAAAGAGAAATCTGCACTTCCTT
Source organism: Ligula intestinalis (assembly GCA_036362985.1). Classification (NCBI taxonomy): domain Eukaryota; kingdom Metazoa; phylum Platyhelminthes; class Cestoda; order Diphyllobothriidea; family Diphyllobothriidae; genus Ligula; species Ligula intestinalis. The sequence goes on from JAYGXS010000005.1 coordinate 4,175,394, forward strand.
TCAGGATAAATTTTTAGAAGGCATAATTTTCAACCAAAGGAGTAGGAGAAATAACACTTCTGTGAATGGTTCTTTTAAAATATATTTGAAAGTATAAGGGCTTCGAATCAATGAGCTGACTGCATAAAATTTAAGCAGTCATTTTTTTACAGAATGTAATTATTGGTAAAGGAGACATATGGTCGAGCACTGGAACAAAATTCAATTTTTCCTGAGCTTTCGAGTTTTTACAAGAGCCCATTTTCAGAGATGGTGAAACAGTATCACACGTAGAAGCTAATTGGGGCGTGTGTAAAATAACTAAAATTTTGAACGTGCAGAAAATCCGTAATTGTGTGTGCTGCCGACTTGCCACTGAGGGCTGTGCTAGCTTATGCCAGTAAGCACGATCGACAAGTTGTGTGGAAATATTAACAGAACTAGAATTTTCAACAAAACAAGGAATAGTTATGGTGGGAAGGACGGGCAATTAACAAAGTCATAGGAGAAGGGAAGAAGGATGAGAAGAGAGGGATTATGTAGGCTTGCAAACGATCACATCCAGACACCTGCCGTGATCAAATGGCCCAATACCCTCCGTAATCATCCGACTTTCGATGCTGACGTGGCCATTTGGTGCCCAAGCCTACACAATCCCTCTTCTCTCATCCTCGTTCCCCTGCTATGATTTTGTAAGTTCCCATCCCTACCACCATAACTATTGCTTGGTTTTTTGTTGATGATTCTATTTCTCAAAATATTTCCACCCAACTTGTCGATCTTGCCTACTAGTACAGGCTAGCATAGCCCTCAGTGGCAAGTCGGCAGCACACACAATTATTGATTTTCTGCACGTTCAAAATTTTAGTTATTATACACACGCCCCAAGAAGCTTCCACATTTGTTTCTGTTATCCACCTCTGATGATGGGCTTTTGTAAGAGGTCGAAAGCTCAGGAAAAATTTAATTTTGTTCCAGTGATCGACCATATGTCTCCCTGACCAATAGACATTTCTGGAATACGAGTATTCTCTCGCTTTCGGGAATATAATTATTTTAAGTTGTCAGAAAGCCATTCAAAAAGCAGGTATTGTGTCGTCACTAAAATGACTTCAAATACGGTTGCATTCTATTCAGTAGTACAACCAGAATTAATACCAGAAGACGAAGATGTGATCACTGGAACAAGAAACGAAATTTGGTACTTAACCTTTTCCAGAGAGCCAGGAATATCTGCTCCAGCGAGACCCTACTAACAGAATTTGCCTACATAAAAGAGGCCTTACTCAAGCGTGGCTACCCCTTGCGTTTCATCCAAAAATATAGTTGCCCTTTACTGACAAAATCTACGGACCAGTTGGTTCCGAGAAAGTCCGTTTTTATATCCTTACCATTTCAAGGAGACAACATCGTTGAATTCAATCAAGCGAAGACTACGGTGTTCGATTCAAAGAACTAACTATGGAGCCGAACTTGTTTTCCTCACTTCAACAAAAAGGCTCCCAATTAACCGGCCAAAGGATGCCTTGCCTTTGCACGCCACCCCAAACTGTGTATACTAATTTACTTGCACTTGCGGATGCAAGTACATTGGCCGTACACAAAGGCAATTGGCAACCAGGGCTGCTGAGCATTTGCCTACTTGGCTTTTAAAACAGGAGAACAAAGTACCACGTTCATCTATTACAAAACACTTACTAGACAGTGGTCATTCGGTTGACACTAACACATCTTTCCGCGTTCCTGTTCGAGCACAAACAAACCGGACCTTACGCTACATGGAAGCATCCTACATACGGCGGGAGAAACCCGACCTATGTAAGCAACTAGACCATGTAGTCAATCTTCAACTGCCGTGGTAAATACATACCACACCTTTATTTGGTTAAATTCCCCCCCCCATTTCTTTTGTCCCAAGTTTAACAGTTGGCATAACTTTTGGCCACTTGCCACGTTGATACGACCTTGCTTTTATCGATTTTGTGTAAATTCAAATTGATGTGTTCTCTTAATATTTCGTTGTTCATGCACGAAGCGGAATAGCTGAAAAGCGCTCTCGAAATTTATTCGCGCGAATAAATTCTGCTATTCTGTCTTGCTTCAAAGAGTTTTATTTGCCTGACGTTTCGGATTCCGTCGGGAATCCTTAGTCATATGTAATCGTAAACAGGTCTGAGGCATGCGCAAACTCCTTATCTTCGCATTTGTCAGACCTGTTTAGGATTACATATGACTAAGGATTCCCGACGGAATCCGAAACTTCAGGCAAATAAAACTCTTGTTCCAGTGATCGCATCTTCGTCTTCTGAACTGCTTCCTGGGACTCGAATATTCGCTTCTATTGGCAGAGTTAATACCGGTTTGCGAGCGATTTTCGAGCTGTCACACATTTCTGAATTTTGCATGAAATACCAGCCATACTGTTCAGTCCCCTGAATTGCCCTGGCCCAAAGCCCTCAAGCTAGTGGCATGCATACAATTACCCTTTCGGGTCACCGTCATCGCCCTAGCGCTGATTAGAAGATGTTGACTGCAATTTTTGTTTTCTACATCTCTCCTTTTTCCGGCTCAGACGCTACAGCATAACTTGTTTTCTTTTCCCAGTATCCTTTAATTACTCCAATGTCAATATAAATGTACAGTTCTAGAGGGAATTTAGCGGAAGCAGACACAGTCTTGCCAAACGGTCTCGTGAATAAGCCAAGTCCTTTATTGTCTGACATTACGTCCGTAATTTGAATTCCACAAAGAAAAACTTTGACTTTTGTGTGTTCAAAACAAATGTTCACTGGGGCACTTTGGGACTACGCGCATACGGCGGGCAATCCGAGAATAATGTAGTCAGTCATACAGTCTTCTTTTGATAACCACCATATAAAAATAAAAAGCATACATCATTAAAGTCATCCGAAGTCAGCTATGCTTGGACTGAGGACACGCCTAAAAATTTATTATCAAAAATGGGACATATTACTTAAGAATGCAATAGTTGCCTCAGGGAATCTTCGGGTAGAATTAAAGTGTGGGTTTTAGGAGTACTGACTTGTTTTTCCGTTGTTAGTAGACTTTTCGTTTACCATGGCCCCTAATTCTCAAGGACAGAGGCTCCATTTTTTGATACGCTATGCAAGCATTAATAGGCGACCGATTGACCTTAAAATCGTAGTTTCGAGGACAATTGTAAAGGCAATAATTTCTAAAGTATTGCGAATGTTTTGTTCCAACCCCCCCCCCCCCCCCCCCCCGCGAATACTCTATAGAACTTAAACTTCAATATCCTCTGTAAGCATTGCGGAAGTCAAGTTAAGCGAACGAACGTTTTCGATTAACTCATCGTCAGGCAATACAGTAATATAAGGGAGGGTAGAGTTAATGAAAGTTTTAGGCAAACCAATCAGTAGTAACAAGGGGGAGAGAGGGGAGAGAGAGGTGTAAAAGGATCAAGGGGATCAGATTCTCGCCTTAATTAGGGACAGGGAAATGGGGTGGGGGGAGAGGGGAAGGGGAAGGAGTCAGACAATTAGTTCATGTCATCCAGTGGTCCTCGTCTGGGGTTTTGTTGGGTTGTGTGAGGACGCAAGGTGTCAACGTCTTGAGACTGTGTCGGTGGCCTTTGGATGCTTGATGCCGCTGTCTCATCATTGTTTCGCGACGTAGTAAGAGGCGTGAGGGCAGATTTTGAAAAGGCTTTTGGCCACGGGAGCCTTAGGGCCGCTACAAATGCTTTCTGCGCACATAAAATTGGGTTTGTGAGGCGAATGGCGACTGCTTCTGCCGTCGCAAGTATCCGCTGACGCAGGAACTTAGAGTGTTTAGCCGGAACTTTGTAGACGACTCTAAATGCTTGGTTGACGTCTACCCGATGACCGCTGTCTACCATTGGTCGAACGATTAGACGTCTATCCAAGCGCATGAGAGAGCATCACCCTGCGTGGCTAAACAGAGGCGAAACTAAGTCAATATCAAGCGCAATTCTGGCTCACTTGGTAGACAGCGGTCATCGGGTAGACGTCAACCAAGCATTTAGAGTCGTCTACAAAGTTCCGACTAAACACCCTCACAGACTTTTATAAACGTAAATAACCTGTCCAGCACACTTAAAAACACTTTCTATGCTCTTAAAAAGTGTATTGTACGTAAGAAAATAAGAAAAGTCTCCAAAACATTTCCTGCTAAACGTCGACACTCCACAAAAGTTAACCTAGAGGGAAACTGGCAAAGTATCATGTCCACGAAATAAGAAACGCGAAGTTGCAAGATATTATTGTGCAGCTGTATTAGAGGTCACCTTGCGCAAACATACAGCAGACGTTGCATTAGCGGTGGCACCCAAGGTTAAGTGTCAGGGTTTGGCGTGTCCACGTTAGAATTCGTGTTCAAAGCAAGTCCGGATTAAAACAGGATATAGCAATAGTCAAGCCCTGAAAAGTTAAAGCAGGGTCAAGTGTCGTACGGGGGTTTATCCAGTCAATTGTAATAAGTCTTTGCCATGCAATATTATTTGGCCGTACTGCTAGCTGCTACAGCTGCTGTCAGGGCTCGAGAAATGAGGCCGAAGACAAAGGCGGTGGGGGATAAGTGAGTTCCGTTAGTGGTCGGTGAACCGTCATCTAAGAGTATTAATATCTCCCAACATAATCCAGCAAGACGATGAGCTCGTGACGAATGGTTAAGACTTAAGGTGCTCATAAAAGGGATCGGCATTTGAGCTTTAGGTGTGGCAGCACTTGGGGCTGGACATAACTGGCTGACGATAGCTTATCAACCAGAAATGACCATTACAGTCTCACTTGTCTTTGTCGGCAAAACTATCAATCATACTTCGTCTTCACTCGATCGCAAAGCAGCTAGCGGAGGAGAGACTAATGTAGCTGTGTTTTGCTATGTTCTTTAAAGACAGAGGTCCGTTACAAACAGGTCTAAAGATAAACCGAAGAGAGCAAAGCGAACTTCGTTCCCGCAAAACCGCGATTTATACTGCAATTGATGTGGTACGGACAGCTTGTGTGACCACCTAGACAGGACACTGGAACAGGACTACTTCATTTTGGCGATACATTTCATGAAGAGAAAGTATTCCCGCATCTCAACACTAATCTCACGATAAAACAAGACTTTATCCTTACTCCTAACCCTAGCACTATCCTAAACCCAAACCCCAAATGGATATGGAGTAAGGCTTGTCGAGCACCAGCTAATTCTGTTTATTGCGCTGAACTTTCGAACTCTACAGGAATCCACCTCCAGAGATAATAAAACAGTAACTAAAAACGCAATAATTATACTGTTTATGACACCGCACCTCACTGACAGTTAATTTGCTCATAATTTTAATTGCCTCTACCCATTCTGTGTGGCTGATATTTCTAAGCCCTTGACGACCTCACGACCACTTGCAGCTGACTGACGTATGTCCACTATAAGTGCCCCCGTTTGGGTTGCTGTTTCTTGTCTCTGAAGGTGGACTCCTGTAAGAGTTTGAAAGCTCAGGATGATAAAAAAATTGATTCTGTGCTCGACACGTCTTCCTTTCTTCTGCTTTTGCTTCTTTTACTTCTTCTTCTTCTTCTTCTATATCTACATGGTGCTACCTGATACGTTGATGGCCTCATTCATTCCTAAACCCTAATGTTAACACGAACCCAAATCTTCTTCTTCTAGAATATGGCGCAAAGCCCATTTAATGTCGGCAATACAGTATCGTGTGCTGTTTAGGTCACCATACAAGTCATTTTGAATGATGCAGCAATATATGCAGCCCACTAGACAAAATTTAAATGATCCAGTAAGGACTTTTTCGTATTTTCCGCAGTAATTCGACGCGTTTTATGATACAAACTTTTTTCAAACAGTTTTCTTTAGTCGCAGTTCAAACTTGTGCATCGGTGAGTATTTTTTAACTTAATTAAATTTCAGCGGGAAGTCTTACCGAAAAAATAGTTTGCAGATTGCAAATTGATTTTTAAACGCACGTATATCAGAGGAAGAAATATCTGAGTAAACACGTCATTGTCGAAAAAAATTATCCTATAATAAATAAGCTTTGCATATTTGTGTGATTAGTTTATCAAATAGCATTCATGACACCTATAGAGTACCCTTTGATTAAACGCGTATCTATTTTCTGGGCGTATGTGAACATTTAAATTTTTAACTGCAAAAAGATCCACCATCAAGCGTCAAGCTTAATATTTATGCACATTTAATTTTTAACTGTGGTCTAGTTTCCGTTACCATGCACAGTAGAAACAGAAGTGTTAGAATAGTAGCAGGTTTTGCAGCTATTTATTTTTCCAGTGTCTACTCTTTGGATAGTATAAACTCACAGAACATGAAAATTCACAGTATGCAAAGATGACGCAAATGTCTCAATAAAAAGAAATGCATTATGATTTTTCGTCTGTGGCTCGAATAGGCATGCAAATTTTTTACTGGATTCGGAAAACCATGAAATGCGCAAAGTTAGTCCGCAAAAAGTCATATTCAGTCATTTAGATATGGATGACCTATATGGCCCCAAAACAGAATAAGGAAATAGGAACCTTCTGGCACTGCGCATAATGCTTTAAGAGGTCATATTCGTGTGTTATAATCGTAACAGTAGAATTAACGTAAACCAAAACCGCAGCTATAATCGTTAAATGTGCTGAAAGTTTGCCTTATTTTAAAGAATTTTGCGAAGCAAACGACAGAATATGTCTCTTTTTTGACTGCCATGTTAGCAGATTGAAACATATCCACTGCGAAATAACATTTTACAGATACCCTGAAACGCAGGGGGGTCCCCCATCACCGAACAGCACGCAGAATTTGAATGGTAGAAAATGTGTTTGATACGTAAAATGGTGTGTTTACGATTAAATCAAATAATTAGAATCGAATTCATAGCCACTGACGAGCCTCTGGATATGTGACTTTATGAAATCGATTCTTCGTATGCCGTCCCTATAAGCGAATTCATGTTTAATTGTTCATTTACCAGCCCACAGTGTCTCGAACACCACTAACCACTCAATTGTTCGCAAGTGATCGGAGGTGATCGTATGTGCATGTTAAAATGCGCAATTTATAGAACTATTTATTGGAAGCTAATTAATTCAACTTTTTATTCAAAAATGCCTATTTAAGAACGCTGTTTGGTGTATTCTGTTTCACTTATATAATGGCTTGCATAAACAGGCTTTATAAGTCTCCCACAATTTATTTTACTCGTTCAAACCACATTTTTATGCCTTCGGCTTTGCGCTTTTCTTAGAAATTTGGACAGTTGTAAACAAAGTAATATTTGCTATCGATACGCATTTTTACATTCTCATTTAACAAGAGGCTGTTCGTTAGTAATTGAGCATTTGATTGATGTAGTTGACGTGGTTTACGATCGACTGAGGCCTGTTTTTTATTTTCCATAGACAGTCATTGTGAACGTTACGTTATGCATGTTCCACGTGCCACAGTCAACGAATGAGAAAATAACTTCAAAATCAGGCGAAAACAACTTTTAGACAGGCTTTCGTTGATTTAAAATCAAGACATATGCTCAGGCGATCTTCAATCCCACAAAAATGACCACTATAGTACTATAACTCATCCATATGCACTTTTCCAAGAAAAAAACGTAATCAACCTAATTTTACACATGTAGAATCATTTGCAGGTAAGGATTCGTCCTTCTATTGTAAGAAAAGCGCCGCTGTAGTTAACTCTGCGAGTCATAATGCCGACTACGACAGAGCATGGAGATCCGATCAGCTGCATTCTAATAATCAAATATTATTTTGGCAAGAAGGAATCGCCTCTGGGAGTCCAGAGTCTGGAATGCGAGGTATCTGATTGGTTTTGAGGTAGGCATTCCGTGATCAAGCATTTCAAACGTACCAAAGCTTCAAATAAGCGCTAAGAGGGGGGCGTTTTTAACACGTTTTCTCCTGCAGCACTGATAACTCCAGAAACCAGCCCGTGGTTCAGTTTATACACGCTATAACATTCGCTTTTGGTCGATTCCCTTAAAATCACGGTTTGATAAAAGCAAGAAAAATAACCATTGAAGACCATACTTCTTTCGAAATTCCTCGACATGTGTATATTGGGGGACATTTTCAGAGTAAGCATTATAGAAGATGGGAACTGGCGTTTCTTAAAGAGGACTTTTTTAAACGGATATTTCTCATGGGCATCATCAGGTCTCTTAATAGGAATATTTTATTTTGTAACTCACCTCATAGCCCGGAAAGGGGTCGGTGACTCGGGATGTCCCATGTGACGAGGCCCTTCGGGCATAGAGTTCTGTCGTTGTGCGAGGCGTTGATTCGGTGGCATTGACCCGACAGAGGGATGACGTGCTCTCGGTGGAGGTTGTTCCTGCTGTGGAATCATTCCCCTCTGCGGCAGATCTTTGCCGTTTTGAGGAACTTAAGGCAGACGAATAAAATATACAAACTGTTGAGTGAAGAAGAAAGCAAAAATTCTAATTGATCAAGGAGAGAGAGGGAATTCCGAAAGCACTTGGAGTAATTTTAAATTAATAATATGCCAACGAATCTTTTACGAGGAGGGGCTTTACGGTTAAAAAACTGGTCATGACTTCATACTTACTGAGAAGGCTTTATTATGATTATTTACAATTTCCTTGGCAAGAAACTGGTCGTTCTTTCTCATGGACACATCGACAGCTTTATTATTAAAAACAACGTTGGCAGAATCCTAGTTTGGGTCCTAAGTCAGCACGAGAAAGCCCCATCCTTCTGTATTTCAAGAAGGGTTGAACCAAAGAGCCTTTAGTCTGGCAATACAAAGGAAAGGAACTATATTATATTTTTATACAAAAAGAAAAAGCACGAGTAGCTATTAAGCCCCCTTATATCAACAAAAATGCGCCATAATTGAAATGGGCAATTATGCAAATATTGGGAAATAAGTAAATTAAAAATAACTAACCAAACTAAAATCAACTCAATAAAAAACGTAAACTAAAGTAACTAAACTGACTTTAATTAATAAAATAATCTGTCAATAAACTGAAAAAAACTTACCATGATAATGAACAGAAACTAAACTGAAAACTAGACTTTCTTATAAGTAGGAAAGTTAGACCTCATGTAATTTGAAGTAGACGACCTCCTCAGAATGAATATCATGAATATCAAGACACCCTATAAATTATAAACTATTTGTCCAAATTTGTTGCACGTAACAAACTAAAGGTAAGAAATATAAATACATGTCTGTGTTTATCAATAGCATGCTATTTGGTTGCGAAACATTCGATTATTTTAACAATTTGTGGGACTCAAACTAGGACTCCACCGCGAAGTGTTCCACAGTCTGCTCAATGAGGTTGCTTTTGCAGCAATTACATGTGTCGGATTTAGTTAATAGTACCATCTACTACTTTATTTCTTTGTCATCATCAACATTTATTCCGAACAAGCTATGTTAAAACGACCGGCATTGTATGTTTATACAGGAGCTAATCTAGCAAAAGAACCTCTTTATGCAAACCACACAAATTTTTTTCCATACTTAATGTCCCGTTCACTATTAGGCCGGCTCTGACAGCACATGGCCACTCTAGTCAGATAAGCAAGGAAAAATTGCGACCCCAGTCATATTCTAAGCTGTCAACCTCTCTGGTCAAAATTAACAACGTGTCATTAAGGATTATTATACTAAGAACAGCGCAAATAGTCCTTCGAGCTATCTGTCTCAGTGCCAACCTTACTTGATTGTCTCTATCCTATCGGATGTCTGATACTGTAAGTTAACTGGTGAAAGTACGACCGTCGATTCCGCTGATGTCCACGGTGGCCTCCACAACAGAACAATACAGGCACGATGACTATACGCTGGACTATGGTTAGAGTGGAATTTCGCCGTAGGAGTGCCATACCGGCTACATTAAGAAGGAGCCAATGCAACCTGGCTTTCAATTCTTAAATCAGCCATTCTACACAAAAAATACACAATGGACTATCCATGCGATCCGAGTTATCTCTTCGATTGGTGACCTTCCAGGCTAGGGATTAAAGTGCATGGTGGTAGTTTCGAGTGCGTCAGTCTGTTTAAAGTGAGCAAAGAAGTACGCTGACTCGTCGACCTTAATCTCTCACCCACCGCCAGCATAAAGCCCCGGCCTAGCCCATCGATCACCTGATTTGGCATTAGAGCAGTGTCTGAGAGTCCGGCGAACTCACCGGCGTGCGCCACGGCACGCCCTGGCCCCCTTGCCGGAGCATGGGTTCGAGGAACGCAACTCTTTTTTCAACTCATGATCATTCTGTTTGTAAAAAAGGATTATCAGCAAAGCCAGGGAGGACGGGAATGCGGCCATTTCTAGCTTTTAAGCAGTCATCAGCCAGTCATATCCAGACCTAAGTGGCGTCTCACCCAAGTCTCGAACTCGTGACCTCTTTGATCACAGTTAAAACATCCTAAAGATTGAGCCACGCACTCTTTGTCTTGCCGGGTAAGGTCGAGAGATTTTGACATTCACTGATGAAGGTTAACCCGACCTCTTACGGAACGCATCTGTCCTGCTCTGCCTGGGGGTCTCGACAGAGGCCCTGACGGCCATAGCAGCTGGTAGTTTAGGCAGATAGTATGCCACTCATACAAACTAGTCTTATTTATTTGGGGCTGTGAGCGTTATATAACATTCCGGCCTAGGGCGCATCAGTCATGAATAAGCCGTTGCTTGCGCTGGAGATCCCCGCGCGAAGAAGCTCGGATGTTCGACCAACCTGTGATTAGGTCGCACTAGTAAGCAAACGTATAACATCTGCTCAATATTGCGGCGCAATCTGATAGGCTGCCTGCTTCAACGCGCGGGCATTTCGCGGACTGCTGTGCAATGTCTGCTAAACATTTTTGTTCGCTTGACTCCGCACCCCACTTCCGTTCTCTATAAGACACATGCATACAAGGACTGTTTTCATAATCATTTTAATTGTATTTTGCCTATTTTTGTGTTTTCCTTAATCGTGCATGCGCCTGCTTCAAAATTTCCGTTTCCGGAAGACAACATCGGCAAACCCAGGTTTCGAATATTCATCATCAGGCGGATCAATAGCCCTCGTCTGTCATCCTTTTACCACCGTGGGCTGGGAAGCCAGGAGCATTCACTTGGATTTTGTTACTCATGACGTGAGTTAAAGTTAAGCACCCTATCACTGACTTACAGCCTAGTCTGTGAACGGTGAGCGAGGAGGTGTGAATCAGGCTAGGGCTAGTCCACTATATGGCCACAGCTCATACCATCGAGTTTTCTTGGCCGCAAAAACTGTACCCAGTCAGTCCACTGAATAACTGTAAAGCAACATAGTCCAGGACTTAAATTTAATTTATGCTGATTAATTTCTCACTTCCATCTGAGGGAAGACCATTATTACACGGTTTTAGTATTAATTATGTTTCTAGTATTCTTAATCTAGTATTTATCCTTTAAATAGCTGTCCAGTCCGAGAAGAAAATATGTAGTGAGACTATTATTAAACTTTCGTTTGACATTGATGATACAATACAGTGGAATCGGATATTTTTCGGGGGAAGGTAGGTGACCTAACGCAAGTCTATTGGGGTTTAATATGGGGACAGGACGCACTACGGCTCATTTCTCAATTATTCAACAATGTTGACTGGCGTTTGCGGCAGGAGCTGCAAAATTTGTCTGCGCTCTTTCATTTGCGGTCTTTGGGTCAGACTGCAAACCCCATTTGTCTCAGAAAATAATTGGTGTGCTGACATAGAGCATAAAAGGCCAGACTTAGTGGCATGCAGATAACACTATGTAGTCAACCTTGTCTGAGCAGGAGTTGCGTTTGAAGAGCCTTTTTGATTTGTTTCCTGCAGTGTTTGTGTATTTTTTGTGCGCTTGAGACACTCTGTCATTTTTCTGCTCCCTTAAGGCATCTGTCTGGTCCCAATAGCGAGCACGACCAAATTTCAGCCCGAGACTCTATTAAACACCCAAACTGATCCATCGACCGCAGCTGGCTCACCAGCCTCTCCCAAGGCACGGAGAACTCCTCTCCACTTTGGTTATCTCGCTGCACAAATTGGAGCCACACACGTTTTCTGCCTCGTCAGCACTACTGAAAATGTTTTAAGTATATATCTACCACGAAAAGTCATATGATGTGTTCGTTTAAATGTTCTGTTTAATTTTTCCTGCAATTTGCTCTGTTTTATGTTGTACCTTATTCCATTAGTTGTTTAAGGAGTTAACTAAAAGAATTTTCCAGTTCAAAAGATGAATTGGCAAGCATGGGTTTGCTTTGGATAAATTATCTTCACACCTGTATATTTATATCGGTATTAACTAAATAAACTATGCAGACTGGTAGAAAAAATAGTGTGTTTGTTGAGTGTTTGAAGGTCTATCAGGGCTCCATTTCAGGGGAACGCCCCAAGCGAACTTCTAGAAAGACGTCTGAATCAGGTTGTAACAAACACCTTTTAACAGCCCATATATTGTTCTCGACTACTCCCATCTTTAGTGGAAAGATCAGGAGTAAACTGTCTGCTCACACAACCTCTGTGTGGATCTTTTCATTGATTTGTTTCTTTCGGGCAGAATATATCGGTCACACGAGCCGACGCTCATCAAAAAGTGTGTGTTTATTTGACCATCGATTTCGATCAAGTCCACCAAGCGCACCGATTGGCTGGCACAGAAGATGACAATCTCAGGGAGGAAGTTATAGTGATAGCGGATGTAGTTGGCGCCAGCCACGCTCCTAAGCTTCACTGGAGTCATGAAAACCCAACGGGATACGACGCTGGCCACTTTTTCCAATGAAAGCCGGAAACATTGCCTAACTTAGTCTTAAGTGACAGAAAACTATGTGCGGCTGTAGCTGCCCTTCCCCCCCCCCCCTCCAGCGCTGCCATGATCACTCATTCTGCCTGCTCTGTCAACTTATCCAGTCAATCGATTTTTGCGCATCGCTGATTACTATTCACTCTGGACTCATCTCGCCAATTACGATGACTAATCTACTAAACGTGAATTGGCAGTCAAATCAGTCAACGAATCAATCGATTTTTTGCGAACCGCTGATAACTGGTATGCGCCGGATTTGTGTTAAGCGCTGGCTCAAACAAACCTCATCACTGAGGCCTGGTGAAAGGGCACAGCAAGCAACTGGCTCCCGATTCACCTTGTACAATTCCTTCTTGCGATAGTGAAGAATTTGTCTCATCAATACTGTCTTGCCTGCCTTGATTTGGGGAAGCCTTCCGTGGTCGACGCTATAACTTGCGACAGGGGTACTATCACAAAATTTACCTTCAATTGCTTTCAGTTGGTGTCAAGACAGGCTCAAGGAGCCCGAGACAGATACGGCAACTACTATTTCTATTACTAATATTAGCTCGCAATGTAGCTGTGCGTTAGTAATACTGGTACTAACACTGACGCTTCCATCTGTCAGAGGCAACGCTCATTGAAGCCAACGCTGGGGAGCATGCACCCTTGAACAAGAAGTGTGAATCTGAGTTTAAACTATTCCGAATAATTACATGTTTGGAGCCCTGAATACAACAGAGCTTGCCTTGGTTTCCACCTTCCGAACTCTATTTACCAGGCTGTGTTCGTACCTTCTAGGTTCAGACTGCTGCTTAAAGTACGTGCTAAAGTATTTATTCCAGTAATCATGCTTACTTAGGACAGTAAATATTATTATTATAATACGGCCTGTGTGTGCTTTCAAGAAGTCGACAGGCAGTGTGCACTCTCAATGTGTATGAGGAAAAGTGATTAGCTTATGGGTTCAACAAATCGTTAGTAGATAATAGCGCAAATCCTACTTTGTATTTATGCCATAAAGTTTGCCGTCTATAGACTACCTTTACACCTACTACAGGATCGAGCTGTAGCTTGGACTTTACAGAACGTTTACTCATATCCCCTCGATCCCAGCAGGTAGTGTGAATCTAAGTGTGTGCTTTTTTCAGTAAATACATGTTTGAGGTCCGGAGAACACCAAGGATTTCTCTGGTTTTCGCCCTCTCACTGCTGTTCTTTGAAATTTGTGTCACCTTTTACTACGTTTGAGCTAAGATACTGCTGCTAGAGGTGGTATGTCTCTGATAAGAGTGCTAATTCTGTTGATCTAGTAATCATCGATTTACCAAGACCAGTAAATAGTACGTTATAGTAATCGATAAGTATTATTGTATCAACAGCTGATTTGCATCCTTCTTTTGCAGCAAGCATTGCAGATGAGAATAGGAGCTTATAAGTGTTCCAAAATTCATCTTGAATTTTAAAACTGAGAATTGGAAAGTTTAACGTTTCAAATATTCCCGTTGAAATTTCCAACAGACAAAATTGGCGAGCATAGGTTTGCTGTCGAGACATTCTCCTCCACTTTATAAACTATACAGGTTGTTAAAAAATACTGTGGTAGACAGGATTAGAGGGTGAGCGGGGAGGCCGTAAGGGGGGGGGGGTTAATCGGGGTCAACAATCCGATCAGCGTTGGGGGAGGACTGACAGCCGAAATAGGTGCTAAGTTGCGGGCGGTTGAACTGGTGACTTTCAGCCGTGGTAACTGCGGCGCCGTTATGGAGTCCTTTAGGGTGAACGGGACCGGTTTGCGTAGCCTGATGGCAGTCGCCTCCGCCGTAGCCAAAAGACGCTGGAGTATGTCTTTTTTATGACTGGAGGGCACCTTGTAGATCACTCAGAAACCCTCCACACGATTATTTAAATCTACCATATGCGCTAGAATGGATCTGTTAGTGCTCTCTATTTGGCTTTTCCCTTACTATGCCAAAGTATATTCCCTTACTATACTCACGTATCTACCGGACGTGAACACCCGCCCGAGCTCCTATTCAGCACTTTACCCTAACGATTTTCGTGCACTCTGATCCAATCAGTCTCTCAATTATTAGTTCCCGTCCTAACATCAAGGTGCCTATAAATGGCGAAATGAAGGAGGACGAGCAACAACAGTATCCAAAGCGGAATCCCTCATCAGTAGTAGCAGTAGTAGTATTAATAATACCATTATCTCCATGATCGTAGCTGGCGACGGATCAAGAGACAAGCGAGCGATCCTCTCGATATGTCCTGCTGCTCGAAACCGATTTGAGAGTAAAACGCTTGAAGGAGTTGCCAATATTCAAAGGAGACTTCAAAAAGTGACAGAAGCTCAGTCAGGGTTCACAGCCCAGCCTCTCCCCAGCTCAGAAGTTATCAACAGCAAACGCTCGTGGTACCAATAAATTTGGTCGATCCAAAGGGCGAACGGCGCAAGACATGGCATTTGTAAATTAAGTGGTAGAGGTCTGGCTGCGTTAAGGCCTTGCCTGCTATGCGGGTTCGACTCCCGCCGAAAGCCGCGAGTTTTTTCACAATTGGGTCAACTGAATACTATCGACTAAACTACATCTAAAAAAACTATACTAATACCACCGGTCCTGCAAAACACAATTCTGGGACTAGGATATCTAAGTTGATGTACCAACTTTACTGTTTCCACGTCCGTTTGATAAACAATCTCCAGGGAAACCTTCTCAATTCAAGAAAAAAAGGAAATTTGCGTAGAAACGAACCTCTTTCTGGAGGTGGTTGCATAACAGGCCTTTGCTGGCTACTGTTTGGTTGAAATTGAGTGGGAGGCATCTCGCTGATACCAACGGCCGCAGCAGCAGCCCCGGCGGGCATCTGGGTCTGTATTGGTTGTCGGACCTCTCGCGACAACACCGGTGTATTCGGCGGCCGCCCCACCGGACGCACGCAGCACCCGCCGCCGGCACTAGCAAAGTGCGGATAATAGGGCTGCTGATGCAGAATGATGGTGTCATTGAGCGAGTGGGAAATGGGCCTGGGACCCCCAGGGGGTCCCCCACAGGGCGGCCCAGTGCAGTAATAGGACATCTGCATTGGCAGGCTGCAGTCGTAGCTGTTCATGCGCATGGGTGGGTACCTCAAATTGTTGCCACTCATCTTTTGTTGCTGCTGTGGCGGTTGCTTTTGCATCTGTTGCATCGGGGGGAACCCCGCGGGGACCCTGGGCTGGGGGAGGCGATGCTGCTGTGGTTGAGGCTGGCCGCCACCCCCACTGGGTGCGAGTGCCGGGACCATAGTGGCCCGTGGCATTGTGCCAGCTTCATGTGCCATCGGGGAGCTGGTTGCCTCCGAGGAAGAGGAGGCCCCAGAACTCAACGTGCTGTGTTGTCGGACAAACTGGAAGGACTTGCGCAACGAATGACCGAACTGTCGAGAGTGCTGTTTCTGACCGGAGAGAGAGAGAGAGAAATGCACTTTATTTTGAAGGCAAACGTCCGTATTTTGCAGCAAAAAAATTAACTCGCAATTCTTTTGTACACAGTTCTACTTGCATCTACTGGATTTCCGTTTCTGTTCACGAGAGATAGCTTGCTAGCAAGGGGAGTATCACACAAATTAAAGTGAGTTTTTATACACTATGTGAGCTTACTCATGCAAAATCATGTTAACATGCAAATAAGTAATTAATTGTTCATTTGTTCTTGCTATTTGGTCTTGCAGTAGGCTTGATGTTCGAAAACGTCCTAGTAAAGATAACGGCATATTCACTTGTATTTACTGAAGAAAAACAGGTAGGATTTCGGTAAACTGAAAAGTTGCCGTACATCCAAGTATCTTCCTGTCGTTTCCTGCCAAGACAAGGGGTCTTTCGGTCTCATGACCCGGCACTTGATGGTTGCTTCTGGCCTGTACGCAACCCCAACTCTGAGTGGAGTGAAACGGCTGGAGTCGTTTACCCGATCTGGTGCAGTTGTGGGCAAAGCAACTACGTCCGAGCAACCAAGAGATTACTCCGGACGCGAATGGCCGAGCATGCAGCGGTGGTGAGGAAGAAAGACGTTAACTTCCAAGTTGCAGCTCACTCAACGGGACTTGGCCATACTTTCAAGTTTTATGAGGCCGAAATTCTCGTAAGGGGTGATAACCGTGTGAGCTGCGAGCTTCTCGAGTCATGGTTCTCAGGCCCACCGTCCATCAACAAGCGCAACGATTTGGCATATTCATACTGCGTACTGAGACAGTGCCTGGGCAAAAGAATCAGTCAAGTGGGGAGAGCCGGGCCCAGCCGGACCGAGAGCATAATTGCTGCGCCATTATCAAGCCCGCATCCGACACGGACAAAGAAATCGCGACAATTAATGAGTCTAACGCCAAGTCGCAAGCCATTACCGCACAAATTAAGGCCCAAGCGGCGGCTACAGGAGCTGATCATTATAGTAGGTATGCGTACGACCCCTACGAACTATAACTACCGCGCAATCTGTGCATTTATCACCCTTATCTGCGCATGTCTCACACCATCCTACGAGTACCTTTGTTTAAAGATTCTCGATAGAATACAAAATGTCAGGAAAATAAAACTCTTCTTCTGGACTGATTCCTGGAAGTCGCATATTCCCTACTATTGGCGATGGTTAACCAATCAAAATCAGGTGAAGGCAATTGTATTCGTTTCGAAAACGCATGAAATAATTCGACTTTATGAATTATTTTTCGCCAATTTCTAACGCTTTGCCACAAAATACACGAATAAATTTATTTTGTAGTATTTCGCTCAATCGCACCGAGAATTACGACCATAAACATAAATATACACCGGGATGTGTGACATGCTACCCCTTTTCTGTGTCCCGTTGTGTCATTGCAATTTCAAAGCATTTTCTGACTGTGGCTGACTTTGAGCAAATACGAAAATTGGCAGCCAAAAGGCGGCCGCGTGAGATGCGAGCCAATTTTTTTGACATAAGTTAAGCCACAATTTCGAGAATTATTAAATTTAGAGCAGTGCCTAGACATAAAAAAAATTCGACGAAAATGGTCCACGTTGAGACAGGATGATTTACTATTCTTCACACGCACTAAAAAGATACTATTATAGATCTCGTGGGACTATTCACAGGGAACATTTGCCCTCGATATCCAGGTCGAAAAAGGATGCAACAGTTTAGCCTGCATCAACATACGGTATTAGTGAAGCCATTTTAAGGTAGGAAATTAATAAAAGACCTTTTGCTATTTGCCCAGCAATATGCTAATAACAGAACTATATTTTGGAAGGGCCTTTTCTTCCGCAATCAAGTCCTATTTTTAGATAATCCTATGAAGTACGCCCACGTGGTCATATATCGGGAGAACTAACCCCCA
>JAYGXS010000005.1:4196262-4209288 GCA_036362985.1 Ligula intestinalis
ATAAATATCCTCCTCCCTCCCCACCAAAAACAGGCCTTCACAAATTCGCCATGGGATAGTTCATTGCTGATATACACGCAATTCCATGTAAATTATTAATATTTTATAACATAGACTATAGAAAGTGATTTGGCAGTCATTTACCCACCAGCCCTAAAAGGCCTTTTTGTGCCAAGAATGCCAAAATTCGCAGTGCAATAGAGGGAGCTTTTTGTACACACAGATCAGGAGACAAAAAAGAGGGTTTTCAGTAAAGATCAAACGGAGACCGAATTGCGCGCCCGAACGAATGCTGAGAGGACTGATTTAAGGAGGGCTGGTGAGGGGACTAAAGGGGGAAGCCGCGTTTTCTCTGACGAGGAAAATGCAAATATATGGCCTGGCCGATAAAACCGCCACTATGGATGTGTACCATGTCCACACTCCCCATTGAGAGCAGAAGTTATTTATGCGCCTGGGCTATTTAAGTGCAAATTATTCAGTCGGATTATCTGAAAAAATACGGAATGAAAGCTGGTTTCGTCCTCCAATCAGTCAGGAAATCTTAGAAAGTAGCCAAATAATAGGTTTTTTTGATAAAGCGAATACATTAAGTCCTTTTTTGATGTAGTTGACAAAATGCAAAGCTAACTGCCATGTCCTAAATACAAAAATGGGGGCAATCAATTAAGGGTTCTAATTTTTACTGGCTGCTCACTTTTTACTCAGGCATTTGCTACAAAGGAGGCAAATTAAGGTCCACACAGAATGCCGCGACAGAGACGCCTTTACAGGGAGTCAGGGGTATTCAACTTCTGCCACAGAAGGATTTCCACCCAAACAATAGACCACTTCGTATTCAGTCAGCTTTATGGGAACATGTTTATACTGGGGGATGTCTTTTTTCGAGTGAATGTATGAGTGAATGAAAAGACTGGTCTGGACTGAAATTGTACATCAGCCCAAAGACTGTCTCATAATCCGCGACTAAACTGTGCTGATAATTGCACATAACGCATGTTTGGATCGTTCATGCATGAACATGACCTGACTCTGCGACGGAGAGAAGATGAATTATTGTAGAGGGCTGTCAGCACCTACGAAACGGGCCATGAGTTCACACTCACGTTAGCCACGATACTGGCCTTAACTGGAAGCAATAAAAATCGACAATTGATTGAAGCCCTGCCTCGGATGATGAAGAGGCAGTTAATCGACGTATCGGGCTAGATTCCTGCGTCGTCGATCCTTGATTGGTGTGTACTTCCTAAAATAATAACCTGCTGTATTGTTGCTAACAGGTCTGACAATGGAATGCTGCAGGAATCCTAACGTTCAGACTAACAAAACATTGTTCCGTTGCAGGACCCATCTCCATACTTATTCATACATATTTGTTTGTTCAACTAGGGAATTTTTATTCAGCGTCTGAAGAAGGTGTGGCAAGAAAGTTGCTATTTTATTGCAGTCGAAGATTTCTACCGTTGTTTCACCTGCATGCCCGTAGAAAAAGATTTCAAGGGAACAAAGACATTTATATTTCGTGCTCTAAAGCTCCGAACATGAAAGGATGCCAGTGTTTTGTAACCAGAAATATGACGTTACTGAAAAATGAAGTAAGCTGGATTTCCGCTCAAACTTGCAAATATTTTGACCAATAATTTTTTTCGAAAATATATGCAGAAAGAAAAAGATAATGATTCCGAACAGGTAAGATCAATAGGAAAAAAACGCAAGGCTTTATCAGCCAAAAGTTACTGCTACTGTGGTTGGGGGAAGAGAGAAAGTGTGATAGTTGCTGTACAAGTCTATTACCACGTATACGGTATCCGTGCACATGAGTAGCAGCCCCTACAAAACGCTCCCATAGAGCACACAGTGCACCTCGTCAGATATGACGGTTGAACTGTCGTCACCGATAAGCAAACACGTGTTAAAGAGGCATTCCTTCCGCACTTCCAACCGAACCTCAGCAATTACCTCGATTCATTTTTTCTCATTCACACATATATTCTTTTGATAATGGGTTCTGCTAGTACAAATCTAGTTTCAAAGACCCTTTGGTAAGCAGATGTTTGCGTTCGAAAAAGCCTCGTTGGGCAACAACGTTTACAGGTGGGCGAGGTACCAATGAAAACGTGTGATGAATAATATTCGTCTCTTCATACAGGTGAAGTGTGTGGATAGAGGGCAAAATGTGTTGAGTTTGGACATTGGGTGGACACCAATGAGGCCCACTACTACTCAGGGTCTGCCAGCAACAGCCAAGGCGACTGCCAACTGGTTGCATATGTCAGTCTTGTGAGCATAAATGAAGCCCCTGCGATCTGCGTGCTTAGCATGCCCAACGGTTGCTTAACTGCATACACTGATCCACGTCCTCTTTCTCTGCTCTCCTTCTCTTTCCGCGTGGAGCGGTTCGACTTTAACGCCACTGCAGCCCACCCTACTGTTTTCCTTTTTGACTTGCCTTTCGGACGTGAATGCTCGCCCAATAAGTAGCTTTAGTAATATTGCCAGCACTACTACCCCTCAGTTACACTGCTGGTAAGCTGCTGTATAAATAATAGAAGCAAGACTAGTAATATCAGACTCGGTCTCCTTGAGTCTTTCTGGACACCTGCCAGAAGTGAATGAGGGTAGTTATTGCAGTACTGCCAGCGCAAAAAGCTACTGTTCCTCAAGCATAAGATAGGCCTGCAATGGAGAAAGCGGCTATCGCCTGATTCCTGCTCGGTCATCTCCACTCTGTCTTGTCACCGGTTCAAGTGGGGAAAGGGTTTGGAATTTGGCAGATGGTTGCTCGTCTACTTTCATTATAACTGACTACATCCCCGAGGGTCACTTTCTGTACTTTGGTTTAAATGCGAAGTGGCTACCCAATGGTCCTCGGCAGTACCAGCATCGGCTCGACTCGTCCACACCAAACTGTCGTATCGACTGCGGCTCTTCTCCGCACGACTGTCAGCATCTGTTCGCCTGCAGTTCCCAGCCAGGCACTTACTTCCCTCCAGCGGACCTTTGGATCAAGCCGATCGAGGTCTAGGCTTCACTCCGTCTCCCAACTACTCCCAGTTTGGATTCCGGTGGGTATTTCTGATCCAACAATGGGCTATGACACACACACACACGACAGTTCCCCCGTCGATTTCAATGATGGGCACCACGCGCTCCAACAAGCCGCAGCAAACGCTGAAGCAAGCCGCAACTGACACGAAGGCGAGCTGGGCAAGCAATACGTAAGCGACAGCTAGCAGGAGCAACGCAGAGAACTTGTGCGAGAGACAACAGGAGTTTAGGCAGACTTGCGCAGAATCTACCCACTCGCTTGCCACTCCCACCTCCGTATCCGGTGTAAAGACAAAGTCAATAAGACCGGGGATGAGGGAGGGTGTAGATGGCTGGCGCGATAAACACTCAGCACGCGCACACTTGCATCAGCCATCTCGCTAGGTATGCTCCCGACTGCGCGGGAGCGCCATAGAGGCAACATTAAGAGAGAGCCATTGCAGCCTGACTCTCAGTCCTCCCTCTCCTCCCGTACGCACACACAGACACACGCGTACAGAAGGAGCAGCTACGTGGGGGGCCGAGTGTTCCCGTCAGTTGGCAGACCCTCCAAGCCACGGCTTTTAGCGCACCGTGATAGATTCAGACGCATTCAGATTTATTATAGTGAGGGAAGAAACGCGCCGAGGTCGACCTCACTCTCTCCCCCACCGCATAGTGACCGCCTAGCTTTTCGGGCACCCGCAGTGGGGTGCGCGAGCGCAGTCACCATCACGGAATCAGAAGTGAGAGAAAGCGCCAGCACCTTTCAGGCCGCAGGGACCGTGGTTGGCTGAAGCCTGGCATTGCATGTGCATACAGACCATTGGATCTCAGAAGGGTGAGAGCAGCCCTGCATGAAGCCTGGGCCAACACCCTCCTAAGAAGGACACACACACACAGTCATCATCCCTGCTTTAGGGTATATGGTTGACATCCCCCATTTCGATAGTCGAACTAACACACGCATCTCACATGTAAAGGAACGGTTATTCAGTAGTTGAACTGAGACCTGTCTGCATAAGAGATGCGGTTTTCATGTTAACCACTAGACTTTTGAATATTTTATTAACATTTTGACGTTCCAACTATCATTGTTTCTTATAACTGCCCCCCGTTCCCTATTCACACCCCTCTCGTGAGCAAAGGGAAACATTATTGATCCCACGTTTTCACTTGTACACTATCGGCGTATAAATGTACCAACTCAATAAGAACTAAAAAGCGTCTAGTGGAAGTTGGTTTTACGATGACCGCATTATATTTCATATTTTGATAAGCGGCCGGACGTCTCATTCGCTTCCCACAGGCCGCTGCGATAAGAAAAAGGAAACCAGAAATCCTGTAGGCAGCTCGCATTGCAGTGATAAGGATCGAAGTTGGACGTTACCCTATTGCCTCTCTCTCCTCCTTCAACCCCTTTTCCGCCTGAATGACTCCTGCTCTCCTGCGCGTTTCAGTTATAATCACTATTGGCATTGCCTTGCGTAGATAACTGCGCCTCCGTTCCGCTTCGCTATGCGCATCCGACCAACAATTCCTTCCCTACTTACCTATCACGTTATATCGATGTTTATTTTGACAGATTGTCTTGTAGTATTTATAAAAAATGGCCGAGCGCAGTTGAGTAAGTGGTTGCGAAATACTAGAATGTCAAAAAGGATTTATTGGAAGCGACAGTTCAACTGCCGATCCCGACCGAAGTCCACCGTGTAATTTACACCGTGGTGATGGTGGTGGTAATGGTGGTGGTACAGGGCCAAGGACGTACAATAGATTCACTATCGAATGCAATAGCTGCCGGAAGTCTGAAATAAGTTTTCGATTGGAACATATTGATAGCGGATTGTTGTAATAGGATGATCATACCTCCTAATCTCAACATATTTTAAAAACTTCAGGGTGCCGGCTTTCCAACGAGCTTCTATCTGACCGCCTAGACAAAGCATTTACTACAAAAATTAGCATGCATTTTTGTCACTAATTTCGACTGCCTTTATAGATTCAAATATATTTTTGGAAAACATTCACGAAAAAAACTATTCCTTGTACTCTTTGGGTGGAAAATTATGCCTGCTTTTAATTTTATACTTAAAGGAACGGTATCTTTCAGCTTTGAAATGTTTTCTTAATTGCCGAATAATTTTGAAACCTAGTGACCGCTACACTGAAATTCAAGGTTTCAAACTGCGCACTGTGTACATCCTGTTTAAGGAAAAATACATTTTTGCCTACAACTTAACGAAAATCTCGCATAGTTCCCATAAAATGTTTCAAAGGATGCGAAGCATGCTTTATACAGTAAAAGCAGACTAAATGAATGATGAATACGGTGTTTACTGAATGAACCCGTGACAATTGTAAAAAATTTCATACTTAGAAAATTTTTCAAACCGAATGATACCCTTCCTTTAAATATGAAATTTAAAGCAGGCATAATTTGCAACTAAAAAAAACAAGGGATAATTTTTTCGTGCATTAAAAAAATATATTTGAATCTATAAAGGCAGTCAAAATTATTGACAAAAAGGCATACTCCTTTTTTTAGTAAATCCTTTGTATAGGCGGTCAGATAGAAGCTCGTCGGAAAGCCGGCACCCTGACGTTTTAAAAAATATTGAGATTAGGCTGTATGATCATCTCTATCACAACCATCCACAATTAATTTGTTCCAATCGAAAACTTACTTCAGAATTCCGGCAGTTATTGCCTGAGATAGTGAATCTACTGCACGCACGATTCAGTTTTATGTGTTATTCGTCTTGACATGCAGCTACCACTCTCTCTATTCCCCCATCCACATGTCTAACGACAAATATAAGAAGACTAGAGATGGGAGCGTGAGCAGGTGGCCGGAGTCTCCATGGCTGACTCAGATCCCATATAGTGAGATTACCAAAAAGACCATAGGTGGCTGGTTCTTGAGCCTAAGCCTAGAATTCGTGTTACACGCCGACAAATGCAAAATATTGATACTCACACGCTAATCGGAATTTAGAAAGGCTGCAATACTGATTGTCGTGTAGTCTACTCCGGAGTTATTTCAGTCAAAAAAGGGTACCGGCTTTATAGCGAGCTTCTTCAAAACAGCTAACAAAAGTTATGTACCGGAAAGAAGGTGCTTTAGTAGTATGCATTTTATCATTTATTTTGACAGCCTTTATAAGTGAAAATATATTTTATGGAAAGCATAAAAAGGGAAAATTTTCTGGGGTGTTCTTTTGGTAGCAAATTAGTTGTTTTTTAATTCAATTTTTAAAGAAAGGTTTTACTTCGGTTTTAAAAAAAGTTTTTAAATTGCCAAACAATTTCTAAACTTACTGACTGCTACACTCGCTTTCAAGGTTTACAAACTGCACGCTGTGTACATCCTAGTGAAAGAAAAGTACCTTTTTGACTAGGGTTTTAGGAAGAAGTCACATGGCCCTCATAAAGCATTTCAATAGATGTGGATAATGCTGCAAAACGTTTAGGCAGCCTTAATAAATTGACGGATCCCATATATTATTAATGAATGTCTCACAATCGTTAACAAAGTTCATAATGAGAAACTTTCTTTAAACCAAAAAATACCCTTTTTAAGTATGAAGTTTAAAGAAGGTGTAGTTTCTTACAAAACGAGAACAAGAAAGAATTTTTTGTGTTTTCCATAAAATATATTTGAATTTATAAAGAAAGACAAAATCAATGATAAAAAGCATAGTTCTTAATAAGACCATTTTTCACAGTTTAAATGTTTTGTTAGGCGGTCAGAACGAAGCTTGTTAAAAAGCCGGCATCATATCGTGACTGAAATGAGTTCCGAATAGACTGCGCGATAATCAGTAGTACAAGTTAACCCAATGCCGATTTGGGAAAGACTACCAATCTTTCACATGTGTCGGTATGTTACGTGCATTTCAGGCCATACAGTACGGGTGCCGCCAACGTTTCCCCATGCTCAACGCTTCTAAAGAAAGCACAATAAGAATAACGCCTGTCATGTCCTGATCTCGCCCCGATGTTGTTCCAGGGGATTTAATGCGAAGACCGTTTAAAATGCTTTTTTATTGAAAGCACGTGTGAGCCTGTTAAATGATCTTCGTAATTCTCCTCTCGAATTTTCGCAAATTGCCAGTACAAGCGATGAAGTGAGTACCAGGAATAAAAGGAAAAAAGCTGCTTCTTCTCAATTTTCGCAAACTTAAAACTGCTTACTTCCAAAGAATATCCAGAACATCTGAAGAGTGTAGTGCTTCATTAAAAATCTAAACTATTGATTCCTTCATCCAGTATTCGCAAACCTAAGCAGATTCGCTGACGGTTTTATAAATTAATAATGCTTGTTAGATAACGTAGTGGTGGGAAATGCCGGCCGACCTAAAGGGACTAGTGAAAACACTGTCACCTGTTTTTGACCCCATACAGAGCGAGTCAGCAGGGGCCCTGATATAATTCACCCACGACGCGTGCCAGAACTAAATAGGTGGTTTACTGTCATTTTAATGGCCAAGGCAACCTTAAAGGTCACATAACGACGGGGTTTATGGCCTACTTGACAGAGAGTTGGGCTATTTTAAAGGCATCCTGCATTGGAAACTGCCAAAAATAATATGTTGACTTTATTTTCCATGGATATTTGGGGGAGAGAGAAGGTAACATTTTCAAATAATAATACACACACTCAACGCTTTGGTGCAAACTACCGATCCTAGGAAAATTATGAAAAATGGGGCTTCCCAGATGAGGCATTCTAAATGAAGGACCAATGGGCCTATTCGTATGTAACACGCCATGGCCAGTTTTTTTTAAGTTTGGCTGAAGGACTCCACTCGTTAAATTCTTCCCTTCAATCAGTGTCACCAGCAATGAAATTCAGTGGTTATATTTTCTTATAACGCCTTAAAAACTAAGTTTCAACATGCAACCAAACTTCTGAAGATATTTAATAAGATGTTAATAATGGATATATCCCTCTCTTGTCTGCCAGTGTGGAAGATTGGTCCTCCCCTTAGACTTCAAATGATATTTTAGCGAAATGTAGCAAAAAAAAGTTAAATATAAGTCCTTGGTGTGCATTTAAATGTCCTCTTCATCCTGCAGAGCTAAATGAATTATCGTTTACACCTCTCAAAGGAAGCTCATGCTTGCAATCGCCTTCATTTTAAGCATCCTCACAAGGAAACCGATGCATAAGGTCACTGAGTATATTCACCAGGGTTTGAATATTGATATAGATTATGGGTTTGGCTGTAGAAATCAGTGGTGACCTTCCTCTCTACATCTCTCTCTCTCTCTTATAACTCGCGTCATCAATGACAAACACCGAAAGGTTCACTTGCAACCCTCATATATGTGAGTCTAAGGGCAGACATATGGTCCTAGTCTGCAGTCACCAGATCAATCTCGGCCCTTCTCTTGGTCGAAACCCACACTCACCGATGCCGCAGTCAAAAGCTATCATGCAATGGGTGAAAAGTGAAGGCTACAGTCAGCTTTTTGAAAAGCAAATGCATCCCTGCTATGCGTGACAGCTTACAAGCTGTGTACTCGGTCGGAAAAATGATAAGCCAGGTGAACGAGAAGACCGCTTCAAAGGATAACGTCGCCTCGAGATGCATTGTGCGAAGATTGCAGGAAATATTCAATGTCATCTCCGAACTAGAAGGAGGTATACAGGTGAGGTTGTGAAGCCGATTAGCTATCACCATGAAATTTCGGTTACACCAGGATGCCGGTTCTAATATAAACCGATATCGTTGCCTGCACTCATCACATTCGTTACAACAGATGCCTTCCACACTGCGATATTTTTTACTGATTGGCAATGACTTTTCAATCCCATGGGTTAAAAGTACTCTTTCCTTGTTGTCACATGGAAGAAAATTATGTTTTCATCAACTGTTATATACAAGAAAATGGCATATTTCCGGTCTACGAAATGCGTTTCCAACTGGCAATAAATTTCGAACAAGAGCAAGCAAAGTTGTAAAGCTTAGACTTAGCAAATGCCAAGTGGCAATTTTTCTTTTTAGGATAATGCATGCATTCCGCTCTGCTATCAAGAAGGCATCATAAATGGCTGACCTAACTTAACAGCATACACAGATCACGCTGTATGTTGCATAAGGACTATTAGTAGACGGAAACATAGAATTCTGTTTAAATTGGCATTTGCGAATCTTAAAATATCAAACAAATAATAATAATAGACAATCATTCTACAGTGTCGGAGAAGAACAGATGAAAATCATACATAATAACTTAGATGTAAATTTACGCCAGTGTGAATCACGCACGAATTTTTTATCGACTTTAGATCCTCTTACAAATTCAAATATATCTCACAAAGGGCAAATCAAATGCATTCTGTCTCGTCCTCATTTCAGAGCTGCTTATCAAACAATGAAAATGGTAAATGTGTTTCCAATTCTCGAAACAGTTTAAGTCCCATTTTATGTTGCATCAACATTAAGGTTTTCCATTCTAGAAGTTGTAAAAGTTCAGTGTAAGGAAATGCATGCATTCTCTATTTATGCATGAAGATGCCTTACAGCAATCATAAAAATTTCAAAGGGCTATAGACTGAGTCCTTACCTTAATCAAGCAAACTAAACATTCAGTAGAATGATATTCGAATGGACAGGGAACTGCCTTGGAAACTCATACTTCCCGAAAGTTGTTAGAGCTTACATGTACCGCTGAATAAAATATTTAAAGTAGGGGTTTTTTCTAGCAAATTAGTGCAAGAAAAAATATAATAACGTACGTTTTCTACTTGATATATTTTACTTCCAAGCGACATCGAGAATCAATAAAAAACATGAGCATTCCATAAGTAGCTATTCTTAGTCGGTTTGAGCTTTTGTTCGCGTTTGAAAATATTTGCAGTCAGAAATCGAAATACTGGCACATCCAAATTGTCTTGGGGTAATGCTGTAGGATACCAGATATTACAATTTCGCTTCAGTAATACTTCTCATCGGAAACGCTTTTCAGATGGTTGGATAACCCTCATGAGATCAACGACTAACTGTAAGTAATCCTTTTTGATCCAAATCAAATTTCAGAATATCAGTTAATTTTTTCTGAGTTCCGTCAAAGACTACATACGCGCTCACGCCGTAGCACGCATGCAAGTAGGAAATGGCAGGGGACTTATTTTTTATGCAATAGCATTTAGTGGAAGTCCGTTTTGTTGCATTTGTCCTATTACCACTGTGAAAAACATGTAGTGCTCCCTCAATTTTAAAGTCACCTTCCTCAGATGTGTATCGATTTACAATAGCTTTGACAAAATCAAAGATCATTTTAGGAGGTTTTTGGAAAAGTTGGCTGTGAATTGCGGCAAAGAACTTGACTAATACCCATTCTGAAAATCTAGGTATGGCTTGAGAAACCTGAACTTGTAGAATGGCATTGCAGATAAATAGGAGGTGGACTAGAATGACCACTTCTGGATTTTTAGCCGTCATCAGCGAGCCATACCTAGTTCCAGATGCTGTAAGTCCTGCGGTTCCATACCGCAACCTGTTGGTAAGAAGTCTTACACCGTAAGTATTGAGCCATGGACTAGTTGCCCTGTCAAATGCACTCAGGCTTACTGTTAATGGCGATGTGGTACGGTTACTTGACAGTCATGTCTCGTTATGCCTAAGACCCCAATCTCGAGACATGTCAGCATCAAACTTGGTTCCAACCAAGGCTTAAGTTTACGCAATCATGACTAGACGAAGAAAGTACAGTCCAAGATATATTTGTGTATCATTCTGTTGACCATAAAACACCAAAACACTTCATTGTATTCCGATTTTCTGAAATAACGAGCCAGAAACATTTCTCCTTTCATGGAAAAGCAGAAACCCATCTTATTCGGGAAACAAAACTTATAACTGACGTTCATGGTAAAAAATTGAAGTCGTCACAGGTTTAAGCAGTAAACAGGCGCTCTTTAAGTAAGCCCACAAAAACATGAACGCACCATTTTCAACAATTGCCATCCTGTGGAATACTTTGAGCCAGCTGAA
Organism: Ligula intestinalis; assembly: GCA_036362985.1. Classification (NCBI taxonomy): domain Eukaryota; kingdom Metazoa; phylum Platyhelminthes; class Cestoda; order Diphyllobothriidea; family Diphyllobothriidae; genus Ligula; species Ligula intestinalis. Next base: position 4,207,296 of record JAYGXS010000005.1, read on the forward strand.
AGTTTGTGGGCCCGGCTCCGCAAGCATACGTTCGAGGAATTCTTCCACAAGAATACTCTTTGAACGCTGAAAGTTAACACAAAGTGTAAGAAGGAGAATTTTTTATTATCTTCGTGAGCATTGCTCATGAAGAGGACAAACCAGCTTAATCAGTTTAAAATCTAGGTTTAACATTAGGAAACAGGGAATCCGTTTGACACTTAGCCAAGTATGAGCCGGTTAAGTCTCATTTATCCGCAAGACTGCGCCGTAAGAATGGGCTAAGTTCAATCTCACTGGCATAGGAACCGTCAAAAAACAGATGGCAAAAACCGCATTTGATAAAAAATGACTAAATTAAGTGTACAGGTTCTTTCTATCGATTCTTACTTCCCACAGAAATTCAAAAATAACTTATAGAAAACTTAAAAAACCTTATTTTTAATGGCAATCTTTGATAAAAAAAATCGCATTTTCTTCAAACGCATGTACAAAGGAAAGATAAAATAACATTGTAAAAACGATTTCCCACTAACGAATAATTTTGAGCCAGACCTGCACGTGAGTTGACAACTGTATGCTTTCTGTGAAAGTAAAAGCATACATTCCTTTTCGTCATCAAGATTGTACAATACCACATAAGTGTAAAGGCCTGACGAGAATTTATCGAAAACAAACGTATGTTCGCCAATTTTTCTTCTGAAACGATAGATAATAAAGTTTTACAATGGACGTAGGCTATACCGGATACTTCAAAAATAGAAATATTAAACAAACAGATACAATTAGTATTTAATGGTCATTTCAAGGTCTTAAAAAATCTCGGAATTGGGAGAGGAAAAAAACCTGCTTAGGTATCAAATGACTATTTTAAATTTTATATTTAGTCAAGTTTCAGTAAAATCACATTTGACCTAACAAGGGCAAAGCACCACCATCGGAAAATGCATACTATTGAAATGGTGATGTTTATCGTGTATGTAGTGTCCCCGCTCCGCAGGTGGAACTCGCCTCTGGTGGCTGCTAGCCTGTGTGCACCCCTCAGGATCTACATGCCAGGTGGCCGAAATGGAGCGCATTCAAAAAGCCGCATTCTGGCACTTCGAAAATAGCTTGAGACAATTCTGCAAAGTAATAACTATAAAGAATTTATCTAAATTAATTCTATTCACTACATACCGGATTTCGGAAGTTCGGTTAACCTTTCCTGTGGGTTGATGGGCGGTAAACATCAATCAAACAGAGCAATCGGGTCAGTCATATCTCGTTAATTACAGGCTCCTAGCCCGCCAGCATTATGACTTTATTGGTGTGAGCTTTTGAAATCATCGGAACTAAAAGCGGCATCAAGAAAGCAACATTTATAGAAGTTGGGACCAATTAAAAACCAAATACGCCAGTCCGGAGGTTATCGCGCAGGCCTCTGTACGCCGGCGCCAGATCGATAAATCGAATGACTGACGTCTCATGAGAGACCCAAGCTTCAATAAATTTCTGCATTGTATTGGTTTTGGTGTGGGTGATTATATACGTAATTGTAAAGTGATATTCGTGATTCGTGTCATAGGTGAAGGCAGCCACTTGTAATGGTCCGTTTTCCTGCTGCACAAACAGCGTATGTTCGCGTATGTGCGATTCCAGCATTCATCCAGGCTGTTCTGTGTAGTTTAAAGTAAACTTAAGACATCTGCCGTTGAAGGGCTACAGTTATTTAGGCTCAGGAAAGAATGCTGCCGTTTTACACACAAAATAGTTCGTCTGATGTGGATACGAAACTCACCCCAGTGATAATAAACTTGGAGGTTTGGGCGTTGTAGGAGAAGTTCGGTTCCTCGAATACACCAACCGCCAAAGATAGCAGTTCCTGTAGATAGGTTTCCAATCGCGGAATTTGTAGGACGCCGGCCGGATTTGTGAGAAGTGTGAAGTGGTCTGTGTAAAAAAGGGGAGAAAAATAAGTGAATATATACGAGAGAAAGACAACATAATATCAAACAGACAGCAGTTTCCATCC
>JAYGXS010000005.1:4217257-4245248 GCA_036362985.1 Ligula intestinalis
AGATTAATGCATTGGGAAAAATGAGAGTCCACAAGAAACGTTAAGAAGTAATATGCCTAAGATCAATTGAAAAACGCTCTACGATAATGTACCTCTTTAAAAAGCGTTTTAATTAGATAGTTCTACGTCGATTGTCTACGCATTTTACCTCGTTCGAAGGTTAAGGTAAAAATGGAAATTGTAACCATTTTTGACTTCCCTGAAAACTAAGACTAAGCCTTCTGCTGAAAATCAAAGAACTCACATTCTTGTTCATACTGAAGTTGATTTTTGATATATTTTTATGTTTATATTCAATTCTAAGATTTCAAATACACAACAGAGTGGCAGAATATACATTATGGTCTTGGGAACACTACTCATCTTCTGTCTGTTACGTTTCAAGTTTCCGTATTTGTTCATAGTCAACTTTCAATGGTTTGGACATCTATCGTGTAGGGCGTAATTGAGAAAAGTTACAGCGTGTCGCATGTGTTTATTTATATATATATATATGCTTGTTAACGATCCTTGTTTTAGCTGTGGTTAAACAACGTGCTGCCACACATGTTCATTACTTAAACATATTTCGTAAAAAGTATTAAATTTGCAAAACTCTTGATTTTTTAACTGAATCCCTCCTTTCTCCCGATTTCTTATAATTCCATTATCTTTATTTTAATGAACGCCAATGAAAATTTTCGGTTCTCTAAAAAGACGTAGTTAAACACGTTTCTGGCTTACATAAATGGCAGTTTAAAGTAAAATAATGATAAGTAAGATGTGGTGATCTGCAGCATTTAGTAACGCAGGAAATGCCTTGGATATCAAGAAACGAAGGATTTGGCCCATTTGGGTCCATTTTTCTTCTATACACTCATATGAACTGAACTGTTTTCTTTTAGTAAACAACCTTTTGCGCCTCAAATCAGTTTAATAAACAAAATTAACAGTATATGTTAAACTGCCCCCTCAACTTTAGACCTTCACATTTCACAAATTAGGTAATCTATGGTTTATATACCACACTGTAAATGTGTTAGTGTGAAAAATATCCATTAGCTGCAAGTGCACTTTGTATTTACTTCAACCGCTTATTTATTTAACATGAATGAAATCAATGTCTATTGGAAGAATTTGCGGGGTCATTTTTAGAACATCAACTCTAGAAATAAGCAATAACAATTCGCGTTTCTTCATGGTTAACGGCAGCTTTCAGAGCATAAGCTCGCGAATGTCGGAGCTACTAGTGGGATTTTTAAAGACTAAAGGACTAGTTGCCATAAAACAAAACGCCCTTTGTGAAATAACCCACAAATGAAAATTTAACGCTTTCTTGTAGCCAATTTTCGGAATGCAAATCTGCAGGAACTGTATGCTGCCAAATCAGCTATCACATTCAATCATCATCAAATGCTTTTTTACTTTCTGGCACGAGAGAAAATGAAATTTTTGCCGGCAAGTAGCAGTTATAACCCCCAGCGAATGTAATAGGTGTGAACTCAGAACAGTCGATAATTAATGAGATACTGCGAGCCAATCTCGAGACCAAGATAACCCTTCGTATTTTATTTTCCCTCTCCCACTCCTTTGTGTCCCAATAACGACGCCGGGGAATTTTATGGCCTCTGAAATACAATTTCGGTCGGCGCTGAATGGGCTATAACTTCAAAGCAGATTGGGGTGGAGTGGGTTTCAGTGGGATCTTTTGATGCGGAAATATATTAAAATTTGCCCTTTCTATGTGTCACAGCGCTTAGCTCGTAGGTGGGAGGTTGTACTTTAGTCCGGCGACAAGCCGGCCGATATACGGTTGGTAGTCTATTTTTTAAAATAGACTTTGCAGGCTGCAGTCTGCTCTAAAATATCTGTGTTTAAGAACGCCAAACGGAGATAAGGAGTTTTTGAAATATTTATAAACGTTCCTGCTAATTATACTGGGTAACAAAGAAGTAAGCAGTTGGGTTGTTTGAGTATATGGTTAGATTGACTTGTAGGAGTACCTACACCGGACCCGGAAACTGTAACCATCCACAGAACATGTGGTTTTGGGCTTATGTCCTCGGAAAGTACGTTCAGGATTCAGGTGAGCGTTAAATTTAGTGTTATAATTGAATTAACGGTCAGAATTATTTAAAGAGTAGGGACATCTTGTTCATTATAGGCTTTAGGGAAGGGCTAGATTGGAGATTAAGCTCATAGAGAGGGTTTATGTTAGAATAAGCGTTAGTGTTGAGCTATGGGCATATTTATCCTTTCCGAAATGTATGGCAAGGCCACCTGCTTTAAGGGTTGGGGTTTAGGCTCTATGTTAACTGCAGGGTTGAGGGTAGAACCAGGAAGTAGATGTATGCAATCGCTGGAAGAAGAAATTTGTTTGCCTGCCGTTTCGGATTCTGTCGAGAAACCATCATCAGAGATAACCGTAGAAAAGGGCGATAAATGCACAGAGTACGCATTATTTATATTTCGTAGAGGCCACACAAACGCATGCGCAATAAAATTATAGGCTACCGTAACCACCGCTCGGGGTCGTAGTTGGTGCGGTGATGGCTTTACAGTCCGCTTCCGAGTTCTTGATCGCCACAATTTCGTCCTGCGTGTTGGATGAGGGCTTGATATTTGCGCGAAAATTATGTTCACGTTCGTCGGAGTTGTTGCTGGGCCCAGCCATTCCCTTATGACTGATTCTTCGGCTCAGACAATGTCTAAGTACAGAGTATTGGAACGGCAAGTTGGTGCGATGGTTGATTGACTGTGGGCCAGCGAACTATGACTCCAGCATCTCGCGGCTCACACAGTTGTCAGGTCTTGCAAGGAGTTCAGCCTCGTTTAACTTGAAAATATGGTTGGGCATTCATCACCCTATTCTGTGATTACCTTTGATTGAAGATTCTCAACAGAATCCGAAACGTCGTGTAAATAAACTTCTTGTTCCAATAATTGCACCGTCTACTTCTAAACTGCTTCCTGGAACTTGATTATTCGTTTCTATCGTTAGAGCTAGGCACAAGATAAAAGTCATATATGAGTTTTGTGTTAGGATTAGCGTTAGTGTTTAAACACGGGCGCATTCATCCTTTCTCAAATATAGTGCAAGGCCGCCCATTTAAAGCGGGCGGGGTGTTTCTATTTCTATGTCTTATTTAGACAGCCAGACCAGTCATTCCTAGTAATAATCAACTCAAAAACTGACTAGCGTTCCAGTCAATATCGCCATAACGAGCAGATGCGCTCAAAGTTACTCATTTCCACCCAGTTAATTATTCCGAAATGATAGTTGATAATCAAAACAGGCGTGGACAACGTTGCTTGCACCCCATCGGGACAGGTAAAGAGTTTGGCGTAAAAATGAGCTCCTGACGGCAGACAAGAACAAAGCTGCCTTCTAAGAACAGTTTCGTTAATGGACTACAATTCCCAAACTAGACTCTTATAAACTTAAGCAGAATATGTTCAGTCAGTCTATTAATTTGCCTTTTAGAACATGCCCCTACAACAAAAATGGAAGGCCTTTGTTGTTGATGTATCCATGACCTTTACGTTGTGATTAGATCATGCATGGCAAGATGTTTTTATGAACTAACTAGTGCACACATTTTATAGTTGAATGTGATGTAATTTCACTGTGGCACGACCTAGGCCAGCCTGACGGCTGTCTTCTATGACAAGAACGAATTGGAAACGAGTTCAACCAGAGGAAGCCTATTGTCACAAAACCTACTTCGAATACCTCCGATACCCCTGAATGAGGAATGTACAGACGCTTGCGACAAGTTCCACCGCGTACCCTACAGATAGGTGGCGCAAATACGGTGATATAAACACAAATTAGATAAAACGGAGAGCAGACTTGCGCTGCCTCTAACGCTCTCCTTCCCTTTCACCCCCGACCTAGACCCGGTTTCATCACCAAATCAAGAAAACCGGAGACAGGAGGGGTTCAGGTAGGGCCGTACCATCAAACCTGGCTAGGATGCAAGAGGGTAAGAATGCCCTAGAGGTCACATTAGGGAGTAGTCTTTGCAGCCCGAGTCTCAGTCAACTAGTCGGCCACTCTACACACACACACACACGACAGTTCCCCCGTCGATTTCGAAGATAGGCACCACGCGCTCCAACAGGCCGCAGCAAACGCTGAAGCAAGCCGCAACTGACACAAAGGCGAGCTGGGCAAGCAATACGTAAGCGACAGCAAGCAGGAGCAACGCAGAGAACTTGTGCGAGAGACAACAGGAGTTTAGGCAGACTTGCGCAGAATCTACCCACTCGCTCACCACTCCCACCTCCGTTTCCGGTGTAAAGACAAAGTCAATAAGACCGGGGATGAGGGAGGGTGTAGATGGCTGGCGCGATAAACACTCAGCATGCGCACACTTGACACAGCCATCTCGCTAGGCATGCTCCCGACTGCGCGGGAGCGCCATAGAGGCCACATTAAGAGGGAGCCATTGCAGCCTGACTCTCAGTTCTCCCTCACCTCCCGTACGCACACACAGACACACGCGTAAAGAAGGAACAGCTACGTAGGGGGTCCGAGTTTGCCCGTCAGTTGGCAGACCCTCCAAGCCACGGCTTTTAGCGCACCGTGATAGATTCAGACGCATTCAGATTTATTAAAGTGAGGGAAGAATCGCGCCGAGGTCGACCTCCCTCTCTCCCCCACCGCATAGTGACCGCCTAGCTTTTCGGGCACCCGCAGTGGGGCCTGAAACCCAATGGGAGCGTGAGCGCAGTCACCAACAGGGAATCAGAAGTGAGAGAAAGCGCCAGCGCCTTCCAGGCCGCAGGGACCGTGGTTGGCTGAAGACTGGCATCGCATGTGCATACAGACCATTGGATCTCAGAAGGGTGAGAGCAGCCCTACATGAAGCCTGGGCCAACACCCCACCCTCCTGAGAGGGACACACACAAACACTGGGCTGAGCGCGTAGTCTACCTTAACCAGACAGTTGGCAACTGTCCAAGCCACGACGTTCGGCGCGCCATAGTAGCTTCAAGGGCGTCAGATGCTTTATAGGGAGACCAATGCACCGTGTCGTCGACTTCACTCATCCTTTCTCGAGCCCCAGCCAGCGTCCGAGCCCATCAATGGACTGGTGTAGGTAGTGGACGCAACTGCTGATATATACAGTAGATTCACTATCTCATGAAATCGAACGATTTTTACAAGTAACTCCCTCGTACTAAACGCAGCCCAAGCTGTGGCCCCCAAAGCCTTACGGCACTAAAGTAATGGTTGTTCTTCACAAAAGGGCATAGTATGATTTATGAAGGAATATAACTTTTTCAAAGAAACACCAGCTTTTTTAACAACGTGGAAAATTCCGAAAAAGTGGAAATCGGGCGAACTAGGTAAACTTAAGTTTTACAGGTAGAGGAAGCCCGTTTATGCAAAACCACCGAGTAAATAAAACAGCACAAATAAAATAACGTTAGAAAAAAATGCTTCTGCCAAGTTTTCGAATACGTATGCTTACATATTATGTGCAATGTAATGTATGGCTGTTAGTTATTTCGTTCGTTTATGCGTTGCTTGAGTTACGTTGGACAAAGACAACCGTGATTTTGCTTGATATGCCCCATTGGCAAGTCACAAATATAATATTTTTCTTATGTTCATGTGCGGACAAGCCAGTCAGTGATCAATAAATGTAAATGAAATTGTCAGGTTAATATGTATACTTACCATTTTTTACGTCAAGATAAATTGCTTTCCACCACATTTTTGGCAATTATTTTGATATTTTTATTACAAAGAGGTTCAGGTGATCCTTCAAATGCTTATTAAGACTTAATGGTTTTCACTGGCTTAAGTCGATTGATAATAACTGATGAAGTTATTCTATTTGCCTACCAAAACCTTTAAAATAAGACGTATATTAAAAGTAGTTACCTAAATAACGAGGTTTTAAACATTTTCTTTAGCAGCTGTCTGCGCGTGTCATGGTTTCAGCATTACCCAAACGTGTCAACTCAATGCCGAGAAAAATGAAGGTCTACATCAAGATTCGCGAATTAATATGCCTAAGATTGAATAAAAATGTTCTTTAACAAGTTTTCTCTTGAAAAATAGCTTTAATTCTATATTTTGGCGTCGGATATCTGCGTACTTTATTTTTTTAGGTTAAGTGAACATCAGAATAGGACATTTTGGCCAATTTATTTATTTCCGTAAACATTAAGGAAACTTCTTTTATGATAAATGAAAGAAGTAACTTTTCTTATCTAATCGAAACAGTATTAAGCATGTGTTAACTTCCGGGCTCAGTTCTACAATAACAAACTCAGAGCACAGTGGCAATAATATCAACGGTGATTTTTGAGAAAACTGTTTTGTATTGTCCGGCGACAACTCACTAAAATGCATGCTATGGTCAATGGCTTCAACTTTATATTGACTTTGCAATTGACCTTCTTACTGTGTACATATAAAGCCTTCATACGCATTTCTTGCCTGCAACCCTTCAAATATAAAACATACTATTTTTATAGAGATATAGCACGTAACAGCCTCAAAAGTTTATTACTCAATTTTATGGCACAGTGCTTGACAGATTTGCAAAATATAATTTTTGAAACTGACTTCGTTCTTCTTTTTCAAAAAAATAGTGCGCAGTCTCATAATTATACTAACGTCAATTTCATGCATGCAAAACACAATTTTTCGTTTTGGGAACAAATATAATAAAAACGTTCCGGCTCTTAATGAGTGGTTTTTCATAGTGCAGCATACACGCAAAAGAAGTCCTTTTCAGCAACGTTTAATAGCATAGGAAATTTCTCGAATATCAACCCACGCTGGATTTCGCCCATTTTGATTATTTTTTTCTCTCAGTATACTGAGCTGAACGGAATTTAATTCTAGTTAACATCATTTTGTGCCTCAAGTCAACCCAATGAACTAAATAAACAACCTCAAAGGTGTTTTTAAACACCCAATCTGCAAGCATTCACCAGATATGTAATCTACTGTATATAAGGTCTGGCCAATAGAACAAAAGCACCAGGATGCCACACAAAGGGGGCTCAGGTGACTTACACCTCCATCAGACCCCCAGTCGGCCACTTTACAGAAATACGCCCTGGACTGACTGCGAGGTCTGAATATAAGGGTCAGTTAGAAATCTTCTAGGCCACGGCGCTAAGCGCATCGTGGCAAATTGTGCCGCCTACGGATAAAGTACTCGTCCTCGTCCACTAAAATGAATAGTCTGATCATGGGCTTTTCAATTTGGGCCGCTAATTTTTCCCTTCCTCTCTTTGCATGTAAATTATCTTAAACACACGTCGGTTGGCCTACTTCGCCCAATAGAAACCGATGTTTATCCCTTTTTGTTTATTTGAAATACAGTGAAGTCCTGAGGGCACAAGGTCACAACGCTAGTGCTGTTTTGAATGCAGTCACATTTAATCTATAATTGACGATTTTTCCTAGGACATTTGTCCATGATGTCAGCAATCGCAGTCTTTTACGACTATTGATAACTTTTTATATCCCGTTTTTGTGAGCTTGTGCGCCTACTTTTATTCCTATTGAATAGAGGATGTTTTTTGCTGAAAATTTTCGAATGAAATTTTCAAAATAAAGCGTAGCACTCCCTCAATCTCCCCCTCTCTCTTCTCCGGTCGTCTAAAAAAATGAATGACAATTGGCAGATTCATGTTACTGAAATGGTTTGACTGCGAATGGCCAATAGCTGCCTGTAGCGATGCATGACTTTGGGGCAGCGGGCCTTAAGTGCGGAAGGAATGGGGGTGGCAGCATCGTTGGCTGTCGTCCACAAGAGCGACAGCTTCTATACGCACACACTGAACGGTCAAAATCATATTCAGTTTTTTTTCATATTTCACCAATAGATTGGTCAGCATTCAATACACACTTCTAAAATAAAGTTCGTCGGAAATAGGCCTATTCGAAAACGCTGAAGCTACCTTTTACTGAGATCTTCAAGCTTCCTCACGTATAAATTCGACACTAGAAAAGCTGGATTTTTTTAGCTCCCCATCGTCCAAATTCATCTTGACATCAGCAACGCGTGACAAAATTTTTTTCTGTTTCAACAACCCACAACGGGTCAAACATCGCACATAGGATTTGCCTGCATGCATCTTTGGACGGTGTTTTCGTTCCTTATACGTAGGCAAGTATATTGAGAAGGATGACTCTTTAATCGAGCATGTTAAGCTGATACAAAAAGCGATGCAGAACTAGCTATTTCTGACATCTTCAGCGCCATAAATCATTGATATCAAGAGCTTTTTCTCGGGTATGCAACTGACTGATACTGGCCAATAACCCAGAAACCGCCTCTCCCCGCCGGGCACAAAGACAGCGGTCAGATAGGACGCATGGTTGTTGATGACTTATTGCGAGTTCTGTGGGTCCACTGAGAGAAACCGCAAGAAGACATTTGCAGGCATCGGGGCAAGCAGTGTCTGTTCGTGCGCCCCTCCGACTTGCAAACTTATCTCACCTAGACAAAGTTCTAGCATGAAATGTGGAAGGGGAGGTCATTGTGCCTGTCAATGGACAGCAGCCGTGCTGATAGTTAGCTAGATGATTGCTCGGCTCTCTGGCTAATCGGCACTGGTAGTCGAAGCAGTGTTCGCCTGTACGATAACAGAGTAATAAATTGAAAAGAAGCAGATGCAATCGCTGAAAAAAAAACTCACCTGACGTTTCGAAACCCGTCACGGATGCATCATCAGAAACAATCAGGAGCATGGGGAGTTGCCGTACTTATAGAATACACTCGCTGTGCTAATGCATACTTATGAAAAGCTCCCCCTGCTGAGGACAGTTGCTTGGTTGTGCGCTAATTGCTTGATGGCAAGGTCGTGACTTGCTGAATTCTTATCACACCTGGTGGACTTGGGCGTGATGATCGTTAGACAATATTGCTTCCTTGTGCTGGCGTTAGACAACGCGTGCGCTCATGCGGTTTTCTAGTAGTGAATTGCTTTAACCAAACTGCCCCTCAGCACCGAATATGGGTTGTGTAGGTCACTGCACTTGTCGATAGGCTGGGGTTCAGAGAATCATGATTCAAGAAATTCGTGGTTAACACAATTGGCACCTCTTGCGAGACTTTCGGACTCATTAGATTTGAATGTGTGGCCGAATCTCATCAAACAAGCCGCAACTTGAGAACTGGCGTCATTTGTCCGAACTGCTGCCACCTGTTCAACAATTTGCGTCTTCAAAAGTCTGCCAGTTTCTCCGACGCATCTGCTTTGTTCGCAACTGTACCAGATCCTATAGACAGCTCCAGACGTTTCCTGCCGTGGCAGTGGGTGTCTTAGTTTAAGTATCAGATGCCTTATTGTTGCCTCTGGTCTGTGTGGGACTCCCACTCCGATTCCAACGTCGTTAGTCGTCATAAGCGTGCAGTATCGCGATGAATGTATCCTATAAATACTGCTCTTTCCTGTGCATGAATTACTCGTTGCTGCTAATTTTGTCTGATGAAGAATCCGCGACGGGCTTCGAAACGTCAAGGGAAGCAAAATATTGTCCCAGCCATCGCATCTTCTTCTTATCATCCATTGACTATCAATTAACTAACTATCTACAAACACATGTGATAACTCCGCAGTAGACGTTGAATGTTATCTCAAATATTTATACAGACAATTGGCGCGAGCCCACACCTCCTTTTTGACGCATTAGGTGGCAAGGAAAGAAAAAGGGAGCACGTCATTTCCGCTTTTAGCTCGCGAAAGAAAGGGTGACAGTTACCGGATGCGGCAATAATTAGCCTCATATCATAGCCTTTTGCAGTGTTGCGCTCTCCGTAATGTCTGTCTGGGCGCATGTGTAAAAATGGCGCAGAGGCCGTTTAAAAGGGCTAGTTTTCCTTAATATTTCAGGGCTGACATTAGGCAGGGCGTTGAAGAGGGACGAAAACAGCGAACACTAAGTATTTGTACATGTGCCTTAAACCCTCTTAACAGATTTTCCTCTCTTTTGCAGATAAAATTCGACAAAAAACAGGACTTTTTTGATTCATACCGGCTGGGAGCCTATCAAGAGTGTGGAAAATCCCGAACAGACCTTTTGCCTGGGAAATTGCTGAGACCTCACGACTTCCCAGTTTATTGGATCACCATTTCTGTTTATCTTAGGCTGCTAAATATATCCGTCTCCTAAACGTCCGAGGCCGGGAGTGCAGGACTATTTGTGTGCAGATATGAGACTCTGAGTTTTTTGTTTACCTCTGCCGTTTTAAAATAGGCAGCACCACTTTGTGGACGCTCGGCTTGAGCATTATTATAACAGACTAAGGGCATGCTGTACTGATCGAGGCGGACTTTCGTATTCCGGCTCCTCGCGCGTCGGAATTATGATTTAATTCATCCGCGCTTTTCAAATCAGACAATCGAACAGTCAATCGATTTATCGATCTGGTGCTGGCATACAGAGAAATCGTCTCAGAACTGCCGTCACTGGTATCTGTTTGACCTCTGCCACTTATAATTCGTACTTTTTTTTGTTGCCGCTTGTTATTTCTGCGGTCGGACTCCAGTAAGCTTTCGCAGACTCAGACAAATAAATTGATAATACCGCGAGAAAAAGGCCTACCTCCTATATTTGTAGTGAATGGATTTAGTAAATTACTCCGTTCTGCATTTTAGATGTCTCCTCATCCTGAAATGTGTATCGTTTAAGAGGTTTAATTAGGATATCACAGAATCGAAGGTACTCCTGATGCAAAGGTCAGTTAACCTGTCCCAAGTGGTTATTGCATTTTTGGTCTGGAGGGGTTGTCGACTAATGGGGATAGATTCAGACACGTTGGAGTATTTTGGAGCTACTTGAGGACTGAGAGCCAGACTGAGATGGTTCCCTCTGAACGTTACCTTCATACAACTCCCGCCCGTAAGAGCTGCCCCGCTGACGTCAGGTTGGACACTGTCACGGCTGTGGCACATGTAAACGGGGGTGTTCTGTTTGTTAGGCACCGCAACTGCAACCACCATCGGTTGTTTTGCCACCAGGCAAAGAAGTTTGTTTTTTAAATATGCTGATGATATGTTTGTTGGCCATCCACTGAAAAGTCAGTCACATCTCCAAATACTGAAGAACGGCTTTGACCAAACCTCAACATGGCGTCAGCAAATGGCCTTTTACTTAACGAGCTAGAGCCAATCCAGTGTATTTTTCGACTGCGACCCTCTCTTAGTCCCGAAATTAGTGACATTCTGCCCACCAAAGTATCCTCTTTCCGATACCTTGGTGTTACACTAGCACCCAACCTTGCATTTACTCTTCACACAGAAGGTCATTTTATCAAAATCCGTAAACTTTTATATTACATCAACCGCTTGCGTTCATATCACACACCACAAGCCCAAATCTGGCGTTTTTAGATGCCCGCATTATTCCCCTTATTCTTTACTGCTCTCCGGTTATGTTTCCAGACTAACTTAAAAAAAGACCTAGTCATTTTTAAACGTAGCCTCCGAATGCTCTCTTCATCTGTCAGTATTTCCTATGTTTTTTAGCTGAAATTATAATACAGCGCCATTTTAAAATGGTCAAGCAATTTGCTGATCGCATTGTTAATGAGGTCGCTCACCGTCTCCACTGTAAACTAGTGACTGCAAAGTCTTCCCGTCCCATGCGTCGAGGTATCCGTCATATGTCTTGCCGCACATCAGCATATCAGCACTCACTACTCCCATTCCTAGCACGCTACCTCACCTGTGAAGAAGCGGAATTTGAGAAGTTGAAAGCCAATCAGTCTCCATACTTGATGTGAATATCGTGTAAAACTTGAATTGTGAATATTGCATGATCTTTTACCTTTGACCTTTTAACATGACCTCTTAATTACCTTATCCAGTGCTCTCCGTGAATGGAGCCGTTTTTGCTGCAAGTTCAGGATTTTACCATCCTCTATATAGAATTCTTCTTCTTCAGTCGTGTGATGGACGCCGCGCAAACCGTGCTCCACTATTATCTCCTTCCCGCACAAGTCGCCAGTACCGGTTCCACTTCATGTTGCGCCCACAGTTGACCACATCGGCATTTAGCACTTCTGTCCCATCAAAGCTTGTCCAAAAAGCCTTCCATGAATTCAATTACGCCTAAAAATCATTTTCTGGGCGAGTGCATGCGTAATGCACCCTCGGTAGGGAAATGTACCCGAGGCCGACAGTCCGAGTAGAAACAGCAACCAAATGCTTACTCAGACGAAGAGCGCAGTGCTGCCAAGACAACATCGCACGACTTTGATAACATTCCTTTGTGAATATTTGCGCAGTTACTTTGGTCAAATAAGCATTTATCACATCGCATTGCAATTGGATTTGGAGAAATTAAGAGTGGCTTGAGGACAGTGTTACCAAAAATTGTTTACGTACGTTGATGCAAATATAGTCAGTAGTATCCTTTGATTTTGAGAGCGCGGAATATGCTTTATGTAATTTTGACGAGCGCCTGATTAGAATATGCATGCTCCATGCGTTTATCTATGCTTCAGGGAAACGTACGCCCTCCCTACCCACCAAACAATCAACGCAGATTTCTCAATTCGTAGCCAATTTGAAATCGGATTCCGGGGATTAACAAAGGCTGTACCAGTAGCCGACGTGATTTTAATCACCGAGCCTGACAGATTCGTGCAGTTTAAATAATGCGCTTAATGGTTTTTGATCCCCTGAAATGTTTAGTTTTTACGTAATACTACTTATTTAACGCTGACAACCACTTCATAAACACTGACGAGAAGCATACGCGTCGAGGAGGGGCAAACACCGACTCAGAACAGCTTAATTTTCGTCGACCCAATATCATGCTATTGGTGCTATACTGCACCGAGTAGTCCACGATGAATAGAGACCCTGGGACGCAGAAGGTCAACACCGGCCCTTCCATTTTTTTTTTAATGATGCAGTTCGCAAATGCAAAACATATCCGCGATGGCGCCGCAATTGCTCAAGCAACCTGTCAACCCGTCAAACGTCGATGGTTAAAACTTCTGAGCCAACAAAAAATACATAACGTGATGTTTCTATGCATGACTTGAGACAGTCAAATTTGGACGGTTATTCGCAAGCCTAATAATCAATAATCATTTAATCAAAAGAGCTTTATGCAGACAGAACGCATAGACACAAGGTGTGACATCTTTCCACTCAGCACAGATCAGTTGTCACTTCCACGTGTCGTCCAGAGCCACAGTAAATTCCTACTATAGCAGCCCGTTGTGTAAGCCATAGCGCCACACGCAAAAACAAGGAGTTTTACCTCCTGAGTTTTAAAAGTGTCATTTGCTAGTGTCCATAGCTAGGGAAAAAACAAAAAAACAAACGACTACAGCTATCCGTTGACCTCTCTGCCACCGGACAGCCATGAAAGCTATAAACCTCCTCACTGTGCATCCAAACTACGCATCTTCTAACCACTGCTTTTGATGAGTAGCCATCGCTATCAGTAGTCATCACACCAGGAACATCAGCAACAGTGTTGCAATCAGAAGCATTAATGACTCGTTTGCGGACTAAAAAACCATAATAACATCAAACCCAAATCTCAGCTAGGAATGCGGGTGCTGTTTATTACCGTAGACATGTAGTTGCGCACCCATTACGTCCTATATATGCTGCACCCAGAGCGCTTCCCTTGCCATGATCAGCAACTGCGTCTGGCAGATTGTAAGGAGACTGTTATGGCCATTTCTGCTTATTATCCGTCGTACACGAGTCATGCCCAGTCATACGCGAGTTCAAGTCTCGAATGGTCACAGCTTGGGGCTGGATATAACTGGCTGACAAAGGCTGAAAACCTGCTAATAGAAGTGAAAAAGCAAGTCTCGATAAGTAATTAAGAGTAAGATGACTGGATCAATGGAACAACAATTTTATTCACCTGACGTTTGGATGTCTGCTGCGGATTCATCATTAGAGACATAAGCAGAAAGCAGTGGCAGATGCGAGTAGCGTATACACAGGAATTTGCAGTATTTATAGGATGCAGTAATTACTGCAAACATACAACGACAATTAACGGCAATTGCCTTCTTGCGTGTTGACAGTTTGTTGACCGCCATGCAGACTCTAACTTAATGAACTTTCATCATGTGTGAGCATGATGCTTGCTCGGCCACTGCTCGGTTTCACCATCTGACACCAGAAACACAGCCACAGCAAGAAACATCTGGAGTCGTCTACAGGATCTGGTGCAGTCCGGTCAAAGCAAATATGTCGGAGACAGTGGCAGACTTCTCAAGACGCGAATTGATGAACACGCGGCAGCAGTGTGGCAGAATGATGCCAATTCTCAAGTTGCGGCTCATTTGACAACACTCAACCACACATGCAAAGAAGAAGACTCGATCACTGGGACAATATGTTGATTAGCCTGAAATTTCGATATCTGTCGCGCATATATCATCAGAGACATGAGGAGCAGACCCAAGCACACATTCGAGTTTGATGAGGCTGAAATTCTCGCAATCGGGTCAGCCAAGAATTACTTGAGTGATGGTTCATGGGCCTCCAATCCACTAACAAACGCCACGATTTGCCCGATCCATATTCGCTGTGGAGGCTCGATTTGACCAAAGCTGGTCGCCACTCGGGAAATGCACAGGCCACCGCTTCGTCTTACGCCAACACCGGAGAGTCAGATGGCTAAGCAATCATCACCTCCGATTCCACCACACGTAATGAAAGTTCAGCAAATCGGAACCCGCATGCTGGTCAACAAACTGGCAACGCGCAAGAAGTTAATTACCGATAATTGTTGTATGTTTGCAGTAATGACTGTATCATTGCAAAAATTCCTGGGCATAAGCTACTCCTTTATGTTACTGCTTCCGCAACGGATCTTGAAACGTCAGGTGAATTAAATTGTTGTCCCTGTGATCAAGTCGTCTTCTTCTCGAAGATTTATAAGCCAGAAATGACAATTCTAGTCTCCATCGCCTTTGCCGACAATGCTATCTGCTTGAGGCTACTAGCCGATACGGCCACTGTCTAGCCCCGAGAAATAAGGCTGGAGGCAGAGCGCGACAAGAGAGTTGCGTTAATGGTCCGTGAACCTGCATCCATGAGCACCTGCCTCTGTCTAGTTTAAATCCAAAACACCAGACAAAGATACTTTTGTTGCATCTTCTTATTCTGAACTGCTTTCCGGAACTCCCCTATTGTTTGCTGAAAAAATGGTTCCAACAAGTAGAAATTTAGAAAATGCGCGATGACGAGGATCGTGGAATGGCTGTGGTGGTGGGACAAGAGATGGGGGAAGGGTCAACAGTTGAATGTATCTCTCGGATTTACAAAGTTCAGCCAGCGAAGGTAGTCGAAATAAACGCCCTGGTACTTAACTACTGACTGCTTCGACCTCATTCTCTCTGCGTCACGCAACAGTACAATGTTCCAACTGTTCTGCCAACTGACGAGATGCGACAGAGTTAAACAAGCGAGCATTTTGCCCTACGGAAACGATGATTATAGGATTTAATGGGTAGCGAATTAGGATAGGCAGCGGAATATACCTTAATAACTGCTTATGCATTCTCGTTTTATTGTATTTAGAAATTTTTTTGATTGATATCTGTAGCTTTTTCCAATATGTATTTTTATTTCAAGTACTGCAGCAAAACCCGTTTATCAAAATGCAGGTTTCTTGAACTTCCCCCAAAAAATAGAAATGGTGGTTAGGAGTTCGTCTCTTTTAACTAACCTGAGGCCCAACTTACCATTCTGGAATAAAGTTAGTATAGTCCGCGGCGCGAAGCGCCGCACACACCTTCAATTTACATGTGGAACAACTTACTCCCAGCAGCCGCGGGAAACAAACGCAATTACATTTTTCCAATTGACACTTACTTGGACAAATTTTTTCGACAACCATTTCTACTTCTCTACCCCCAAAACACCTATAGCCACCGTTTATGTGGGAAAAATGCTGGGACTAGGGGTACATGAGGTGCATTGCTTAAACAACCTTTTACACCGAGTGTGTCAAAGCGGAGCAGAGCGTTAGTAAAATTGGCCTAGAAATGAGGCCTAAGGCAGAGCGGAACGAGTAAGTCCCGTAAGCGGTCGGTGAACTTTCATTAACGAGCAAATACCTCTGTCCAGTGGGAACCCAGAACGCCAGACAACGAGACTTCTATTGCACCTTTCTAGTCTGAACTGCTTTCCGCAACTCCCCTATTGGTTTCTGATCGGTGGCAATTAGGAAAATGCGTCCTTATAAGGATGCAGAAATAGCCGTGGTGACAGATGAGAAGCGTCATCAGTGCAGCCATAGGAGGTTGTCCGAATAAATGCCCTGGTACTTAACCACTGACTGATTCGAACTCATTTTCTCTCTCTCTCTCTCTCTCTCTCTGATGCAGTAGTCAAACTGTTCCAAAAAATTACCAAGTTAGTAGGTGCAACGGCTAACAGAGCTAAACAATCAAACGCTGTCATTCTTCTGCTGAATTTGACAGTGGAGCGGATTGCTTACTGCGTGTTTTTCCGCCCACAGTTCTCCTCTCCTCCTCCTCCTTCTTCCCCTTCTCCTCCGCTTCCTACCCCTCGAAACAGGGTTTAATCAATTAGCGGACGATTGTGCTGCTGCCCTGGGTGCAAGCAAAAACCTCGTTCACAAAAACTGGAACTTCTTTGAACGAACTTTGCCGTCAAATTGCCCAGCTTTGCAGTTGTGTTGTCAAAAGGCCTCCGATTTCACGCTCCCGAAAAAAAATCCCTTACGATTAGGTCCCTCAGTTGCTGCGTCTCCTCCGAATGTTCCTTTAGGGGTGCTTTTTGGAGCCATAAAGCATTCAATGGCTTCCACTAGCTGGAAGCCGAAAAGGATTAAGACCAGATTATTCGCAAAAATTCGACTTGAATAGTGATGTTTGCGCTTGTGCCGAAGCTTCAGTAAGACAGTGGAGCTAATGAGACTATTAAAGTCCCGCGTTTGTCAACTCAAACACTGGAACAAGAACTCTAGTAACTTGCCGTTTCAGATTCACAATCAAACGCATCATCAGAGATAGTAACTGGCAGATATTTACGAAGGCTTTAGCTGTCAGGCATATTGAAAAGTTATGCAAAAGACATTTCGCTACACCACTGTTTACTTTCAAAAAGCGAACCTACCACACACAAATTACTAGAATATCCAATAAAACAACTAAAATAAGTGTTTACGTTTGAAGGGTTACTTAGGCAGTGACGTACGATTAATAAGCGTCAGCCATACTTCAAGGAGAGTTCAGTCATTTCAGTTGGCCGACTTTTAAAAGTGTTTTTCTGCGGTCATCTGTGAAGCCAATTTTCTGCATAAATGATCACATTGTGTGTTATGATTTCCCTACTTTCGTCTTCGATGCATTTAGAGGTGGAAACATATTTGAAAGCAAGCATACGCCAAAACATTCTTTTTGTACTCTCTTTTAGCAAGGTACGTTATCTTCAAATATATTTCTTCGAAAAGTGCTTTCTTTGAGTAAAACAGTTTATGAGATTGGCGAAGATCATGAAATGTCCATTCATAAGGCATTATATCTGGCAATTTATTAATGTTGTTTTCAACACCTACAACCTAACCCACATGCAGAGTTACATTTCATGAGAGAAATGTGACCTATTCCAGCTAACGGAGAGAAATAAGTGATTTCCCTAAGATTGAATGTAAACAGCATGAAGCTTGAAAAGTTGACATGCAAATGCAAAGTCGGAACCGATGCAAAATTATTCGATAACTTCGAAGTCTATTTTAAACCGATATGTACTAATTATTAAATATATAATTATTTAATAAGGCGTAATCTTCGCCCAACCTAATAGAATATAGAATATCTTCCTGCACGTCTCCAATAAAATATATTTAGAAGTTATGACAGCACCGAAAATCAATGGCAAATAGTTATTTTTAAATTTCATAGGGAGAGCGTAATTTCGGCTACAAATTGTTTGAATAATCTTATGTTTCGTTACATAAACGCGCGCCATAAATAGTTCGTTTTTAGATTATATTTTATTGATGACTAACAGTTTATTTTATTTAAGTTTCAGGTTAGTTTTCGGTTAAGGTAGGTAGGCTTATT
Source organism: Ligula intestinalis (assembly GCA_036362985.1). Classification (NCBI taxonomy): domain Eukaryota; kingdom Metazoa; phylum Platyhelminthes; class Cestoda; order Diphyllobothriidea; family Diphyllobothriidae; genus Ligula; species Ligula intestinalis. The sequence goes on from JAYGXS010000005.1 coordinate 4,235,296, forward strand.
TTACTTTACGTTTATTTGGTAAATTAACGTTGGTTTTAGTTTAATTTGTACTTAATTTAAAATTTAATAGTGGCATACGGTCTTTGTTCTCTTTTTGCTTCACTTTGCTTGAATCTCGGAAATTCGTAGTGTTTTATTCTGATTGTCCGAGTTAAGAAGTTCCTGATATTTGCGTACTTGCACATTTAACTTATGCGCGCATTTTCGTTGCATAACAGTGGATAATTTAAATAATAATTTGCATATTTTCTAAGTTTACATGCTATTCTATTTTATTTATATTTCCATTTCTCTTTAATTCCCAAACTTTATGATCTTTATAATCACTGACTTCCTATTACACAAGGATGGGGTTTTGGTGTGCCCTTTTGGGACCTAAATTAAACTTCGACAAAATGTAGTTTTTTGCAGGCCGCCGAAAGTTGTCTCGTCTTAAAGTAAGCATCTTGATGGGATTTAAATATCTTGGGTCTAAGCCGCAAGCTAATAAATATTTCGATCCTACTTAAGTTATGTTTCAAAACGAAATTTCAGTTAAAATTTCATCAAACAACATAGATACGGTCTGGCTAAGAGTTGTTAGTTGAAAATAGTTCACAGCAATTGACCAGTTAATGTGGAGCCCATAGCAACTTGAAAAGAGCCTCTTCCGGATAAATATTCGCTTCAATCCACACTCCAGCCTTCCAATTCAGGAGATTTTAATTGTGCGACTAAGTGCTTGAACGTTGTTGTGTTCTCGAGAACTACCATTCCCCCGAAACAGCAGACGGAAGAACAGTGAATGGATAAGTAGGCAGTCCAGCGGGAAGGCCGCTAAGCACGCAATTCAGGCGTGCATCAAAAGGCAGTCTCTGTTCAATTTATTAGAGCGCAAGGAAGGAATTTCTGGCCAGGAGACTGCGAGGGGGAGTGCGAGAACGGGCATGGAGTGTGTGTGTGTGTGTGTTTAAAGCCCAAAAAGTCGGTTGCCTAGGGTGACTTGGCCTACTAGGACTGTTTAAACCCAAGCGGTCGGCTACTTCATTCCAGTAGAGAACAAAAAAGTCACTTAGTGGTTTCACCGGTAAGCGAACCCTTACCGGAAGCTCCGGAGTTCGCAATTTCTTCTTCCTTACAACAAGAACCTGCGGCACGCATATTTGCATCTATTTGTGAGGATTTGAGGTGCGATGCGCTTCGTTCGGCCTTACTTTTATGTACTGGACAGGAAGCATGTAAACTCGAGCTTTCTTTGTGTCATCTCTTCACTCTCCACTCTGATGGCCTACGATCGCCAAACGAATGCTTGTTTGCTAAATTTGCTGATAATATGGTTGTTGGCAACCCTGAAAAGTCACTCACTTCTAAAAATACTGAAGGATGGGCTAGATCATGTCTTAACATGGTCGTCAGCAAATGGCCTACTACTTAACGAGCGAAAGTCATTCCAGTGTATATTTCGACTTCTTCCCTCTCCCATTCCCGAAATTATTGACAGACTGCTCACCAAAGTATCCCATTTCTGATACCTTTGTGTTACACTAGCATTCAACTTTACATTTTCTCTGCTTATACAAGGCCTTTTTATCAAAATCCGTAAACTTTATATTATATCCGCTTCTTGCGTTCATATCACACACCGCAAGCCCTAATCTGGCGTTTTAACGATGCCTGTATTCTACCCTTATTCTTTACTGCTCTCCGGTTATTTTTCCAGCCTTACTTATAAAACGCCTAGTAATTTTTAAACGTAGCCTCCGAATGCTTTCTTCATCTGCCAGTATTTCCTATGTTTTTTAGCTGAAATTATAATACAGCGCCATTTTAAAATGGTCAAGTAATTTTCTGATCGCATTCTTAATGAGGTCGTTCATCGTCTCCACTCTGAAATAATGACTGCGAAGTCTTTCAGTCCTATGCGTCGAGGTTTCCTTCATATGTCTTGCCGCACATCAGCATATCAGCACTCAGAACTCCCATTCCTAGCACGCTACCTTGCGTTTGAAGAAGCAGAAGTTAAGGAGTCGAAAGCTGATCTGTCTCCGTAGTCTATTTGGATATCGTGTAAAACTTGAATTGTGAGTATTGCAGGACCTTTGACCTTTGACCTTTTAACATGACCCCTTATTTGCCTTATCATTTGCTCTCCGTAAATGGAGCCATTTTGGCTAAAATTTCAGGATATTACAATCCTAAATTTAGCATTTTTCTGCATTTTACGCATTTATAGGGCTCATACTCTGACCAACTCACTTGATTACTCTCAAATGCCAAACTCAGCACAGACTGCCTCATTCTCATTCTCTTCCATAAACCAACCGCCGTTTCAGGCCAGGTTCTGGCAATAAGACGCATCCCAATATTGAACAACATGCTGATACTATTTGTTATACCCCTACGGTCAGTTCACCACCTTTTGGTTCTTCATCAAATCGTTTTAGTTCTTTGATTCCAAATATGCTAGCAACTCAAAGAATCTCCCACTAGTAATTTGGTTGCTATCTTAATTATCGGCTTAATTATCGGCTTATAAGCAAATTTACGTCACCATTTAAATGTGGAAGAAATATAGTCCTTATTATTCGTTTCCTTCCCAAACACGCATCAATTGGAGTCTGGAAATGACCCTCCTAGTATCTAAGGCGGTTCCATTGATATCAAATTTGCTTCTAGCTATGTATTCCTCATCGTCTGCAAAATCAATCTTCACGGCCGTTCTTTGTTCACTCTTCTTTTCTACCTTATTCGGAAATCACAGAAAAGTAGTTAATCCAGTAGTTACTCTATTTGTATGCGGCAACTTACAGTTTCACTGTATCAAGCGATGACATACACGGTCGTCAAGCAAGTTTGACCCCCAAGCGAAAACATGCTCTGTTTCTTCTACGCATTCTGGGACAATCTTTATTCTAAACCACCGTCTTGGATGACTCTAAATGTTCTCTTCCCACAAAGTCACTGTTAGTGTTCTAAGACGGCCGTTAAAAAGCATAATCCAACTTATTGAAAGACATATGCTTCGCGAAAACATGTCACCAAGAAATGGCCACTTTAAGGACTGGAGTCATATTAAATGATATGGAATTGAATTTTGTCTATAAAAATATCATAAAGACATAGCTTCCCTGGATTTCCTTTGCTGTCAAAAACATCAGTTCAGCTTTCCTTTAGGTGTGTTACTAACGGTTATATTCGTCAGTAATATCCTTCAGCCTATATCCGTAGCCGCCTTGTGGTGTAGGCTCAAGTGTGAGTTCCATGAGCGGACGAGTGTCTCCTCTAACAGATCGGTGTACGTGTATCTGCCACTCTATATCCCCGATCTAATGCTGGCAAGGCAACGGGCGTTTGACTTTGATCAGAGAGGTCACGAGTTTGAAGCTCGGGTGTGACTAGCTGACGATGGCTAATAAGCCAGAAATGGCAATCCTAGTCTTATTTGTTTTTGTCAGTAATGGCCTTCTGCCTATATCCTTAACCACCTTGCAGTGTAGGCTAGAGTGTGGGCTCAAATAGCACCCTGTACGGCGAATGTGTCCTCTAACAGATCGGTGTACGCGAATCTGCCACTATATATATACTTAACTTTTCCCTATTTCATAGCCTGAGTGAACCAGTTGGTACCGCATTTTGGCCCGTTGTAAGGACATTATACGTCAAATGTGTAGACCACGTAAGAGTTGAAATGCTGCAAAACTTATGGCAAAAACGACGATAAAAAATCATCTTAACTGCTTCCTTAGAACTTTGACCATATTCAATTTTTGTGACCCCAGTTGGACATCCAGGAAGATTAGAGCGAGCCACGCTTTCCCAATATCGACTGAAAAAGTACAAAAAATCGTTTGATCAAAAAGGACTTAGTGGTGAGCGGCCTCTCGTATGATTTCACTCAAACGTTTCTGTCATACGTAAGGTTTAATATGTCTCTTGTAGACGATTCGTTATCTATTATTATATTGTCAAACACATTTGTGCAATTTAAATCGCCTCCGGTTTTCGTAACCTAAACATGACCGTGGACGCGCTTTGTGAGCCAATGGGCTAGTGTGCGGGGGCATTCAGTGTCATTTACGAGACTTTGCTGCATATGCGGTATTTTCTGTCATTGGCTAAACAGTTTTATATGACGGTACATGTTCATTTTCATCTTTTCTCTTCAGGAGTTTTAGTGCGAAAATGTGAACTATGAATGTTGCGTGAGACAGAATACCCCTTTCGAATTTTTAACTAAAAATTAAGATAAATGCCAGCGAAAAATAGAGTCTTTTATCTTGCTCATTGACGCATCTGCAACCTTGACCTCTTCTGGATCGCGACCTAAGAAATATATTAGGTCTACGTAATGTGCGTACCCGCTGTCAAAGAATAAACCCACCATCAATAACATCTAATTTCACCAGCGATTTGATCAATGTCTTTCACAAAATGTTAATTTCCATCTTTGTAGAGGGATTATTGGAACCACAGTTTAAACAATATCGAACCACAGGGCAAAACGAAAGCAAACTACAGTGTTAATGTTCCCGTTTTATGAGAAATCGTCTTCCGTATTGAGTGTTGGAGTAAAAGGAGCAACCAAAGCCTCTGTGGCCGGAAACACATCCTCTCGCAAAACTTATTTGCATTTAAATAAATTTCCTGCACCATCGGCTTGGCAAACCGTGAAAGAAATGAAGTATGCAGGGTAGGTAATCCACTGGCGGTAACGACTGTGAAACGTCATGGCGAAAACAGTATTTTCAGAATAAAAAGTACTGCTATTACAACACCAACTGGTGGCCTACTTAACGTAGATTTTATATCTGCTTAAATGTGCAGGTCAAAATTTGAGTGAGGGATTTTGCACGCATTGCAGTTTGTTTATGTTGTTCACTAAGTTGAATTGAGGCGTAAAATGCTGTTAACTAAAAACAATATCAGTTCAGATCAGTAAACTGGGGGTAAATAGGGGGGACAGAATTGGGTCAAATCAAACAATTGTTGATATCCAAGCCATTTTCCATGTTTTAAAACTTTGCAGACACAAAATGTTGTTTGTGCCTCTAACAGAACAGTATCAAAAACCAGAAACAAAACAGAAAATTGTGTTTTGGCTTCATTAAATTTAGGTAAGTGTAAGTATGAGATAACGCATTATTGTAGAGAAAAGAAGTGCAAAGTCAGTTAACAAAATGTCATCCTGCAGTTCTTTTAAGTTTTGTGCCAAAATGATAAGGACGTTTGTTCTGGACGTTTATTTTCCTCGACAGTGATTTGACGTGTTTTGGTGATTCATGACCCAAACAGGCACCTGCATAAGAAGGGATCTTTACAATCTCATCACTTAGGCAATTTTTTTTAAAAAATATCTGGCAACAACAGCTGATGTAGGCCCCTCATTAATCCCTACTCCTTGCATGCTTCCCTACGAAAATGGAGGCTATAGGGTTTAATGGGTGCGAAATTAGGACACACAGTGGAATGTACTTGTATAAATGCTTAGTGCATTTTTATTTTACTGTATTTAGAAGTGTTGTTGACTTCTATCTCTAGATCTTCCTAATCGGTATTATTGTTTAACTTATTGCGGAAAAATCCGATTATCAAATTGCAGGTATATTGAGTTTTCAGGAAAATTTAAATGGTGGTAAGGAGGTCATCTAATTCAACTTAACTGAGATCCAACTTACGTTTTGGCGTTATATTAGTATATTTTGTGGCGTGAAGCGCCGCGCACACCTTCAATTTACATGCGGAACAACTTACTCACAGCGGCCACCGGAAGCAACTTCACCTAGACATTTTTTAATTAACACTTCTACAAATTTCCTTTTTTGCCTATCCTGTTTCCCTACCCCTTAAACTATAAAACCACCGTTTTTGCAGGACAAAATGCTAAGACGAGGGGTAATTGAGTGCACCTACGTAAGCTTCATTTGCCAAATAACCTATTTTGAAGTTTTAAGTAAACAGTTAGGACAATATCTGCATATAGGGACAAACGAATAAAAACACTGAAATTCGTAGTGTGAAGCAGAATTATAAGAACAATGTGAGGCTAGTCGCATTCGAACTCTTGAAATAATTATGCAGGAATGCGGCAGAAGGATATTTCGCACAATATACACAAGACGGTATCCTTATGATTGCACATTACACATTGATTGTAATTTATTAGTAACGGACCGGCATGGGCAAACCTAAGCTTACCAAATGCCTTACTACAGTGATGACCCAATTGGCTAATCAAGTAAAAATCTGGTTCAGTTAGTCCAGCGTATCTCAAAGGATGGAGAAACAAAAAAAACTGAAGGGGTTTGGAAAATCATTTTCTATTACGAACTGGAACTTTAGACTGTTCCGTAACAACAGTACTTGAAATTGCGCATAATACGTCAGCGTCTATCCGAAAGCTTCACAAAGTGATAATTTTCAAATGCAATTTTACTTGTACTGCTTTATACCCTCAGTGCTTTGCGTGAACACACTACTCCTACATTTAAAGTTTTCTTAGATGCTCTGATTTTTCACTTTTTCGAAATTTTCTGCTTTTCTAAAAAATCTACTTTTACTTTACCACATAATATTAATTGATAAAACACAGTATGTTTGCTTTTTTATAAGGATGTTTACTTTTATAGATTAATAATTTAGGGAACGTAGCTTGGGCTATTTTGCGAACCAAGGACTTCCTTAAAAAAAACCCCTTAGATTTCATCATTTAAATAACTTCCTCGACGTGTACTGAGAACATATCCAGCAGAAGAAATGAAACCAATGGAGCAGAGATTGTCTAAGTTCTCCTTGCCACCATCATAACGCAGGAAAAACATTGGTGGCTTGGCTTTGGGCTAAATTCCAACAAAATTTTGGTGGCGGTTAGGGTTCGGCATGGGATTAAGACTAAGATACGGACATATCATCCCTTAAAAAACTTTAGGGAACAACCAGCTTAATCGCTTGGGAGGGGCGTTCCTGTCTCAGTTTCGTGTCAGGAATGCCCTATTAGCACTCATGGCCAGCAAATTGTATAGTCAGTACAGCTGCGGGATGAAAAACTATGTAAAAGAAACCGGTCAGTGGCTACCAACGCAAATGCATGAGCATTACCCAGCCGTAAGAGGGTTGGACCCAAATTTGGAGGAAGCAACCTTGGCTTTAGAAATGGGGCACGACTTCAAATTTGATGCGTTCGAAATTGTGGGCCGAAATGGTGATCACACACATCAAGGCAAATCAAAGATGCCTGGATGTTGACCGACTGTTCAATAAACCGCAACATAAATTTACCTGTCCCCTGAGCTGTTTTTAAAACCTTATTATCAGGAAGCAATCAGGGCAGTCGGGGATGTCAACTAGCACCACGGTCAAAATGTATGAGCCTGAAATAATCGAGGCTGATAAACGGGACGATAACAGATGGCCGATACACGCGTGAGAGCGCAGTATAAAACAAGCACTACGAGATCAGACGAGGCTACCGGAAGGGTCTGCAGCGAAGAAAAAAGCGATGATGGGATGCAAGCCACAGAATGCGGATTCAACCGGGATTGGCAGAATCTACACACTGAAAAAGAGCCAGAAAATGCATTCGCTGAAGGCGAGTAGCCGGAAAAAAATTATCCGAAACGCCAGAATTACAATAAATTTCTCCCGGCAAACACTCTTCTTTGTTCTGACTTACTATCTGAGAATCGTATTTTTATCACTATAACTAATAACATTCGATGCTAATGGTTATTCTTCGTACACAGGTGTCTCAGGAAGTGCCGCTCTGAGGTGTCGACCGAAGAGAAACCGAAGTTCTGGCTGTCAATTCCCTATGTGAAGAATGTCTCAGAGGCGACTGCAAGACTGCTGAAACCGTTAGGGATTGGCGTGGCTCATAAACTGAGACTGACTATCAGACAACGAGTTATGAAACGTAAAGATCCGCTACCAGTGACCGAACAATCAGCTGTGGCCAACAGCATCCCTTGCCAAGATTGCGATGCAAGGTATGTCGGTGAAACGGGCAAACGTCTTGGCACGAGGTTGCATGAACAGCAGCTAGAAATCAACCGCAAAGACGAGCATTCTATGGTTTACGGCCACGTGCAGCAGCGGAAACATGTTTTCAGCTTTGAGAATTCCAGGGTGATCGGCAGGGACAGCGACAAAATGACTAGACTAGTGCTCGAAAGTCGATCATCGACTGGCACCTCCAACAGAGCAATTGAGTTGAATCCCGCCTACCAAGCCATCCGCGCAAGGCTCACGCCCGCACAGAACGGGGCACTAAGGCGGAAGGGTGGCGACAGTCTGCCACAGTGAGCGGTGTTGGCAAACGGCACGAGTCAAATGACCGACGTGGCATGGGTTCTCATGAGGGCAACTGTGAGACAGCGAACGAGGGGAGGCCGACGAAAGCGCACGCGAGGACGCGAACGCGAAGGAGTTGGAGGAACAGGCCGACGTAGCGCCAACAACAGTGGAGAGGATGGTGCGAATCAACAGTCAACGGACGGACAAGCGCATGGGCATCGCACTTGGGATAACACCCGGCTCGCGGCGAGGCACGTTGATTCAAGGCCATAGGAGGAGTAAGCACCACTCTCTGACGATCAAAATGAGCATGTTTTCGAAGCTTCAGCAAGAATACAATTTGGTCCCAGCACTTGCCCCTTCTTCTTCCTCTTCCGGGGATGATGAGCATGTTATTATATCTGGACTCCGAATATTTGCGCATATATGAATATTTTGTGTAAACGTGAACATCAAACGCTCGTGCAACCATACTCACGCAGAATCGAATGCTGGAGACAACGGACGCAATGGGTAGGATAAGGCTGGCGTGTAGGTAGGCGTGTAATACGGTTTAATTCAGTGCCAAACTTCAAGCCCACTAAAACAATTACGGTGGGCTTTTAAGTATCTTTTTGTTGTCAACGCGTTTCCGCCCTTTAAACTTCTCCGGCCCCTGTCGCTACCGTTCCCGTCTTTTTTTGTCGGTAGTGTCCGTTAGTATATTCGTAAAATCATTCGTTGACTAATCGTGTTTGAAGACCATTTTATTGGGATGCATCGGTAACTGCCGTTGACGTATGCCTGGTTGATGACATCATACAGGCTAGAAACCAAGTAACTAAGTAACCGGTGAGTTAAAACTCCCAGTATATTGGCCAATCAGATGACACCAGCTGGCCAGTGGAAAGTGCATGCAAAACGTAAGCAGTGCGTGCCCTAGATCTGACTACTCTCGAGCAAACAGGTTGATTAAAAGTCAGCCCCGTATGCCATTCAGTTAGGAGATGGCTGTCAGGCAGACTCAGGCGGAGCGAAGAGCATCCGGAAATCATAACGGTACGGCATGCAATTGTGATTTGCTCTGTGCAGTTGAAAAGTGTGCCTCTAATGTCGGGAAAATGGAGACGTTGTGATTGGAACATTACTGTTATTCATCTGACATGTAAGACTAGCTCCCGTCATCAGAGAGAGAGAAAGCATCAGATATGGGTCTGTCTGTTAGAATGTGGGTCCAAAAAGACAAGCGAGGAAAATAGCTTTTTACAGCGATCGTATTTCTCGCTACCTGTGCGTAATGTTCTTATGCTAAAAGGCAGTTAACGCACAGTTTTTATCTAGCAATCCGGTGCTGTCGAACTGAATATGTGGAAAAGGGGTAAAGGTAGATCCTCCCCCGCAGCACAGGTAATAACTAAAAGCTCACGCACGTGATTCGCCGGGATTCCAAGACTGAAAACCACAAAGCTCGAGAGACTGACCAACGAGATAAAATTAGCCATTATTTTTTTGGGGAATTGAAAAAAGCGTATTTTTTAGTTCCTTAACAAAATGAAGTTCAATACTCAATGAATTTTAAGTGATAGAGCTGTCTAGCAGCCAAATTTTCTAAGGTTCTTTCGCATGGGATGATGATGATGATGATGATGATGATGATGATGAGGATGAGGATGAGGATGATGATGATGATGATGATGATGATGATG
>JAYGXS010000005.1:4245348-4302440 GCA_036362985.1 Ligula intestinalis
ATGATGATGCTGATGATGATGATGTTGAGGATGATGATGATGATGATGATGATGATGATGATGATGATGATGATGATGATGATGATGATGATGATGATGATGATGATGATGATGATGATGATGATGATGATGATGATGATGATGAGGATGATGATGATGATAATGATGAACAACCGAATCGGTTAATGCGGGAAAGTGGTGAACATACGCGATATTAGAAACACTGCATTTGCAAGGGCTCTTTTTCTTCATATCAACCATTTAAAAACGTGGGTTTTACAGGAAATTCATCCTGCTAAAGAGTGATTTGGTTACTGAGCCAGCCGGTGGAAGAATCGAGGTAGTTGCAAACCCCTGTTTTTTAGTTCAATGTTTGTAGCTTAACAAATTAGAGCTGCCGCTGATATAAATAATACAGCGCGCAAATACACAGCGGGATTGAAACCCGCCGGTGACTTTTCAGAAGGCAAAGCGTAGCAAGACGGCTTAAATTATGCATATCAGCTTTTTTGCCAGTGTGCGCTACGGAAATAACCAGCCAGCGCAAAAATCACCACCAAATTATGTCAGGCATGTCAAGAAGCTAGTAAAATAAGGTACATACACTTTCTAATTTCTTGGTTGTCGGCTACGGCTGCTAAATTGCAACAAAATTTGTAATTACATAAGAATATACTGATTTGGAAATGGCAAGGCTGTTTTGACGATTTTCATCTAAGTCCAAAAAGTGGGTTTCTACCTTCAAATTTTGCTGAAAATTAATCTCTTAATGTGAACAGCAGACGTAAGAACACTTAGCAGCATGCCTCCGCTGTAAGAACCAATGGACTTTCTCAAGACTGGCCGTCATGTCTGCTAGATGGATGAGCACTTTCGTCATTGCTCTTGGTCAGTTTTGATATATCTGAGAAAAAAGAACCATCGGAACATACAGAACTTTTTCTTGAAAAGACTGGGGTTAAAGGGCTGTGATCAGCCGTTTCAGTGGCTTAGCTTCTTCGGAGAAGCAGGCGTTGTTTCATCTTTGAGTCCATTTTTAATGAGAACATATTGCTCGTTTTATATGTTTGCTGTTTTTTCCGGCTATTTTTCCCTCAGAGTGCTGCTTAGCAGACCCAATAAAGGTCTTACGCATTTTGTTTTGCAGCTGTTGGGCATTCTGCCTTTCAGATTAAAATAACACTATTCAGCGCAATAGCCCTCTGCACCATAGGTTTCATGGCTGATGGTTACTGCCAAGAATGCAGCTTAAGCAGGGCAGACTTACACAAGCCTGACTGATTTTGCACAGCCAACTCTCAGTCCACCGTTAGTGATGGCATTAGAAATGGTTGTTCTTCCCTTATTAATGAAGTGGCCAAAGTTTGGGCTTGGTAGGTAGTCAACTGACGATATCGGCTCATTGACTGGCACTCCCTACCTTATGGCCCCTAACCCCAAATTCTGCCTCACCGTGGTCAGAACGAAAGGTTTAAATCCTTCCCTTTTCTTAACTATATTTGTATACCTCAGACAAATTTGCTCATTTAATTCACCCTCAAACATCCTCTTTGGCGTTTATCGGCAAACACCGCTGTTAGCCAAAATAATCACATTTACAGGAACCGTAAAACCTGGCCATCAACTTGCCTAAGTGCTCAGGACTTCAAGGCCACAAAGTTGCCTGAAATATATTTAAAACCTCGCGCCTATGGTAACTTGGATGGAAATTCTAAAAATATTAAGAAATTACTCGTTGTGTGGTCAGTGGCAAGCGGTTTTGCAGGATGTTTCGAGGGGTGCAGACTTATGAATGTTTCTTCCTACATTTCTATGTAAACTGCTTCCTAAAACCCCTTTAAACACGTGGTTGAGCGGCCTATGATTCTCACGCACTTGAGGAAGCTGTCCGTTGCTTCTGATATTCATACAACTGACCATTGAGGTACTCCGGATGTGAAGGTGGACTAGTCTGCCGTATGAATTCGTCAGTCCTTTGCTAATGCGGCTGCTGACCTTAGAAGTAGCTTTTCTGATTAAATATGTGCGCTCAGGGATAAATCACGAGACAGATTTGCTAAAACAACAAAGCCAGACAGATCAAGGCATGGTAGGCGTGATTCGGGCTAGACTCCGATAGTAAGCAGCGCTGCGGTGTCACGCCTAGGCTCCAGCTCACGCCGAGCCAGCCATCGGCGACAAATGTATGCAACAGAGGGCTGATACACTCGGACAGTGGTCTGGTGCTCAGAAGGGGGAGGAGAGACAGAGTGATGTCGACTTTGAGGACTGCGTCCCGCTAGCACTTAGCACAGGCACACCCCTAACTAGAGCCAATATGAAGCGCTTTCAACTGAAGGGATAACGCGGTCCACTCAAGACGCTAGGTAGCCTTCATGCTGCCTCTAGAGCACCAGTCCCCCTCCCATAACTAGCGAGCAGAAGCCCGTATTTCCTGATGTTGAGCAAACTTGGGCTATTGTGTGCGAATCAGGCGTGCAGAGCAAGTGCAGGCAAGCTAAGTAGATTAGTCAGGAAGCATGTACAGTAGACGCCAAAGATCATGCAAAATTCCTACATATGCGAAAGATTGATACTCATTCGGTAATGGACATTGACTCAGGTTGTGATGCTGATTTTCGTTTAGTCTATTCTGACGTCATTTCAGTCAAAATAGGATGTGAGCTTTTTAATGAACTTCGTTTTGATCAGAAGCAGAACGTATATACTGTAGAAAGTAAATACTTAAGTACCATACGTATTTATTGTTGATTTTGACTGTCTTTATAAAAACAAAATTTTTTTGGAAAAACACGCACGAAAAAATATTTATTTTTACTTTTTTGCGAGTAAACTACGCCTTATTTAAATTTAAGCTCAAAGAAAGGGTAGCTTTTGGTTTTAAAAAATTTGCTCAATTGCCGAATAATTTTCTAACCTAGTGAATGATATAATTGAATTCAAATTTAAAAACTGCGCACTGTGTACATCTTGCTTAAGGAAAAGTATGTTTTCGCCTACAGTTTGAGAAAAGAGTCACATAATTGTCATAAAATATTGAAATAAATGGAGAACATATTTATGCAGTATAGGCAGCATTAATAAATTAACGGATACGATGTATTATGAATGTACGCCTCACAATTGTAAAAAGCTCATAGTTAGAAACTTTTTTAAAACTGAAAACTGCCCTTTATTTGAGTATAAAATTTAAATGAGACGTAATTTGCTATAAAACAAGTGCGCGAAATAATTTTGTCGTCCATGTTTTCCTTAAAATATATTTGAATTCATAAAGGCAGTCAAAATAAACGGTAAAAGGCATACTGGTTAAGTAGCCAGTTTTTACAACAGATATGTTTTGCTAGTCGCCAGAACGATGCGCGTTAAAAAGCCCGCATCCTATCCTGACTGACATGATTGCAGAATGGACAACAAGATAATCAGTACAACAACTTGAGTCAATGCCGATTACCAAATGAGTATCAACCTTTTGCATATGTCGGAATGTTGCTCGATCTTTGGCGTCTACTGTACGAGCTCACATTCAGTCTTCCTGACTGTGTCTTAGCACAGAGCACAGATGGGTAAGGGAGAAAAGATTGCGATATATGCAGCACAATTCACTGTCCCATCACCCACCATGCTGTGGATTAAATATGCGCGTCATCATCATCTGTGACCTTCAGGTCATCGGGGTGCAGGGAGACTGATTTTTGGAACACAAAACCATGTTCCATAGCTCCTTTTTAATTTAACCTTTGTGGTATTATTAGAAGGTTTTGCAGATTTGTTTAATTCAAGTTGGCCCAATTGTGAATGAACTCGACTAGTTTGGTGGGATTTGAACCCGCGCATCCGAGAAGACCTTTTGGATGTCAATTTTCTAACTGCTAAGCTACAAAGGCCCCACCTCGCACCGTGAAGTTAATTACACTTGGGTCGATATTACCCGTCTTACTTTACCGCCCATTTGAAATCCAGCAATACGGAACAGTTAGCCGACTGCCCAAGCAGGATTTCCTAAGCAGTCATCTGGAATCCACCAGAATGACTTCTAGGCTGACTTAATTATTAGGAGGTTTGGCAGATTTGCTCATGTTTTTTTCACAATTGGGTCAACTCAAACTCTGCGGTCTTGTCACTCATGCAAGATCCAGGCCTCTTATCTTCTTGATGTCAAAACGCTTGCCGCCCTTGGTTCGAATTCCACCGAGGCCACCGAGGTTTCCCCAATTTGGTCGAATTAATTATTCAAAGCCGCAAAAAAGCACCTTTTAAAACTTGGCATATTTTGCAGAATGCCAGGTGGTGTGCTACGGACATAAACAGACTGTTTGGCTTTGTTAACCACTACGCCTCTGTGTTTTGGCAATTTCTCGTCGTCAAAACAAAATTTCTGCAGGAGGAGGAGAGCATGCGGTAGATGCAGTGCAAGCCCGCTGTTACTGCAAAATAATTCATAGACAGGTTGCCTTCCTGTGACAGCCCTGCTGTGTGGAACGGTCTGGCCTTCGTTCTCCATGATATCCGCGATAGAATAGTGGTGAGTATCTCCGCCTGTCACGTGGAAGACCCGAGTTCAATTCCCGGTCGTGGAGCCAACTTTTTATGTAGTGCCAAGGCGTTTGCCTTTATTTCTTTGAGTAAATTTGACCTGACTTGAGGCATGTCATGTCAACTTCCAGATTTAAGCACACGGTTCACCGTGATTAGACCATGTCCACTGAGGCTGGAACCTGCACTTTGTTGGCGAGGAGTCCAACGCCCATTGAGGAACAGACTCGTTGTCCCATCGGTTGCGATCGTGCATATTCACAGAGGCATATGGGAATGAGTTCGAGCCCGAAGGTTTGCACAAACTTTGCGGAATTGAGTATAGCACAGGTGCCCTCCATTGTATTCTCGTTTAAAATTGTGGAACTCACAAAACGTCAAATTTCAAGGAAAAATGAGCGCTTCTGTAGCACTGCAGCACTGATCGGCGTGGAATGCAAAAAACAAAAGCTTAATGGCTTTACGTAAACATCGTGCAAGCACTTAGGGGGCAGGGCGTAACTGGCGAACAAAAAATCGTTCAAAAACAGAACGAATCTAGCAACATGGGTATTTGTCGGGCACCATTTTAAGGAAAGGTGAAACCACTTTAGGAGCCCAGCCTACCCAAATTCCAGCATAACCTTACAGGCTGTCCTGAGGCTTGCTGCCTGCGGCCGATTGTCACAATGACTCCTTCGTCTATGCGGACTGTCTCAATGTCTTATGTCTTCGCTGTGACTGTCCCCACGCGATGACCTAAAACCGTTGGACCGGACGCACATGCACTCGAGCCCATGCGCGTGCTGAACTCATCGCAGTTCCTCAAGGGCCACTTAGGTGCGCCACACAGTAGGTGACCTTATTTCAACGCACCCATTCATGCCACAAGCGAACGCACTTGACAATCACTTATAAGCAACTCCGACAGTGAGTTTCAACACGTAGTGGACACAGTCAGTCCACCTTACGACCCGGCTACGCCACCCGCCCACACATCAGCGCTTGACAACTCCAGCGGTACAAAAGCCATCCGAGCAGCAACTCCGGGTTTGGAAAGCAATACGCTCGCATTCGAGTGCCTTCCACAATTACGCCCTCCCTATTGTGTTCCTTTTTCGGGATTCCAAGGAGCGTAATTAGACGGTGACACAGAACCAGGTGCTGCCGTTACAACATGTTTTGTCAGACAGAATTGAGTCGAACGACTTCATTATTCGTTTATGAGTGCCTCGTACTAACCGAATACACGCTTATTTATATCTTGCTTGCATGGCGAGTCTGTTATAGCTTGGAAAACAATTTAACTGACACTTTCCTGTTCGCATGCCCTAGTTTCCTATGAGTTATCCTTCATTTCTCTCACTTTTGCAATGGTTGAATATGTCAGGGTGCGTTACTAAGCTAACAGTGATCCTGGATTAAAATCAGTTCCGTCAGAGACTTTGCTGGTTTATCAGCTGGTTATAAAACCTCTAGGTCTAAAGGTACCCTCAGGTTGCTGCCGTTAAAAGCTCGTGTACAGTTCATGTTGGCGTAGGTAGAAAAAATAACTCACATCTAAACTTGTCTGCCGGCTTTCCACTGGCCAGGGTGGACAGCGCGACCTTGAGGCCACTGACGGCGAGCCGGCCACAGTTGGTTGGATCGAGGATGTAGGTGAGCCAGCCGAGTAGGATCTCCGCGGCTTGGCTGAGCATGGGCGACTGAAGCGGCAGGATCTGTCGCTGACCGGAGGCGTCGCAGACTACCGGCGCGTCTGTCGGTGGCGGCAGATTGGCGTAGATGCGCCACAGCAGCTGTTCCGTGCCCTGGCGGTTGAGAGTGACTGACGGGTCGGCCAGATGTAGACCCACATCACGGAAGGTCTCCACAACGCGCCAGATATCCAGCGAACCCACTTTATAGAAATTATACCAAAGACGGCATTACAGACGCTGGTGGGGTGATTACAATGCCAAGCAGTGGACTACAGTGAGCCCTCCTCGAAAGCGAAAGATGCATTCCGGAACCTTCCGCGGTTGGGTGGAATTCGGCAAAATAGTAACTATGGTTGGGTTTTATTGTTGAAGTCCCCATGTGTCCTTCAGCATTCTTATGAAGAATTCAGCGTATGGATTCATATGCTTTTGGACATAAGGGAAGGTTTGTTGACTCTTAAACACATTGTTTACATTTATACGCACAAATATACACACCGTTTAACATTTAGGAGTTTTATTAAGCACGCAATGCAGCAATCCGCCAACAGCGTCATGTGTATGCCATTAACTGGGTTTACAGCTGAGGAAGGTAAAAAGGTCAATTTTCAGCAGAACTCCCTGAACCAGCGAAACATTCGCGATCGACATTTTCATAGATATTGATGTTGGTGATCTTTTGAATTGCATCCATGAATGTCAATAATCCCGATCTAAACTGGCAAGATGACAAAACCAGAGCTTAATGTTAAGGGGATCGGATCACGAACCAACAAGTCGCTGCTTCGAGCCTCAGGAGGTGCATTACCTGGAGTTGAGTATGACTCACTGAGGTTGCCTAGTCAGCCAGAAATGGCCATCCCAGTCTCATTTGACTTTGCAAGCAGTGCTCATCTGCATGCACTTATAGTCACTATACGGCGGCTGGCGGGACACGAGAGTGAGCCTCAAGGTAAAATAGGACGGGTGCGTTCCGCTAGCGACTGATTAGCGTTCATCAACAAATATTTGTTTGTACTTGCATCTAAAATCTGTGATAGAGTGAAGCCATGAACGTCGAAACGTGATATAGCGAGGGATGACTGTCTCTTCCAAATTGTTCTGCAAATTACTTTTCAGACCAATTTGCTTGTAAGGTCGTGGTATCAAGTCAGGTGTCCCTTTCCGAGACCTGAGTCAGTTCAGACTCAACTCAACACCAAAGGCCACCATCCTCTAAAGTTCAGTTCAGGGTAACCCACAAACATTGCACTTTTAACGTGTTAGCACGAGTTATGTGAACATTTACTTCTATGCTCACGGGGTTTTGAACGTATGAAGTATTATTTCAGGAGACTCGATGGTTCATTTTAACCCCAGCCTATGCATGTGATGCCCTGGGAACTTCTTAAGGTTAACAGTTTCACAAGAAATTTATATGTTATTTTCAGAAAAGTCGTTGATCTTCTGGTATTTTCTCTGCTTGAAGTTGAATGGCTGCGATCTCAGATAAAACTGTAACGGAAACTTAGTTAGAACCACTCGGGGAGGATTGAAGATCATGACATGCAACAGATTGCCGCGTGGCATAACCTTAAGATACTTCAGTCACAACAGGATGCGACCATTGAATGAACTTTTTACTGCTTGCTGCAAAAACCACAATCTGCAAGGACGACTCATAAACGTGTATGCATTTGTTTGCATTGATATAAGTTGTTCTTATAAGTTTAAATTACTATATGGACAACCTTTACAAGCATATTCCTTAGTTGAACTTCTAATACAGTAGGTTACCTAACTTATGAAATCGAACGGTTTTCACAAGTAACTCCTTCTTACTCTAACGCAGCCCAATCTGCGGCCCCAATTTTCTTACAGCAATAAAGCAATGGTTGTTCGCCATAAAAAGGCACATTGTGATTTATGAAGAAATATAAATTTTCATAGAAATACAAGCTTGTTTAGCAAATTGCAAAATTCCGAAAACAATGGAAATCGGGCGTATTAGGCAAACTTATGTTTTGCATGTAATGGAAGCCTGTTCATACAAAACCACCGATTAAGTAGAGCAGCACCAGTAAAATTGCGTTCGAAAATAATCCTTTTGTAAAGTTTTCGAATACGTATGCTTCCATTTTATGTGCAATAAAATGTAAGGCTATTATCGAACAGCCATAATTTCGAGTATGTATTCTAACACGTTTTCACGAGAACTGCTAGTTGTTTCTTTCGTTATGCATTGCTTGAGTAACGTTGGAATAAGGCAGCCACGCTGTCGCTTGATATGGCCCATTGGGAGATCACAAGTGTAATATATGTCTTAAGCTCACGTGCGGACATGCCGGTCAGTGACTAATATATTTAAATGGCATTGTCAGGTACTACTGTTAACGTACCATTTTTTGTACACTAAGAGTAGTTGCCTTCCGCCACATTGTTTTTTAATTATTTTGATATTTCAATTACGAAGAGGTTCAGACCTTCCTTCAAATACTAATTAAGACTTTACGATTTTCACTGGCTTCAGCTGATTAAAACTAAATAATTATCTAATTCTACGTGCTTACCAAAACCGTCAAAATATGATATTCCCTAAAAGAATTGAACTTAATAACGAACTTTTAAACATTTTTTCTTATGCAGCTCTCTTTGTGTGTCATGGATTCAGAACCACCCAAAAATGCCAACTCATTGCCGATGAGAATGAAGGTCCACAAAAACATTCATGAATGAATTTGCCTTAAATTCATTAAAAAACGTTTTATGGAAACTTAGCTCTTGAAAGATAGCTTGAATTATATATTTTGACGTCGGATGTCTGCGTACTTTATTTTTTGAGCATTAAGTCAAGATAGAAATGAGAAATTTTGGCCAGTTTATTTATTTCCCTAAAAATTATGGACACATCTTCTGTCGTAAATAAAGGAACTTATCTTTCTTTTTAAATCGGAACGGTTTTCAGTATATTTGGTTACTTCTAGGCTAAGCTCTACAATAACAAATGCAGAGCAGAGTGGAAATAAAACTAACGGCGATTTTTTGAAAAAAACGGTATAGTAATGTCCCGCGGAAACTCACTCAAATATGTGTTAGGTTTACTGTCTTTAACTTTTTGTTGTAGATTTAGTTACTTTATACTAATAAAGCATTCATCCACCTTCCTTGCCTGCAACCCCTCGAATATACAATATGCATTTTAATAGAGGTATAGCAAGAACAATCCTTAAAAGTGTATTACATAATTTTAGGGCACAGCACTTGGAGGATTTGCAAAATTAGAAATTAAACACTTCATTTGCTCTTCTTTTTCCAAAAATAATGTGCTTTCTCATAAAAACACTAACTTCAATTCCATTGACGCAAAAATTAAATTTTTCATTTTGTAAACAGACATGAGTAAAAAGTTCATGCTCTGCATGAATGTTCTTTTATAGTGCAATATGCACAAACAAGAAGTTCTTTTCAGCAGCTTTTAGTAGCGTAGAAAATTCCTTGGATATCAGCCAACGCTGGATTTCGCCAATTTTCGCGTCTATTTTCTCTCAGCATACTGAGCTGAACGGAATTAAATTCTAGTAAACATCACTTTGCGCTTCAAGTCAACCCAATGAACTCAATAAACAACCTCAAATGTGTGTTGAATCCCCAAATCTCCAGCCTTTCATCAGATATGTAATCTATTGTTATTGTTACATAGGACATTGTATCTCGCCAGTGAACATGCGAGCCTCAAGAATTAGTTCAGAAGCAGATGTGACGGCAGAGAAAGGAACTTTATTCGACTGACGTTTTGAAATCCGTCACCGATCCATCATCAGAGACAATAGTAAAAACGGGTAACTTATACACACGGAGTTGCCGTATTCATAGGATACAGTCGCTATGCTAGTTCATTCTTATGATAATTAAAGCCTTCTCCCTGCATCGAAACTAGTTACCCGCTTGTGCGCTAATTGCTCAATTGCTCACTGCTGAACTTTCATCACCCGTAGTGGACTTGAGTGTCTTTCGAACACAGTCACTATGCTAATGCATAGTTTAATACGTGCGACGAAAGTTCAGCAATTAATTGTCATAAGCACGCAATAACATACTGACTGTATCCTATAAGTACTGCAACTCTCTGAGTATGAATTATCGATTTCTGCTATTTTTCTCTGATGATGGATCCGTGACGGATTTCGAAACGTCAGGCGAATAAAATGCCTGCCCCAGCAATCAACTTGCGTCTCCGTGAAAATTTCTTATTGAAGGATTTATTCCTTCATTCTTCATTCTTCTTCATTCTTCATTCTTCTTCATTCTTCATTCTTCTTCATTCTTCATTCTTATTGATACATTAGTCGCCAGTTATTAAGCTAACCTCGGGCCCAGACTAAATTGGGCTTAATAAGTGGCGGGCACACTAACTGGCAAGTCCTAGTTCTTGATTAGCAAACGCAGGACAGGCACTACACATTACATACGTACTGTATTATGTGTAGAGCTTGGTTATGTACAAGAAAAGAATGCTGTTTGTCTGTATTTTACGTGATAACAAAAACAAAAATTATTTGTGGCACGTTTCAAAAAAGCGGTCTAGTGTCAGTTGTTTTGGAGGAAACTTCACTCGCAATTGCTCTTTGATGTCCTTCTTTAGGCACCAGAAATCGTGGAATTTCGTTAAATCTGATGTTTTTAGACCGCGTTGCAGAGTATAGAGTGCAGCTGTCATCTGTGCAGCAGTGGAAATGGCTCTTCGTCCTCATCGTCCTCACCATCAACAACTTCCTCATTTGCTTCTCCTCCATTCTTCTTTTCTTCCTTCTGAATGAGTTCATTGACCAAGTTCTGCTCAAAATCTTCCTCGCTTGTTTCATCAGTGACTTCAACATCTGCATCGATGTCCACCCACTGGAGAAGATCTTCCTCATCGATTCCTGGCGAAGGAGGCACCACATCGGCAGCACCAACATCAGGAGCAGCAACAACATCCGGGGTTTTGAAACCATCTTTTCACCAGCAGTTTTCTATTGTGCTCTTCTTCATCTGCTTCCATGCATCTCCCAACATGTCCAGTGTTTGGAGCAAATTGATCTTCTTTGCAACCTCAGGGCCAGTTGCTTACTCGTGCTGGGGATTTGTTCTCCTGACCCCTCATGTCTGCTGCCGTCCGAACAGCGTGTCACAAAATTTAACTTGAAAAATGAAAGCAAATCACATCCGGCATTTTTTTTGCCTAAGACTGACCAAAATAATGTAACCAGTTGGGCACGCAGAGAGGTGAGAATCTCACTCTGTCCTGTTGGCAAACTGGGCTTTGTAGCCGGCGACTGGGCTTATTAGACGGTGGATCTTGTTATGTAAAATTCTGTCCCAAGCTGAGTTGGGCAAGCAACTGGCCCTGAGGTTGCAAAGAAGATAAATACGCGGCTGGGCCTATTAACTGTGGGCTTAAAAACCGGCGACTACTGTACTGCTTATGAAGTGTGTGACATGACCTATACCCATGACGAAAACTCATTTCTCCTTAATTGGCTAGAAAAAGGCATGATTTCCTCAAACGCTAACTCTGCAGCATACAATTTTGAAACTCTAAATATGGGGGCAAATACAGGTAGTAATTCGCAATTATGCAGGAGTTTGCGTAGTTTTTAAAAATCAGAAAAATTCACTTTTTGCCAAATACAAAGTTCGAACGAAACATGATTTTACCACCAGATGATTGCAATAATAACTATTTCGTGCATATATTTATATTTGAATTTATTTATGCATGTCAACATTCACAATAAAAAATAACTTTTTTCAGAGTAAAGTTTATTTTCAGATAGCTGGAAATGGGTAAATACAAAAGCCCATATATCATGAGACCAGGCAGCAAGATAATCAGTCTTATGGCCCTACCTAAATGAGCATTTCTAATGCAAAACGCATATCATTATTGCAGTGATAATTTCATGAGAGAGATGCCAGCTCCTATACGCTAAAATGTGTGAAAGCTAGATAACGTATCCTTTGGTTTTGGTGCAATACCTTACAACGCAAAACGCCAAGTGTTTATCTTTTTGTGTGGAAAAAACGTAACTGTGTGTAAAGGCGACGGTGGCGCGACATATCAACCCACGTGTGTAGCTGCTTATAAAATGGGTCGACGGTAGCTGACTAATGGGCCTTGTGAACGAATGAACAAAATAGCGAACGACTAACGAAAAAGACAGCAGAATTCACACAGTGCGGACAGCTGTTCATGCCGATGAATGGGAGCCGCCATTTTTAAGTAGGCGGATTCGGGACTGCAGTCAAGCGTCAAACCAGACGTCGTCTATTGATGCAAGCAGTAGGAGGAGGCATATGGCTGACTTCACATTGTGCATGGATTTAGCCTACGTGGATGTATTAGCGTACGTGCCGAGAGAGTAATGCATTGAACATGTTGAAAATCCTGTTCCATTTTATACAGTATGGCTCAGAATTCGTGCAATATGCCGACCTTTGCGAAAGATTGGTGCTTACTCGCTAATCGGCATTGAGTTTTGGTTGCAATACTGATTATCGTGTAGCTTGTGCCTAAGTCATTTCAGTCTCAACAGGATACCGGCGTTTTAAAGAGCTTCTTTTTGACTGCTTATAAAATGTGCTTGCTCACATAGTGATCATTTTTATCGTTGATTTGGACCGCCTTAAATTCAAGAATATTTTATGGAAAACATGCAGGAAAGAAATATTTCAAGCCGTTTTTGCAGTACATACGTTTTGTTAGCGTTCAGAAGGAAGCTCTTTAAAAAGCCGAGCTCATATCGTGACTGAAATTACTGCAGAAAAGACTACACAATAATCAGTATATCAACCTTACTCAATGCTGATTAGCGACTGAGTATCAATCTATGGCAAATGTCGGCATGTTGCACGAATTCTGAGCCATACGGTTATTTACCATGTCATACAAAACAGAATAAAAGAGGCTTAAGCGAAGTTAATATAACTTCCTCTTCGTCCAAAATCCATGCGGACACGATTGCTGCTTACTTTTCTTGTCTTTGGTTATCAAGCGCAGGAAGGATACTTTTCAAAACTATCTTTATTCTGTCATTTATCTTGAATTGCAGTATGGTTTAGCTGTGGTTTCTCTGTTTGGCCCATAAATGACCTGGAGGTGTCGTATATATCTTGCCCGTAACTGGCAAGTCAGCGAGCCCGTGGCCCAGCATGGTTAGAGCGTTGAACTTCTGCTCAACAGGTCGCGATTTCGTGGGGTTTCGTGTCAGCCAGAAATAGCCATTCTGGTCACCGTTGTCAGCCTTGCTGCTGCTGTACGTTTTCTTGACGGGGCTCAACAGTGAGCTCCAAGACAGAGCGGGACAAGGAAATTCCGGTAGCAATCGATAAGCATGAAGCAAGGAACATTATCATTCTGGGAGGGGGGGGGATTTGCTTCAATTTATATGTTACAAATCCAATGCTGATGACCTACGTTTATGTGGCATTGTTGCATAATTTATTAATTCAGGGACTGGTGTGAAATGTGCAGGGAACAAATGCACGCGTTTACTGAGGATGACACTCACGGGGGTTGATTCTGCTGGTACCATTCTCAACAGTTCCACAATCGATTTCATCGATGTTTACTGTGTGCCCAACAGCGTGGTTATGCAGGGGCGACCCCTTACGCTTTGAGTTGTTTTGATTGATATTTGATTTGTGTGAAATCTTCCGCACTTTGGCATCCCCCATCCACTTGAGTCTGGTGGGAAGATGGATACAGGAAGACCGGAGGCAGTATCTGGCGCAGGCGGCTGGCGCGGTTGAAGCCGCCCCTATGTGTGCCATCACTCCCCCCCCCCCCTCCCCCACCAATGTTCGGCATTTGTTATGGGAGCGCTACCCCAAGAGCGCCACTGCCGCACCCGGATCTGACTCCTGTGAAGGTCTGGCGCGTCTACCTTGCGGCCCGTTTAGGGGTCGCACAGAAGAAAATGACAGACTCGTCCATGCGAACACAAATTGGTAACCCAGGCAGATTAAAATGCACATGCGCACGGTGTTATAGCCTGCAGCGCCGCGTCCTGCTCGGATAGGTTGGAGTGCTGATAGCTGTTGCGGCGTGGGTCTGGCTCTACGTGTGCCACCGCACTTATTGGTCCACAAAAAACCCCTCGCTGGGGTTCTTAACGCAACAGCAAAAAGCTGGAATCGGCGTCAAGGATCCCAACTCACACAGTCCTGGCATCCGCGTCACAAACTCAGAGCACTTTCCTCGCTAAAAACAAGTTGACGCACTCAAAGCCATGAATTGGAAGGTTGCCAGCTGACAGGATAACGTAGACCGTGCCGCCAGTCCAGTGTTTCTTGTTGTGTGGAGTAGCTGACTGAATGACGGACTGAGAGTCAGACTGCAATGGCTCCATCTTAATGTGGCCTGTTTGGCACCCATACTCCGTTGGATCAGAGCCAGGTGTGCCGCTTTTACTGTTGTGCATATTCCTGGCCAAGTAGAGACTGTGATTAGGTGGTGGGATATAATTGGGTGCATGGCACTTGTTTGGCGCTTGTTTCACCGCAGCCATGCTCTCCGTCGTCCGCCCATGGTTCGGCGTCTGTCCCCGTATCACCACTGTTTTTTCATCTCCACGCTCGTTGGCTGCTCGTTAGCGGTGCCGAACGATAGATATCTACTAAATTTCACCCAATGAACGCTTTCCTTCTTCTGACTTATCACCTGGGGATCGCATTTTCAGTACTCTTTATAAACAGTCAGCCTTCTGCCAGCGATGAGCTGGTCAAGCTCTCAGAAATCTCAGCAACATGATAAAAACACTTGGTGAGCTTTGCTTGTTTCTCAACTGATCACCCAGACACGCTGCAGTAACCCGGAGGTAAAAGCACGGGGGGCCCGATATCTCCGTTTCCACTTTATGCGAAATGGCTATCCAGAGACGTTTATAAACCAATGCCGACGTGCCCGCCCTCCGAGGACCCAACTAGAATCATCCCCTACGATATGGCGTGTGCTGCCACACGTCAGGGATGTGTCGGAATGACCGAGCGCATTGCTGCGGGACTAGGCGTCGGATCTGCACACCGTTCCAGGTCAGCCAGATCATAGGAATAAAGGCCCGATTAAATCCCAGTGACCAGTCGGACGTAGTGTATCGCATACCATGCCTTACCTGTCCCCACAATTACACCGGACAGACTGTACGAATGCTTGGTTCGCGCATACACTAACGTAAGCTGGCTGTCAGACGGGATGATGCATTGTTGCAAGTGGCTGTCCACACCTATGTGACGGGGCATGAATTTAACTTCGTTTCCGCGAGGGTAATTGCTCATACTGGCAGCAAGACAGGACGAGAACTAATTGAGGCCTGGGCGTCGGATGACACCTCAGTCAACCGGTGTACTGAGCTGGCGCCCGCATGCATCGCCCTCCGCAGGCATAGCTGCTCGGCCGACACTGGTGATTAATGGGTTTCCTCTCCCTTCCCACCCTCTTCCTCTTCTCGTCCCCTTCCCCTATAACAGCTGATTGGTTCCTGCCCCCTATAACAGTTGCTCGCTTTTCGTTTACGGGTTATCTCTGAAGATGAAATCCCACAAGAGTTTATAAACTCAGAAGAATAAAATTACGATTCCGGTGATCGAAACGCCTTCGTCTTCTGATAATACTGTTCCGGTGAGCTTTCTTTATTTCTCAACTGATCACCCTGGCATGGCATTTCCCCTGCGAACACGGTGCCAACTAATCAGCCCAGCCGCGCCTTCACGGGTGGCCGATAGCGCAACAACTGGTTGATTAGTTCTGACCTGTGCACTGATCCGGCCATATGGCCTAGTGAATGCTGCCGCCGACTGGCGGAAACCAGGATCCTTAAACTGCTGAAGCAGAAGGGTGGACGGAGATGTCTAGAGAGAAAAAAATATTCATCCACGAAACTGACCCACATTCACCTACTCAAAGCTCTAGAGGGTTTAAGAACGATACACGAGTCATTGGTGACGAACGATCCAGCAGCTTCATTTGCTGGTCGTCATAATTATGTTGACTTACATTATCCTGGACTGTTATGGACAGGGGTTTCGCAGGCTTGCCTGGGAAGTTTATAATTAGGTCAGTATAAGAATATAAGTGTAAACTTAGCTTGAGGGTTATCAGGCTAGGGTTTGGAGCCCTGAATATTTTTAGAGCATTCTGACCTATGACGTATCGATGGTAGGCTGACCGTTTCTTGCGCGAACATCGCGTTGCGGTGAAATTTCGAATGTCTATTGGTTGGGCCTCAGGAAACTAAGCTGTCTATGCAACGAAGTGATGGACTATCACAAGTGGCTGCCCATACCTAGCAAACGGATTACGAGTTTAGCCTTGCAGCCTCGTAGACAAACGCTGTATTGATTGAAGCCTTGCTCTACGATGAGAACTCAGTCAATCGATATATTGATTTGGTGCCGGCCTACAGAGCCCGTGAATTCAAATTTTGACTGACGTTGCTGGTGTTTGATTGGCTCTTACACCGTTAAACCATAGCCAATTTTAGATTGGATGACATACTCTTCTAGGAGTTCAAAAGCTAAGATGAATAGAGAGCTGGTTCCGGCGATCGAGCAGCCCTCGGTAAGTTTGACATGCATGGCCACCAAAACAAGACAGGAGCTGCCCACAATGCATGCAGGTTAGCGCCACATTCCTGCGAAATTAGGCGTGAGATTAAGAAGAGGGTTAGCGTTTGGGAACAAGGTCTGAATTGTGTTACTGGTTAGGGCTTCAGTTTGAGTAAACTGTAGGGTTTGGGTTTAAGGCAGGATTAGGGTTAAGCTTAAGGTGACAGTTTATGTTAGGGTTTATTTTACTGTTAAGACGGAGAGGATATTTAGTTTTCGTAAAATTTGTCGCGAGGCTACTGATTTTAAATAGGCAGGGGGTTCCTATTCCCTTGTCCTGTTTAAGCAGCCGCACAAGTTACTCTTATCCGAACATTTTTACCGCTGGTATACCCTCATCAGGCGGAACAGAAATGCTAATTTGCGTTCTTCGACCAGGGTAGATCAGCGCACGCCAATTCCGTCAAGCGCATTCCGCTCAACCGATGCTTTTCATGTAAGAGGTGGTAAGAAATAGACCGCCGGCGTTTTCTTACTTTTGCAGCGGCCCATGAACGTTGAGCGGCAAAAGCACGTTCTCAGGCACTGGCATTCCAACATCCCCACCCACGTAATCAACTTTACCTCGTCTGACCTGCCGGGAAAAAGTTATTGCAGACACAGGGACTCTGGAGTAGGAAGCCAGTTGTGTGGGTGAGTTGGTGGGGGAGAGGAGAATCTGAGCTTTGGGGTAAATAGGTTGGCAGTAGTGAAGAGGCGGAATGCACTGCATGTTGGACAACCGCATGCACACACGCCCGCGCGCACGCTTTCTTCGTCTTCAGCATCATTACAAAATCCCACTACCAGGGTCATCGATCTCTGCCCGCCCGCCCGCCCGCCTTACCCCGCGTGCGACGTTGATGCAATCTGTACTCAGACTCGCCCCATTACCGTTTGGATACCGGCCAACCAATCAGATGCACGCTTGGAGGCGAGGTGAGCGAGCGAGCGTGCGCAGCTCAGCAATTTGGTGGGAGACGAGGCGCAGCCTGCGTATTGAGTAAGTCTCGGTGGTGGACGCCTGCTTGCTTACGCGCACGGACGGGCGCGCGCGACGAGGATGATGACTGTTTGACCGCCACCGTCGTCGTCATAGTTCGTTTTGCCCCCTCGGCGTCTCTTCCCCTTAAAGTTCGCCTCACGCGCGTGCGTGTACAACCAAGCACAGGCCGGCCACACGCCGGTAACAAGAGTCTACCCATCGGCGACATATTGGGCTTCGCAGGCCCATTAGCGTCGTTCTCTCGGACAGTTCGCCTGCACATTCGCCTCCACATTTAGCCCCTAGATCCCCAATCTGGCGTTATTCTGAAACCGCTGTGGGCGGAGATGTCCACTTCTCAAAGCCGATGCCAGTTCAGGAAGTTACACCCCGAGCAGTTTTTAGACGACGCGAGTTGCCGAGAGTTAACGGGGGTTGAAATAGGCAATGTCCTACCTAACAGTCTGTAGCTCAGTCGTAGAGCGTCGGGGAGAAAGATCGCAAAAGCTCCACGTCAGAGTTTGGGCATTACTAGCTGATTATGAGTTATAATTCAGGAATACATATCCGGGCCTCTAGTTATGTCTGTCGACATCCCATTGTGTGTTTTATCGTGTGGAGTGGCTGACTGGCGGACTGAGAGTCAGGCTGCAATAGCTCCTTACTGTGGTGTTTATGGCACTTTCGCGCACGAGGGAGCCTGCCTAGTGAGGTGTGCTGTTGTTACGCGTATCGAAGTGTTAGCCACGCAAGCCACCTGCTCCCTCCCTCGTCTTCGGCTTTTTCCACGTTTGTCTTGACGTCGGATACAGATGTAGGAGTTGTGTGTGAGAGAGAGAGAGAGAGTGAAGTAGATCCTGCGAGTCTATGTTCACTTTAATCCAGCTACAGTCTCCGCGTGTGCTTTCAGCTTACTGAAGTTCTTTATGGACATCGTCGACAGCGACGGTCATTCACATCTACTAATAGTCACTAAGTGCTTGCGTTTTAGAGTTCTGCATTAGGCACCCAGGGTCCAACGGGCTGAAGACGTCCGTTGCCCCAGAGATGAGCACACTTACTGTGAGAGGTGAATACTCTCTATCTGACGTTTCGAGTAGTGGTCTCATCTACCCATCTTCAGAGAATGGGACCCTGCTTGTCAAAGTCGTGGCGGAGCATCCCATGCATGAAAGGCGTTTCCGAAGTTGTGGCTAGATCTCTCGTGCCTCTTGGAATCGGGGTTGCTCACAAGCCTACATGCGCCATCCAAAACAGATAATGTGGCCAAAAGACCCTTTACCTAAACAGGAGAAGTCAGGTGTTGTAAACCGACTTCAGTGCAGCTGTGGGACGTGCAATTATGTTGGAGAAACCAGCCGACAACTTCAAATGCGAATGCAAGAGCATAAGCGGGCCGTGAGGATGTTGAACCCAAAGTCGGAGGTAGCCACCCATGCGGCAGCGATGGGACATGACTTCAACTTTGATGCGGTTGAAATTGTGGGCCGAGGTGATGATCACACGTCAAGGCAGATTAAAGAGGCCTGGATATCGACCGACTGTTCAGTCAACCGGCACCTAAATTTACCGGCCCCTATGTTGTTTAAAAGACCTTCTTATCCGGGGATGGACGCGATATCGGACAACGCGGAAAGGGAACAAGTCCGGGCGTGACGAAGGACGATGGACCAAGCGCTCACGAGGCCAACACCGACGCATGTGAGGTTAACACACGGGTAGACAACATCACGGTAAGTGTGGGCAAGCTGGAAACCACTCGAGACACCACGGGATGCGACGGAAACAACACACGGGGGCCTGACACCAGCGTATGCGGCATTACCACGCGGTCAGCCGCCGCCGCCGCAAACGTGGCCAACGCCCTTGTTCCGAGCACCAGTCATGGTGTCACAAAAGGCGACGGGATGAACACACAAGAGGGCGACACGGTGACTGTCAGGAGACCAGGTGACAAGAAGACTGAGGACACAGCCAGAGACACACAGAGTGGCTCAAACGTGACTGGTCGAACTGGCACACGGAAGAAAGGACGGCATAAAAACGAGAGCTTTGAGCCAGAGTACCCATCCTCTGACGATGGGTAGACGAGACCACTACCCGAAACGGCAGGCTTATAATAAACCTCTCCCGCTGAACGCTCCTCTTTCTTCTGATCTACAACCCGGGAATCAAATTTTCAGCACTATAACTCTCTACCTAATGAAAGAATCGAACAGGCGAGTTCCAGGAAGCATTTCAGATGAAGAAAATGCGATACCTGGATTATGACATTTATTGGACTCACGTTTCGGATTCTCGTTCGAAACTCTCATCAGAGAGTCCCAGATGAGGGTAATGAGGGCGCTAGAGGTGTACCTGCCATGCGGCCTAATCTACAGGGTGCCATACAAAAAACCCCTAAGTTTGTGATTGTTACAGCAGAGAAAACAGAACACCTGGGCCACATCCGAAGTGAAGCCGCCCCCGTTGGTTCGCACCCGCATTCATGTCGCCCAAGCCATGTTCCGCTCAGTGGTGAGGAGCACCCACACAACGTGGGTGGTGGTCGCAGAGAAGAGGGTTCTAAAATGCCCACCTGCGCACCATACGCCAGGAATATTCTGGAAAGACGTGTAGACCCATGCCACAGCTAAGCAATTTCCAACGCGAGGTTATCGTCCTATTCCGGAAAGAACATCCAACATGGGGGTTGCAGAAATGTCGGAACATTTTGCCTAAATTTTTTGGTGCCATTACAACTGACCAGTTTAGAGGTGCTGCGGCTGCATTCAAACAAGGTGGATCACCTGTAGCAAAGGTGCGTAAGCCTGGTAGTGGCACTTCTTGCAGGCACGATTCCCCAACAAGGCGAGCAGTCTTGGAACTTGCCGTAACTCCACCAGATCATCACAGAAGACATTCAAGTCAACGTGAAATTTGTAAAGAACTGGGATTGTCAAAAGGGTATGTGCACAGAACAATTGCAAAATCCACTTTAAAATGTTTTCGACGTATTCAATGCCATGTTTTATCTGAAGCACACCAGCAAGCTCGAAAGACAAAGTGTGATGCCATGCTTCAGCACTTCGGTGAAGGCGAAAAATGGAAACAAGTGTGGTTCTCAGATGAGTCATCATTCTGCTGTTCTGCACCACTGAATAGGCAAAATGAACGCATATATCGTGCAGTGGAAGCCAAAACTGATATTTCTGATGAATATTTGCTGGTGGAGATAGACAAGCAGCAAAAATCTATCATGTGATATGGTGGTGTTTCCTGGCAAGGCAAAACAGACCTCTATTTTATTGAAGGAGATGCTGCTGGGCAGGAAGGTGCTGCACCGAGTCGGAAAACGATAAAAACTGCAAATCAAGTTATTTACAGAGAGGGGATGTGCCCGCAGATGTTTACAGATATTGATCAAGTAATGCAGGGAGAACCCTGGACGTGGCAGCAAGATGGTGCAAAGCCACACACTGCTAATGACACTGTCGCCTGGCTCCGAGTTAACACTCCAGATTTCATCACACCCCAGCAATGGCCATCCAAGAGCCCTGACCTGAATGTAATGGACTTTTGCATTTGGAGTTTACTCTTACAGGAGGTTCAGAGACGAAGAATAGGAATCACTGATATTGAGTCAATAAAACATGTGTTGATGGACACATGAAACAACATCCCTCTTGATTTCATTCGTCGAGCAGCTCAGAGCTGGATGGATCGCTTACGTCGCTGTTCTGCAGTTAATGGACAGCATTTTGAGCGGTATCTGTTACTTGTTATTAGGTAACAGTTTGTTAATTACACAATAAAGTTGTTAGTGATAATTGTAATCAATAATTTTAATTTTTATAACAGTATAAACATTATCATAAATTTAGGGGTTTTTCGTGGGGCACCCTGTAATTAGCGTACACCACGCGATTACAGCTAAGCAGTCCGCTTCCAAGTTGTTAATTGTGAAAATTGTATCACCAGTCTCCATTCTTAGCGCAATGATGATTCCGCAGTGTGGCTCGTTGTCAGGAGAACCTATGGTCGCCTGCGTCCACCCACGAGGCTAATGACTTGCCCTGCGAAACGGCTCAGCCGCGAAACCATTGTGCTTGTTTTTCGACTACCAGCCAGCCTGCGGCAATTCACAGCAATGCATGTGCTTATTAGCGGTTGCGAGAAGTTCAACCTCTTTGAACATAAAATTGTAGCATGAGTCTCCACCTGACGGTAAGCGTCATTCCTCCTCGTTGCAGCCGCATGTTCGACCTTCCTTGTGCGGAAATTTCTTTGAGTTTCGTCGATGTTGTTTCTGCATGGCAACTGTGTCCCATAAATATTGCACCGCTGGCGCTTTCAGCACTCTTGTCTGCAATTGTCTCTGATGAAGATTTCGCGTGCACGAATCTGAAACGTCAGGTTAATAAACGCGATGTTTCAGCGATCGCACCTTCGTCCGCTCCTTGCTTTTATGGGTAAAACGTACGGGGAATGCCCATAGAACACGTAGTCTGGCTGCGTGAGATTGCAATGCAAAGGTCCGCAAAGGAGATGCTCGATCTGACTGCAGCATTTAACAGCTTGGTAGGATCTCAATGTCGCACTCAACGGCAATGTCAGATATAATTCTGAATTTCTTTTCCGGGCAATAATCGGCCATGGTCTAATCAGTTTTTGCCCTCTTCTGGACTGCCGGTTGTCACTTGGTCAGTGTAGTGATGTGCTAAAAGTTAAGCTGGTTGACCACCTTAGATATACCTAGCCACTAGTCATGCAGCTATTTTTTAGTTTTATTTGATTTAGTTTAGGTAGGTACCATCAACGTTAGAAAAGTAAGCATAAATTACTTCTATATTCCTAACTCAACTTACGTTACAAAAAGCTTAACCAAACTACGACTAAAATTAAACTAATAATAAAAAATAATAGCAGCTAAATTAAACTAATACCACTGGTCCCATAAAACAGAAGTTCGGGGCAAGGGGTATCTAGTATGGTGGTGGCGTTGCCAGCAGGACGCACTTCGTTGCAGATGAGCTGAACTCAAGTGGGTAGGATCGGCTCCAATGACGCGTTTCTCAGACTGCGTTAAGATCAAAACTATTGTCGTACGTGCCTGTGCTATGTCTTAGACACAGGCCTTCACAACACGCCAAATGCTACGCTCATCGAATTTGACAGGCTCGGACAGCCAACAGGATAGGAGGGCAGAGGTTGAAAATGTGGCATGCCTCCTCATTAAACATCAGTGTGGTTCCCAATACAACAAGTCTGGCGCACTTGCAACCATCACAACGCGCTCTCAACCTGAGTTATAAGGCTGAAAACTGACAGGGTATCTTCGTTCGCCTATGAGTATTTTTGAGTTAATTGAAAACAGAAAATCAGACTTCAATTGTCTCTCTCCTCGACGTTGACTTTGGGGCAATCAGCAGAAGATGTTGCTAACAGTGGCCGAGTTTTCAAGTCTCCGATGCCTTACCACCTGTGCGGAACCCATCCACTTGCCTGCATGAGACCTTTACAGATCTCTTTCAATCTGACTTTAACTGAAAGAAAGAATCATTAGCCACCTGCTTTAAATGTTGTAACTATAAATATATCCGACGAAAACCGACATTAAAATTAGCCCCTGACCCAGTGGTTAGGTTGTTAGACTTCTAATAACCAAACTGGGGGTTTACGCCTCAGGGATTGGATTTGACGGGCTAACAAGACAGAACTTGCCATTTCGGTCTCCCTTCTCCTTGTGTTTAATAATATGATGGTTATAATACTAGTCGATGCGCGGCCTCTCACGAGGTTCGAGAGCGAGCTTCAGAGGCATAATGGGGCGAGGGCGTCCCGTAACGTGATCGAGCGAACACAGTGGGGCAAATGTGTTCCGTCAGTGGTCAACGAACGTTTATCGTCGAATGCCAATATCTCCCGACGCAAGCCGGCAAGACAAGAAGCTCATGACTCACTGGTTAGGCGTTATATTTTGATCAAAAGGTCGCGAACTCGAGCCTTATTACTGAAGGTTGGGTATGGCTGGCTGACGATGGCTTAAAAGCCAGCAGTGGCCACTTCAGTCTCGCTTGTCTGTGCCAGAAATAGTATCTGCTGCATCTACACTCAGGGCCCGAGAAATAAGGGTCAAGACAGGGCAGGCAAGTGAGTCCTGTTAGCAATCAGTGAACGTTCATCAACGAAAGCCTCTTGTTCCTGAGTACGCTTTCTTCATTTCTTCGGCGGTAAAGGGCCACTTCATACACACTACTGGCGACAAGCAGCTGGAAGGAAAATGGTGAACTCTAAAGTAGTCTGGTATCTTCCAATCGATCATGCCCTCAACTGCTCAACTTAAAGATCTCAAACTGCAGAATGCTTGAAAAAACTAGCGCAGACAGATTGCTCTCTTTCTACAGCATTCGTTCACAGGCTGCGCGTCCTGCAGGAGGACTACTACCAAAATTTGATGTCTCTACAAGTGTGAAATTCACTCTAGGCATACTTTTCCAAGGCGCCATAAACGAGGAGCATGAATCCCACAGCACGAAATGAGTAAATATTACTTTCAGCTCTGAGACCTCGATTCTAGGTCCCATCGGTTAGATGTTACGAGCAGTATGTGATAAGAGAGGGGAAAAAATCAGATTTCAATATGGGTCAAATCTAGAGTTTAGAAACTTACCTCCTGTAATCAGATTCCTTAAAATAGCGATATGAATGCAACGTCGCCTTGTTCGTATGGAGCTTGTGACAGTTCTTTCCTACTTTTCTACCTCATCCTACCCTTCTGTCTACCTAGCTGACGACAGATTACGTGTGAGGTGCATATGCGGAGATCAGACACGGTAGAGCGGCTGAGGTATATCATAAGCCGTCCGCTAGACTATTAAAATGACTCCAATTAGAGAGAATTGTAATAAGCTCTCATATGAAACACAATGAAGCTAGAAATCCCCAGGATTCTGAATCACGGGACCAGTAATAATGAAGTTATAAGGATGGGACATTATGGGAGAGCACAATAGAAAAAAATAAGGCAAAAATAGGAAACGATGGACGCAATTGTTATAAAAATCTAATATCCAGCACCTACAACGCGTGCGATGAATAAAAATCAATAAAGAGTAACTAATGAAAAATTAGAGGTAACTGAATAAGCCATCTTTAAGTAAATCAGAGCATATCAGTAGCCAATAGGAAGTATGGCCAACGGGAAACAAGAAATCGGAAACTGAAATCCCCGAATCGCCACAAACATTTCAGTGATATGGGCGTGGTAGTACCTATACTATATTTTACCGAAATAATTATTGAAGTAGTATTCTGACATTGACTAATGAATAGCATTAAGCTAGGATAGTTCAGCTATGCCAGGATATCAGCTTTTGAATGTACATCTTTAAGGCCGTTGGTAACAATCATATTTGCAAAAATGACAACTTCAGTGGTACAAAAGCTCCCATACACTTTAACTACGCTCTTAAATCTATATGTTTATTTAATAGAAATCATACACAAAAATATCCTTCGATGTAAATTAGACCTTTCAATCTACTGCTAAAAAAGGTTCCTTTTCCTTGTCAAAAACGTGTGCAATCGTAAGGTTTCTAAAAACTACTAAATTTCTCTTCAAGTAGCTTTGTAACGGTCAGATTATTGACGCTCCTTGAGAAGCGCTATGATCCATATCCACTGTTAACCTTCGTAAACGCCAGGTAGCATTTGCCTAATGGTTTTTGTGGAGAACAGGATATTTCTCAAGTGGGCAGTGTATGTCTCGCAGCTAAGAAGCCCAACACGCATGTGCAACGGCCAGTTAGATTGACTATTAATTAGTAATAGAAAAGTCTCTTTTTTACAACTGTCAGATGCTCCTGATTCACACAAACATATTTTCAATGACTTCACGGGCTACAAGCTCAATACCATAAAAAATTACTTTAAGTAACGGTAGTTTATTTAAGACCCGAGTTTATTATACACAACTAACTAGCATACGTATTTAAAAAGATCTGCTTTGCTTTAGTGTCTCCTAGTTAAAGGTAAGGTAACCTTCAGTGTGTTAACTACACTTGTACAACGACGCGTACGAAGTCGTTTTCTTGTGAGGTTTGTTATTCAAGTACAGTTTACCTATCGAGAATTATTTTCCCTTTATTCTTCTACTACCATGCCCATTTACATTGTCATGCGGTTTTATTGATTTACTTATGTTCTCCTTCACACAATTGGCTGCTTAACCATGGTAAGGCCAAACTTTCCCGTTTTGCACGATCCTAGCATTAGTGGTAGCTACGTGTGCCTACATTACTTGCCATGGCCGTATTTTCGTATGTGCGTCCCAAAAAAAATATAATTGGATTCACCAACGCATTTAACATCATTGAAGAAACACATGATACGCATGCAGTTGTTTGTAGGGCTGTGTGATTTTACGAGCGGCTTGAAACGCGCAAGTTTGATAGGCCGCACCCTATTGTGACGGAATTTGCATGAGGTTATATTGCATGATAATCACTTTTTTTCCAAAGTATTCCTTTCTATCCGGGATCATCTTTTGGAATTTTAGTGAATACTTTATTATTTACGTCACTCGCTGTACTTAAGGCCCTCTCTTCTCCT
Source organism: Ligula intestinalis (assembly GCA_036362985.1). Classification (NCBI taxonomy): domain Eukaryota; kingdom Metazoa; phylum Platyhelminthes; class Cestoda; order Diphyllobothriidea; family Diphyllobothriidae; genus Ligula; species Ligula intestinalis. The sequence continues at coordinate 4,271,743 of JAYGXS010000005.1, forward strand.
CCTGCCGTTAAGGCAGCATGGAGTCTATGTCACATGATTTTCCTTTGTCCCGGCGAGCCAATGGTTGCTTTCGAGGGTTGCGAGATGGGGATGTCCGTAGGAAACATAAATCCCCAGGGCATCTGATGGTGGAGTTGGTTGACCTATCAAATCAGCCAATCCCAGGCGTGAAAAAGAGCCCGGAGTGCAGCAGAGCAAAAAAAGCTTGATGGAAGTCAGCTCAAACCTTATTTTTTTGTCATTGTTAGTCCTTTGGTTGCAACACTGAAACTTCCTAATCGCTAAGTGCGTACCCTTTTTCTGTGGGCTCCGGGTACTATGCAAGTTTGTAAAAACAAATTACTGAGGCAAGAATAATAATACTTATCAGTTCAGACGAATTTTCGTTTGCGTTCGGCCACTGTGTGACGGAGCAGCGAAGTGCTCGACCTATGAACGCTTCCCCCAGCGTCCATCCTGTGCTTTCTAGCATATACTTCCATAGGTGCTCACTGATCGGTAACGGAACTCACTCGTCTCGTTGTATTTATGAGTTCGATCTCGTGCCCATCCAGCAGCTAGCACGCTATCGGCAGAAAGCAATTGCCAACAAGGACAATGGAGACTCAACTGACCATTCATGGTTTAGAAGGCATCATCACCCAGCCATACCCAACCATATGGGTGGCGAGTTGAGAGGTGACTTGGAAATTCGGGGTACAAGCGGGTCCCCAACAGCCGCACGGATTGTTTGTTCGAGGTTGTCTCCTCTAGCGCTTTGGCTCAATAGCCTAACCACAAGGCAGCGGTGGAAAGCGAACTTATTTAATGGCGGTTAACGCTCGCCATTTCACAGCGCCATCGTCAGGCTTTGCGACACTTAATAGGCTTTTTGCTTGCCAGGCCTCAGCCCGCCACGCCCTGGTAGTACTGCCGCAGCTGCGTCCGCGACTGATTATTCGCCAGACCCGACAGTCTGCTTATTTCAGAGCTAACCTTCACTGAAGGTCGTTCCACTATCTGCCACCCGTGAAAGCGCTTGGTAGCTAGCAGCTAGGCTAACGGGTAACCCGTCTTCCCGGCTCAAACTGTCCAGGTCTGCAGCCACGGACCGTCGCGCGTGGAGAAGCACCACATGGAACATAATTGAGGCCAGCTAGATCAGTTCTGATCGCAGCCGTAACAAGTACATATGGGTGGCGACCCCGAGGTCCGAACCCGTGACCGTGTTAGCTAGAGGTCAACCACCCTGCCCACTGCCTCTTGGGCTCCTTGTCTTGGCGGTTTCGATCGGGAATGTAAACAATGGTAGATAGACGTTCACCAATCGGTTACGGAACTCACTCGTTCCGTTGGGCTTTGGAACTCGCTCGCTCAGCCGCTTCATGGTTAGCATATTATGGGCAGAAATATTTTGGGGATCGCCCCCCCCCCCGGGTTGGTATGGCTGGCGGATAACGGCGAATAAGCCAGGACTAGTCTTTCCAGTCTCCATAGTCTTTGTCGCTAGAAAATTTTTGCCTAGAATATGCTTCATTTTTCAAATTTTATACCGAAATTTCGGACTGAACCTGCACGTTAATTTCTAGCAGGAATGAAAGAAGGAGTCATGAAAATGTTGTGCCGATGGCAGTGGACTGGAGTGGACGTGTGCTAATCTATAATCTACTTTTTGACACGCAAATTTGAAGTAATACCTACCAAGCTGCCTCTTTCGTAAGCCCACTTAAGCGGACTTCTATCCAAACAAACATGCATTTATCGCAGTTGTTTTCGATGCCAAACAAAATTTACTGCAAGGCTATCAAAGATGTAGCGGCTCCTCAAAAATTACGCAGCATTTTAGACGACGCTAACGGTTACTGAAGACAAGTACAATCCATTAATATCCAGTTATCATACATCAACCAAGAGGCTACGTGCTCAACTCGAGTAATCATTCAAACAAACCCGCCATACGCAGGGATCCAACCTTAACCCAGGGGTTCATGCAATATGTATTTTTTCGCTTTTTTTCAACAAGCGCGACGGCCCAACCGCTTTGATTTAGAGCGCAGAGCAAGGGGAGGATCTTGATAACTACATCTAGGCATTGCAGGCAAAAAAAGGGGGACAAAAGTGGCCATTTCTGGCTTATTTGCCGCCGTCAGCCAGTCATATTCAATCCCAGATAGCGCAGCATCCGAGCCTTGCACTTGCAACATTTTAATCAGAGTCTTATACCCTAACAAGTGAGCCACGAGTGGTTTGTCTTGCCGGTTTTAGTCGGAAGATTTTGGCACTCAAGGCAGTATCTGACGACGGTTAGAAGCCAGAAATAGCTATTTCAGTCTCCATTGCCTTTGCCGTGCAATATTATTTGAACATACTGCTAGCTGCTACGGCTGTTGTCAGGGCTCGAGAAATGAGACCCAAGACAAAGGCGGTGGGGGATAAGTGAGTTCCGTTAGTGGTCGGTAAACCGTCATCAAAGAGTTTTAATATCTTCCAACATAATCCAGCAAGACGACGAGTTCGTGACGCAATGGTTAAGACTTAAGGTGCTCATAAAAGGGATCGGCATTTGAGCTTTAGGTGTGGCAGCACTTGGGGCCGGACATAACTGTCTGACGATAGCTTATCAACCAGAAATGACCATTACAGTCCAACTTGTCTTTGTCGGCAAAACTATCAATCATACTTCGTCTCCACTCGATCGCAAAGGAGCTAGCGGAGGAGAGACTAATGTAGCTGTGTTTTGCAATGTACTTTAAAGACAGAGGTCCGTTACAAACAGGTCTAAAGATAAACCGAAGAGAGCAAAGCGAACTTCGTTCCCGCAAAACCGCGATTTATACTGCAATTGATGTGGTATGGACAGCTTGTGTGACCACCTAGACAGGACTCTGGAATAGGACCACTTCATTTTGGCGATACATTTCATGAAGAGAAAGTATTCCCGCATCTAAACACCAATATCACGATAAAACAAGACTTTATCCTTAATCTTAACCCTAGCACTATCCTAAACCCAAACCCTAAATGGATATGGAGTAAGGCTTGTCGAGCACCAGATAATTATGTTTATTGCGCAGCACTTTCGAACTCTTACAGGAGTCCACCTTCAGAGATAATAAACAGTAACTAACAAACGGGGTAATTATACTGTTTATGACCCCGCACTTCACTGACAGTCAATTGGCTCATATCATTATAATTGCCTCCCCCCATTCTGTGTGGCTGATGTTTCTCACGCCTTGATGACCTAACGACCAATGGCAGTTGACTGACTTATGTCCACTATAAGTACTCGCGTTTTGGTTGCTGTTTCTTATCTCTGAAGGTGGACTCCTGTAAGAGTTTGAAAGCTCAGGATGATAAAAAAATTGATTCCGTGATCGTAACCTCTTCCTTTCTTCTTCTTCTTCTTCTTCTTCTTCTTCTTCTTCTTTTTCTACATGCTGATAACTGATACGCGGATGGCCTCATTCATTCCTAAACCCTACTGTTAACATGAACCCAAATCTTGTTCCTCTGGAATATGGCTCAAAGCCCATGTAATGTCAGCAACTTCCGTATCGTGCGCTGTTTAGGTCACCATACAAGTCATCCTGAATTATGCAGCAACATATGCAGCACATAAGATAATATTTAAATGATCCGGTGATGAAAGTTGTGTATTTTCCGCAGTAATTCGACGCGTTTTATGATAAAGACTTTTTTCAAAAAGTTTTCTTTAGTCGCAGTTCAAACTTGTGCATTGGTGCGTATTTGTCAAATTAATTAAATGTCAGCGAGGAGCCTTACCGAAACAATAGTTTGCAGATTGCAAATTGATTTTTTAACGCACGTTTATCAGAGGAAGAAATGTTTGAATAAACACGTCATTTTCTAAAAAAATTAATTCTCCTATAACAAATCAGCTTTGCATGTTCGTGTGATTAGTTTACCGAAAAGCATCAATGTCACCTATAGAGTACTTTTGCTTAAACGCGTATCTTTTTTCCGGACGTATGTGAACATTCCAATTTTTAACTGCAAAAAGATCCACCATCAAGTTTCAAGCTTAATATGTATGCACATTGACTTTGTTTACTGTGGTCTAGTTTCCGTCACCATGCACAGTAGAAACAGAAGTGGTAGAATAGTAGCAGCTTGCGCAGTTATTTGTTTTTCCAGTGTCTACTCTTTGGATAGTATAAACTCACAGAACATGCAAATTCACAGTATGCAAAGATGACGCAAATGCCTCAATAAACAGAAATGTATTAGAATTTTTCGTCTGCGGCTCGAATAGGCATGCAATTTCTTTACTGGATTCGGAAAATCATGAAATGCGCAAAGTTAGTCCGCAAAAAGTCATATTCATTCATTTAGATATGGATGACCTATATGGCCCCAAAACATAATAAGGAAATAGGAACCTTCTGGCACTGCGCATAATGCTTTAAGAGGTCATATTCGTGTGTTATAATCGTAACAGTAGAATTAACGTAAACCAAAACCGCAGCTATAATCGTTAAATGTGCTGAAAGTTTGCCTTATTTTAAAGAATTTTGCGAAGCAAACGACAGAATATGTCTCTTTTTTGACTGCCATGTTAGCAGATTGAAACATATCCACTACGAAATAACATTTTACAGATACCCTGAACCGTTGGGAGGTCTACCACCACCGAACAGCACAGAGAATCTGGATGGAAGAAAATGTGCTTGATACGTAAAATGGTGTGTTTACGATTTAATCAACTAATTCGAACTGAATTCATAGTCACTCACGGGCCTCTGGATATGTGACTTTATGAAATCGTCTTTTGTATGCGGTACACAGGGATCAAAGCCAAGCCCAGGGCATCATGCAAGCAATATATCTTTGGTCTTTTTAATAAGCGCAAGAGCCCAAGCCCTTTGATTAAGAGCATAGGGCAAGGGAGGGATCTAGGTAATTACATCTGTAAAGAGACCGCCCAGAGTGTGCTGTCCGTGCTTTGTCGGCTTAGAAGGTTTGCTCCTAGTCTGCCTCTCTGTGCTTCCCCGCATTCCTTTACCTTAAGGAGGGCTAAAATGTGGTCTGGATGTTGAAAATGTAGCATTGCCGCTGACTCACACACACTCCCAGCTTTCTGCGGGGGGAGAAGTGAGAGCAAACACGCAACATTATCAGCGCCACCACACACATTATCTTCTCCTCGTCACCGCCGACGGGGGGGCATCCGAGCCACAGACTGAAAGGGTATTTTTATCGAGATATTTCGATATTCAACTACGAATATCAGCATGTATCTAGGTCGAGTAACCGCGCGGAAAGTAATAGCGATTTAGGATGGGTGTGGTCTCTCGGCTGGCTAAGCACCGTATATATAGAGATTTGCCGTTCGAGTATACAGAAAGCTCAGTGGTCATTAGAAAAAAATAAAAATAGATAGCGTTTGAAGAGGTCGCTAAGAGCACATTTTTCTGAACCTTTCTCTTTAGCGCGAAACATCTTTTATTTACAAGGCATGATTCCTGAGGAAGCCAAATGCTGGCGATGAGCTCATAAAGATAAATGGTTTGACCAGTGATTCCGTAAGAACCCTTCTAACTACTGTGCTGTAGTTATAGTAAATTCTTGGGAACCCAACGAGAAAACAAATTATTTTTTGTCTTCCAGATCTTACTCCGAAACAAAGTGCAGATTGGTTCACGCTGACTGAAATTATTACCCGTTAGGTTTGACTGACAGCATTTTCGTCTGCCATTTGAAGACCAAGAAAGGAAATTTAAAATGTTTGGCCTAGGAGCATTTGACAGCTTTAATGGCACAACTTTCTTAACAAGCAGCCGCATTATTCAGATGATTGGCAGAAGTCTGATGTCCGAGTAATGTTAACTTGTGCGAGTTAACTAATTTTAAAACAGAATAACAGCAGCATTAGCAGTCTGGTGGCATTTGCTTCTTTCTCTCTCAGCACCTGTTCTCCCTGCAAAACAAAATACGCGTCACCTAGGATGTCGTATTAAAGGACAGTACGAAGATTATTGTCCTGCATTTTGCGTGGGTAAATTAATTCAGTATTTCAAGAAAACAGAGGCAATCCCTCTGTAGGTTCAAGAAACTGGGAAATAAGCAAGAGCAAACACTTGACCTTTGGTTGCACACCAACAACATAGTCACATGACGCAGTATTCTTCTGCATTACAAAGGCTGCTCCCTGCCCAACGGATTTCAACCCATCTAAAAGGTGAACCGTCCAAATAGTTTTATGATGAATCAACCTTTGAGTCTGGGTTATAGAGAAAACCACCTCTCTAGCGCAATAACCCCGTACAAATTACGTTTAAGCAGTTATGACTTTGCCCAGCTTATGACCGCTGAACAGCCATTGCCTGGAAACTCCAGTTGGACGCAACACATCCAAAATTGACGTCAACAAAAATTAAAGTCTCAACTGGCAAGAATGAATTATCAATCCCTGGGACTTTTCTAGAAACGGGAAAAGTTCTAAATACTGAACCTTGACTGCCATTGCTTGTTAAGAAATTAAAGCCGCGTTTGGTTTGATTTCAATGGCCTCATTAGACCCTCATATTCAATCAAAACATGTATAGGAAATGCGCCTGTGAGCTTCTTTTTTTCTTCTTTAAAAATAATGCTATTATAGCCTTTTTGTTTCACAAATGTTGAGCCTAATAATTTTCACAAAATAAGTTACAATACAATTTGATCGTCAGTAGAACGTTAGTATTTACTTTTGACGGACAGCTTGCATCGGTCAGCTTGCTAATTTAAGAATGACTATTAACGCCACCAGTACTGCTATTTTTCTTTACCATCTATCAAATTAATTGGAATTTTAACAATTTTTGTTGGTCTGTTTGCATTTTGAGACCTTCAGATGTAACGAGCAACTGTCTGACACTAAGGAGATGAACGCCGACTGTGTATCATTACCTTTTTACAGTAAACCTAAGTGTGAGTCGATAAAACATGAATAAATTTGATGATTATCTTTAATTTAATCTTTAATGAAAAAGTTTCTTAAAGTGGCTACGGTTCATGGGCTTTCGAAGGGCCTAAGCTATAGTTCTGTCAATTAAATAGTAAAAAAGTGTAATAGAATTCATAGATTCATGCGCAACAATACAATGAGGGCTTTAACTTACACCCATCTTCACATTTTTGCATTTCTTTAAAGTATAGGTTAAGCACATAGTAAGTACATTAAATGTGGGAAAGTGCTACTTGTGTAATAGAATCCATGGGGTCTCAGATAACCGACTGGTTTGGGATGATTATATATAAAAAACTTACCTTCTTCCTGACGCTTTGGTGGCTTAACTATTAAATCTACTACACGTCATTTATAAAATATATTTTCAGAAGTTGGCGATGGTTTGCTTTTTTCATATCATATTCGTGAAGAAGGCCGCCAGCTGCAGCGTGCATTGAACGTATTCTAACAATTTTTGTTCGGTTGTTTGCTCCTGATTTAACTTATATTTGGTATTCTTAGTTAAAATTCATTCATATGCGGACATTCTGCGTAAATACATTTGATATTTCAAGCTCAGCATTCCACATTTTGAAACGAGAAAAAGGTCTATCTTAACTTACATAATGTTCTCTTTTGTATATAACGTAGTTTGCTGGCGGTGCGGTAGGCGGCAAATCGAATATGGTCGAATTTTTTGGCCTCTGTTATAAAGATAAACCAAATGAAAAAATATTAAAGTGACTATTTGCATATCGCAGTTGCATCCTGGAGACATGCAAAGAATGCGCATTTAAAAAATTCGAGGTAAAATATGTATGTGAATAGCCACAAACCCTAAGTCAACAAAGACTCTTTAAATAAACGACTATCAATACTAATTTTTAATGCATCCTGAAATATTGCAGAGATCTTAATGTTATTTTAAATTCTATGGAAAAATCTTGACAGCACAAAATTGCAGCATACAAAATTTCACATGATCTACTTACTCAGTTCAGCCAACAACCGTCTGAAACCTGCAAATGCTGCGTTTTCTGAGTCTATAGCAGAGACTGGTGCTGGGATCATATGAACGGTGGCTTGTCTTTGCTTCTGTTGTTGCTGCTGTTGTTGTTGCATGCGCTGCATTTGCGCAATCTGTTGAAAAGCAACTGCGTTTGTACCACCATTTATCGTAAATTGTGGCTGTGCAGGGAATGTTGCCGCCTTTATCTGACGTTCACCCTTGTTATTTCCGGCCGTTACAGTCACAGCAGCCGTAGCCTGTGACAGCGACTGCGTATTGACGAAAGATTGGTTGCCTTGCATCCCAAGGTATGTTCTTATTTCATCAAAATTGGGCAAATTTAAAATTTTATTAGATCCAATGACCTTACACTTGATACAATAAATTGTTGGGCAAAGATATTTAAAAAGGCCGTCATTGCAAAAGATGATGTTGCATGAAAAAATCGCATACGACTGCTTAATCAAAAAAGAATTCTGTATAACTTCATAGCAATAACTTAAAATCACGCTTGAAACATTTGCTGCCCAAATTTGTACTTGCATACAAAGTTTCATAGATACATTTCCTCTAAAAAAGCAGGTGGTCTACATAGGCTTACAGATTAACTGTCTGCAATATGATTGTTTAGTTCACGAACGGTTAAGAAAAGGCAACAATTGTAATCATTCCTTCATTTAATTTTCCTGGCCCTGACAGCCATGTCACAGAAGTCACATTAAAATTCGATATGGCCGTGGGTTTTTTATCGCAAGAAAACGGTAAAATGGTAAATGTAAACATGAATTTTGTCTTCTAAGAAACATGACGTGTTTGTCCTTTGATTTCCTATGCTAACAGAAAAGCACTGTACGGCAAAAATTATATAAACAATGCAAAATTAAAAAGATTATAAATTTCCACGTGCAAATTAATACTATTTAATTTTTGCAAAAATTACATTGCATTTGAAGAATGCAGATTTTTCCAAAAAAACGAATTTGCAAATGTGAAATATTTGGAATGCAAATATGAACAGATAATAATGAGAAGTAAATGTCTTAAACACGAGACGCATTTAACCCGAAGCTATTCTTGAGTTAAAACAATAATTATTGAGTTATCTTTTCACAATTAAAATAAAAGTTAAGTCTGCATGAAAGATGAGCTAAATATTGTACTATGTGATCCGGTTGCTTACAAGATTTAGCTTGAAATTCGCTATAAATATTTTTACGAAACACCTTTTAATTACAACGACTCTTCCAAATTAATTTGGCGGGGTCACGTTAAGTTCATGTACGTATTTCATTATCACATTAAAACAAACGACAGGCACTTCAGGTAATGCTCTACTGACCTCAGTTACTTAACAAGCTTTTGTATCCTGTGCTTAATTACGTTACAATTTCTTCATTCAAATGTATTTTTGAATTAATATATATGCTCACAATTGCAGTGGAATTGGATTTTCGCCGTGGATTCTACGAGAATTTCGGTTAAAGGTATAGGGTGACATTAGGGGACATGTATTCAGCATACGTTTTGATTTTTTTTTAAAAGCTGTCAAAATTATTAACTATGGGGGAACTGCTATCTCTGTCGTTGACCGATGCCGTTGGAGCGCCGAAGGAAACAAGCGAGGCCTTGTTAATACACAAACCTGGTGACACTAAATCCACATTCAGGTTTTCAGCTTGCTTTCTTCTCGCCGACAGCCCAGGATCAGCAGAAAGCACAATCGTTGATTAAGCACAGAAAATTTTGCGTTGGCTGACAACCTTTGCGTTGAATGCGCCTCGTACAAAGCCAGTTTAGATTTCATATCACGATGATCAATGCGTGGACGGAAGTATATAACTTATTGTGGAGGAAAACGAAGAAAAGCAACTACGTTTGCGCAATGAAATCTTAATTTGGAGCATCATTTTTCACCAAATTTCACCGTACCAACACCACCTGATCAGCGCTTGTAAACATGTTTGATAAGGCACTCTGGATATTCCAGCAATAATTTGTTTGAGTGTAGGAGACGAACAGGCAGACAACTTGCCGGCAATCCAATGCGATATTGATTTTTTATCATACCAGTCCTTTTTTGATGTGGATTTATGGAAGTTAAGTAAAACCGATTTTTGGAACTGCAGTCTTCATACCGAGGACCGACTGAAGCTTTCCTTGTTTGCATAGACTACAGGGATAAAAACTAGGAAAGCTGTTCGGCTTTATCTTCGTTAAGATTTTATTCACTGCAAACCCCAAAATCATATTTGAGGTGATAATGGAAGTCACCATCAAGATGGCAAGGCTTCTTTGCTGCAGAACCAAACTCCTTTTCATTCTTTACATAAATGAAATTTCAACAGTGCTAAATAATTCGGAAAATTTCATTTATGCTGATGACCTTAAGTGTATTTACTCATTTTCTAAGGACATGGCCAGTACTTGTGTTGATAAAGTTAACGCAGACTTGCGTACTCTCTCAAGTTGGAGCGCAACGTGGCAGATGGGGTTTTCTCCATCAAAATGTAGTTTCTTGAGTTTTAGTCCCGCAAGGCTTCCTGGACCCATTATCTTCCAAAATAGTCCACTGTTAGAAAGATCTACGATAAAGGATTTGGATCTTACTTACACGAATAAGCTTGCATTATCACCTCATGCAGATCGAATTTCTGCCAAGGCCGCACAGATATGTGGGTTTATACGCATAACTTTTTCCTTCCAGAAATGAAGTTAAAACTATACCGCATGTTTGTTCTTCCTATACTAGAATACTGCTGCCCGCTTTTTGGCCTCATGACCCAGCATGACCGTAGTAAGATTGAAAAGGTTCAGCGAGTTTTCACTCGTAAAATATTTTCTGTTTCTGGGTCTGGTATGTGTTATACAGATAGATGTCAATTAGCAAACATGAAATTTCATTGGATAAGAAGACTCGAAGCTGGTCTATGCTTTCTGTTTCGCGTTAACAATAGTCCTAATCTCCCACAAATTAACGCTCTCCTTCCAGTTGACTGACCTTACGCCACTCGTAACTCTTCCATGATAATTTTACCACCCCGTAGCTCCACATCTAACGTTCTCGCTTTTTTACCTCCAAATATGCTTTTATTTGGAACAACCTTCCTCTCGATATTAGACTGTCTTCTACACTGTCGATTTTTAAAGGCAAATTATATAAGCATTTAAATTTAGAGGAAATAAAGTCGTTACTGTCTGTTTCCTTTCCAAACACGCAAGTTGTAGATTTTGAAAAGGGTCCTCCTGGCATTTGAAGCTCTTCCCAGGATACTAAAATGGTTTCTAAATATGTTAGCATTTCCCTCTGCAGAGTCAAGCATCACTTCCAAGGGCTGCGAATTCTTCTCCGTTTTTGCAACCTTCGCTGTGGTCTTCGCGATTGGCTCTGGAATCTGGTGGGTCGCAACTCGATGATGTTGCTTTGACATCTACTGCCTTCTCCTGCCTTCCGGATGACCCCTTCTTTACTCAACGATATATTATTTTTTCCCATGACCATAAACGTCCCGAACCCTCAACATCAGGTCCCAAACTAACCACATCAAACCCTTTTACCTATTAAGGCAGTTTATTCTCCTAAAGTTTTTTGAACTCGGTGGCCCGCTGAACTCATCCACCGATCTAGGAGTTTTTTTTACTGCCGATGACAATTATTTATAAGAGTTCACTGCTTATCATTATCATTTTTATTTTCACGGTAGCACTAAGTTTGTAACGACAGGGCCCCTTGGGCCTTAAATACACAAATTATTATTATTATTATTATTATAACAGAAGGTGGTCAACTGAGAGTAATCTACCGCGATCATCAGCAGAAAGCAAGAGGTCGCAAAAAGTTGATGGCGCTAAAATCCGTGGAGATTGTCATTTCAAGGATGCATAATAGCAGTTGATGTAGTGGCCAATCAAAAACAGGGAATCGAAAAGTAGGAAGAAGTTTCAATGTAAGCAGGCAAAGTCTAATTATTTGCCCTCAAACCACACGTGGCCCTGTTGAAATTGGAAAACTTGAGTTTTCAAGGACGAAATGGTCGTAAATGATGTTTTTCGACTTTGACGACGTTGTGGTTAACTCAAAGAAGCCGGCAGATACCAGGCATCAGCCTCTTTCATGCACGATGCGAGAGATGCATAAAGGTTCGCGTCATACTTGTTTGCAACTCAAATAAAAGAAGTCGGGATTACAAAGCTGCTTTTAGGGTGGTAAGCCCTGTGTGCATACAAGTGTGGTTGTATGCCTTTCAACCCTTTTGATAGTGCTGGCGCCTTAGCTGTCTGATGCATCCAAACTTGAAAAGCGGACTCCTGTTACGTTCACACAAGACTACAAATATTACAGCAATATATCTTCGTTTAATGCAAAGAATCTCCGCCTTATATGACACAGTAATAGCATCGTAGACAAGTCAAACTTTTGGCAGTTTAAGCGAGGTCGTGATGGCAGTCCCAAATCACTGCGTTAGCTGCGAGTTGCTGGAGTCATGTTTCTCAGGCCCGTCATCCATCAACAAACGCAACAATTCTGTGTTGCCTTATTACGCACCGAGACATTGCCTGAGCAAGATAATCAGCAATTATCCAGCCTGTATTAAAAAGAAAATCGCGGCAATTAATGAGTTGAACGCGAAAAGTCAAGCCATCACCGCACCCATTCTGACCCAAGCGGTGGTTAAAGGAATGGATAGTTAAAGATCGAACGGGAATGACCACTGTGAATTATAAATACCGTGCAACCTGAGTATGTTATATCCCTATTTGTGCATGACTCACACTATGCTAGCATTACCTTGGATTAAGAATTCCTGACGGAATCTGAAACCTCAGGAATATAAGGCTCGTGTTCCAATGGGCGTGTCTATTTCTTCTGAACAGAGAACGGCCTATGATGAAGCCCTCCGCAACATCACTTCAAACCGAAAGCTCCGCCGACTACTGTTTACCGACTGGACAACGTAAGAGTGGCCAAACAGAGAGCTATGGATAGATTCCAGATCTTAAAATCTGATATCTATTTGGTTGAAAGTGTACAGGTTTCGCCCATAGATTACAGTGTAATACAATTTATATAAGGGAGGTAGGCAGAGGCTTTTGAACCCCGTTTTACAGAAAGATGCTGTCAGATCATGCATATTGTTCGAATATATAAATTTTTGTTGGCTTCCAAATGTATGACCAGCAAGCAAAGTAAGATCAAGCCTTCTTTTGAATGCGTCGACGCTTTCAGCATGAAAACCCGAGGAATGAAGTTTATTCCATTCTTTAATGACCCACTGGGAAATGAAGTGGGCCCGCACTTCTAGTTTGGCGTGTTGTTTTTTCAGTTTGTAGGGATGACCGCGCAGATGTATTGTTTGTGCAAATTCAAAGAAGTTGGTCATCTGAAGAGATCAATCTACTCCCCTGACAATTTTAAACAACCTGATCATATCTCCTCTGTATTGCCTATAATAGAGAGGGAAAAAATTGAGCCTATCTAAACGACCTTCATATGGGAGACCTCCTATGCTGCTGATTAGCTTGGTCGCCCTTCTTTGTACTTTCTCGAGCATTGCGTAATCTTTCTTTATCCAAGGGCACCACGCCTGGACGCAGTACTCTAACATCGGCTGAAAAAAATGTTCCGAAGACTCGCCCAAAAAGCTCCTCATTAAAATAGAGGAAAACCTTCTGATCGCTCCGAGGATGCACATAGCCTTCTTTGCGGTTAACGCACAGTGAGTTGACGGTTTGAGGTTGGGCATCATGCGTACACCTAGATCCCGTAGTTCGTTCACTAGCTCGAGATGATAACCTCCGATAGAGCAGTCATACACGATTGATATCATCTTTCTGCGACTAAAATGAAACCGGATAACTTGGCATTTGTTGAAGTTCAGCTGCAGTAGCCATTTTTCACACCACTTTTGCAAGCGATCCAAGTCATTTAGTAAGGTCTGTCCATCATTTGAACTTTCAATGGACTTCCAGATCTTTAGGTCATCTGCAAACATGACTTTCTCACAGGTAAGGCTGACAAGGCAGTCGCTCACATATACAGAAATAGAATGGGACCAAGAACGCTTCCCTACGGAACCCAACTGGATATGGTTTTTCATTATGTTTTCGTGTCTCCGATGCAAACATGTTGACGCCTGCCTGCTAGGAAGTTGGCTCACCATTTAAGTAGGTTTCCAGTCACACCCATTTGATGCAGCTTTGATATTGGTCATCTGTGTGGAACCTTATCGAATGCTTTGCTTGAGTCGATGTAGACCGCATCGACCGACGAACCCATTTTCAGAGATTTCGTCCAGCTTTCCATGGATGTAAGCAGGTTTGTGAGACAAGAGTGGCCACTTCAGAATCCGTGTTGCGCTGCCCTTAGCAAGTTGTTCTCCTCAATATGTCTCATGTGTTCCGTTTTGATTAGTTTCTCCATTGGTTTGCAGCAAATGCTTGTGAGACTAACTGGTCTTAAGCTATAAGGTGAAGTTCTCTCTCCTCCTTTATAAATAGGTGTTATGTTGGCCAGCTTTCAGTTAGTAGACAGGGCCCCCTTTTCCGTTCAACTTCTTAAGATCTTGGGAAGCGGGGAGGCCAGTTGTCTTGCGAGCTCCTTTAGAAGTTTCGCTGATAATCCATCCGGACCAGGCGATTAAGTAGGCTTTAACTGTCTCAAGGCTTTTCTTAGCGTGTCTGCTGCGCATGATACCGTCCGCCGCTGGGACTATAGATTGCTGTATATTTTCGTCAAAAGGCGGCTCTTTGGTTTGCACAGATATAAAAAAAATTGGACAAGAGGTTCATCTTATCTGAGTTATCCGTACACTTATTTCGCTCGTTATCTTTCAGAAAAAAGATAGGATCTCGATTCCGTTTGGCCTTATTCACTTTCGAAAAAATCTTTTTGGGTTATGAGTTATTACCTTGACTTGTTCTGCCTCAAAGGCTATTCGTTCTTTTTGAATTAGTCTTTGACATAAATTTCCCTGTTTTTTTAATTCTAAGAAGTGTTGGGGCTGTTGATATCGGGCGCATTTTTTCTTAGTCTTTTTTTCTTCTTGAAGTTTTTTTTTTGGGTTTGGTGTCACCCGTTCCGGCCGGGAGATGCGCAAGCTTTTCTTAAGCGGGCAGCAGTCATCTACTAGTTGCTGAGCTAAGTTCCTAAAAAAGCACCAGGCGTCGTTCGGGTCAGGTATGTATGCAGGGCTCCAGTCAGTCACGTTACGTTGTCCTTTCGTTTTCTTACAATCTCATTTCCATACATTTTTCTCACATATTGCGCGAGCGATGGGTACCGAGAAATGGCTGTACTCCCAGACAAGAACACAGTGGTCACTTCGGCCAAAAGGAGTCTGAGTATTCCACCCAAGGATACAATTTTCGTCTCTTCTTATGACGAGATCCAGGCAGCTAGATTGTTGGCCACCTCAAAACCGCGTGTCCATTGTGACATGCTGGATAAGAAATTCGTCATTTACCAAGTGAAGTAGTTTTTGTTCGAATGAGTTCTCTGATCGCGAGCTGTGCATTTAATCCCAATCTGTGTTCGGAGCGTTAAAATCTCCAAGTATAAGGACATGTTTGCTACGGCATATCTCATTTACCACAGAAATAAGTACATCGTCCGCTTCCGTTCTTTGTCCTGGTGGTCTGTATACCAGAGCAATATAGAGGTCAGCTCGGTTAGGTGCTCCTAGTTTATAAATAATTATTTCGCAGGAATTGTTTCTGTGGGATGATAGAGTATCTAAGACGTAGTTGATCCCAGCTCGTATGAACATCGCGATTCCCCCACCCTTACGTCCCTTTCTGTCCCTGGGTATAAGCTGAAATCCTTCCAGCCCGACTTGTGCATCTGCTATTTTCTCAGTTAACCATGTTTCAGTTAGTGCTATCAGGTCCGGTTGCACATGGTCCATGGCGAGTTTCAGTTCATCTAGTTTGTTAAATAGGCTCAGTACATTTGTGTACATCATTGTCATGTTCTTGGCTTCACTCGATCACGCCTTCGTCACCTTTATTGCTGATCGTGATGGCGAGATCCAAGCTTCATTGATTTTGTGGAGATTTTCACGTTGCGTTGATTGCCCGGCCGTGTGACTTTTGTTAGGATGACGGGCGTCCTCCACAGAAAGGGCCTTTGACGTCGGACTATGAGCCCATTGCGTATTTCCAGGCCCTTCTCTCCTTTTTTTCTTTCAGGATGGCTAAGTCTGCCGTTAAGGCCTTCCATTTTTATCGCCTCCTTAACCATGTACTCTTGTTTAAAAAACAAACCGTCTTTTGGCTGGGGATTCCTTCTGCCATTCGTTCGAGCAGGAGAACTCTCTGATGACTACTTTCAAAAATAAGTTTTGATGGCCTGGGTTTCATCCCTGGAGAATTGGAGTTTTCCTTACTGTTTATTTGGAAATGTTTGAGCATCAAAACGTTATCATCTTCAATAATTAATTCCTTTAAGCAATCCCTTTCGACCTTGGTGTCCTCATCTATTCTGCTCGTTGGACTACCATTAGTTGATTCAGGGAGCTCATGTAGACTAATGCACTGTGAACTATCCACCTCAACTTTGTCTCGAGGTATTTGTTGGATAGTCCAGCTGATTCCAGCACGGGTCTCAGTGCTATGGCTATGAGGATTTGCAAGGTCAGGTAGTTCCTCATGGGCTGAAATTGGGCGCAGAGTATCAGTCCCGCAGACCATTAGAGATGTTTCTGTAGGACCTTGACCATGGTGCTCCTCGTCGAGGACAACTTGCCTGATCATTTTTGTGCGTAGACGCTTTGGCGAGGGATGCTGATGCGTATGTTAGTTCCCTCCCTCAAGTTCACGTACCGCCAGTTTTTCCTTGTAAGGTAGAAATCCAGAAAATTTCTTTAGCTCCTCCATCTTACCTCCTCAAGTTTCGTTAATGTGGTAAGAAGGGTAAAATATGATATGCAGGCTTCATCTTCATGAGTTTCATCCCTTAAACTTTTAAGACTTTTAGTTAGCTTAGCAGGAGGACTTTTCAACAAGCTTCGTGATCGATCTTTTGTATTTGATGAGTGAATTCGATCCTGCCGGCTGTACGCTTCTATAGTTCCATCGGTAAGCCATTCGAATTCCGCCCGAGGCATCCGCGGTTCGATTTCCGACCCCGCTGGTAGCTATGTAGAATTATCGAGAACAATAGTTGATGCTTCAATTTTAGTTGCGAACGAAACGATTCAATTAAAAATGTCAAATTTGCCTCTGCGACTGTGTCGTAGTGTGTTGACTGATATTCAAAATAACGAAAATCTTCCGACGGTGTGTAGAGTATTGCAAATATTTGAACCAGACTGAGTAAACAATACTTTTAATTGCATAGAAGCACTTTCAAATATGTATAAACAAAATGCACGATATTCAGGAAAGACTCAGCCTTTTGTAGATCTTCGAGGTCCTGAATAACTGCTTATCTTCAAGAAGGTTTGAGATCCTTGTAACTTGGTCTTTTCAGGCTGTTTTCGCTTGGTTGTTTGTAGGCTGCGACTTCAGTTCAACGACTTGAGAAACAAATTCCATTTTGATTCCGTCTTCTGATGAATTGAGACGCAATAAAAATTACACGATGATGAGATTGTTGAATAGTATTTAATGCCTTATATCTGGAGTCCGCGAGAGTGTCCAGAGGCGTGAAATCCCGAACTGACTTAATCCCTTGAAGTCCGAAAATTACACTTTTTAATCCGTTCAGAAAGTCAATGAAGACTCCGTGAAGCATTTTTGCGTTATCAGATGTTTGAGGAAAGCTTTCTAAACAGAAAAGCAGTACTTAGTTTTTGAGCTTTTCACTTATACATTGCTACGGCCATCGGCAGCATTGACTAGATCCCACGCAACGCAGCGTTTCCATGGATGACTCATCTGCTGAAAAAAAATAAGGTTCACTCATCATCTGCAAGCCACTAAATCTTTTTCGCCACTCATTTGCGATGATTCAGGCGCTCTACTTAGAGTTTTCCGCCTGAAATACACCTTATGAGAATTTAAGAAGTTAGTTTTTGCCTCTTGTTTGCTGTCCACGACTACATCGATAGGCTGGAGCCGCACAGTTTCTAATTGTTCAATAAGCCTTGTCCACAATGCTGCACAATTGGTTAATTTTCAAATTCGTTAATACATATTATTCCCCAGCGAAAACCCGCTTATCTGGGGGAGGAGCAATCGACCCAGGTACTCTCTGGATGACCATAACCTTCTGGCGGTTATGGGGACATTTTATTCTTATTCGGAGACATTTTCAAAAGTTATGAAAAGTCCACTGTATTGTTTACGACTGCAGACAGCATGCCCTAATTCCAGCAGGGGATGTATATCCAATTGCCTACTAATAAGTTGTAGTAATATAGCCTCTCTTGTAAGTTGTTAACTTTGTGAGAGGACTGAGAATATTTTCGATGAAACGGAGGTTAATTGTTTGACCATAAGAGTACGGATGTTGGAGACCCTTAACGCTCTACCGATTACTGAGAATGGAAACCGGCACAGATATTTATTTGCTCACGGATATAAAATAAGTCGTTGTTGTTCCAACGCATCTGGCATTCGATAAGGCAATAGGCGTGCGAAGTACTCAAAGTATGCAGTGGACCATCGTCGACTCAAGATAACGCTTCAAGCTCTTTGATGACAACACGTTATCGTACAAACTAGCGCTCGTTGAGGGCAAAAGGCTAGTTGCGTTGATCTCATTTTCACTAAGGATCTCAAGAGCATAGGTGGGGTGTGCTGCTTACCTCCTCTTGTTCGAAGTGATCACACTGCATTTCTATGAGAATTTTGTTTATATTATGTAGTATTAGCGCATAGATGTACACCGATCTGGTCCCGGATTCACCAACTCAGGCTGCTTCGTCTGGCGAGGACTGAACACGTCCAGTTTATTTTTCTTAAGGACGAAAAAAATTATATTACTCGCGAAGTTTAAGTAGCCAATGTATTATTCCGGCAAACTTTAGGGAGTGCAGAATACGCGTATTTCTGGCTTATTGGCCGTCGTCAGCTGCACATACCCAACTCCAATATAGCCGTCAACCCGTCGACGTCGACCCATTGGCTCAGTGGATAGGACGTTTGTCCCTAGCTCACTGGTAGCGGGTTCGAAACGCGAGTGTAGCGGCGGCTTCTGTGGCTATACTGGAGTTGGGTATGTGCAGCCGATGACGGCCAATAAGCCAGTTATACGTGCTTTCTGCATTCCCTAACGTTTGCCGGTAAAATATATTGGATATTGCGTAGTATTTGTAATGAACAAAACGAGAACCAGTATGTAGCAATGAGAGCCATACTTGTCCGGAATCCAAACTGCTACCGTTGTGCACGCGTGAGTACGTTAAATAGGCGCTGGACTGCAACAGGTACCGAGAGTAGGGGAACAAAAGATTCATAAGGCGTCTTTATGTCCAGGAGTGTGAGTGACGGAGGTGTAAAGGGATCATAGGTACTGGTTTGCCAAGTTCAGTACGACGGCATGTCCACTGCCCAACAGGCTTACGTGCGCTGCAAAAATGTAGTGGCAATGGGGAGAAGTGGAATTTGAGTCCTCACTTTTGATGATAGAACAAATTGCGGTATCGTTTGATGAGCTGATCAGAGTGCCCTTACAGTTGTCCACGCGGTAGCTGCACTGGACCAAACAGGATGCCAGACCGGGGCATGGCAGCCATTATTAGGGGTGCGGACGCATGACAATTGACATGTATTTTCCGATATGAAGGACATATTTTATCTCTAATAAATGAAGCAGGAAAATTCCTGTTGCGCACAATCAGCCCACTCTGCAGTAGAGGAATGATCGTTCTTAATATGAAGACATAATGTTGTTTAGAAATTTATAACTATTTTATTAGTAATGCCGATGGTTTTTGAAAAGCGGTATATTCTAAAAAGAGGTAAATCGGTATTCCAAGTAGAGTCAAATGCAGAGAAAGCCTGTTCGATAAAAGCAATTTGAAGCAAGCAGTAAATAAAAACAAAAACGCAAATAAAGAGCACAACTAGAAGCTAGTTTGAAAGAAGTCCTTTTGGGGGGGGGGGGGGAGGGTTGCGTTGTTTGATAGAACGCGCGATGAAAAGTACGACTGTTATTAAGCAGCTTAAAGTTTCTGTGTCTATTCTGTGGGCTCTTAGCTCAACTTATGAGTTGTTCAAATTCATCACTTTTCCAAAATTTTGTTTTAACGAAAATACAGCACTTCCGTTTCCGACCGCGTGCTTTTCGCTAGCAACTTTCTTGCTAACAAAACGGTCTACAGCTAAACGTCGATGAGTGTCTGTTTGGCGTCACTTCTCTGGACTTTCTTGGCCATCATCTTGACCAAAATAGGATCACACCCCTCCCAAAGAAGGTGCAAAGTGTGTTGTCTTTCCCAGTCCCGATGTCCATAACTCAGCTCCGCCGTTTCATCGGCCTAATCAACTACTACCAGCGTTTTATACCAAATTGCGCCGCCACCCTGGCACCTTTGACGGATCTTTTGACGTCAATGGCCAAGTCCCTTTAACTTTCACCCAGTGCTCTTGAAGCATTCGAGGCAGCCAAGAAAGCACTCGCGGATGTCACCCTGCTTCATCATCTGAGCACCGATGCTGATACACAGCTTATTCTGACCACCGATGCCTCAAACATTGCCGTCGGCACAGTTCTGCAGCAACAGGTCCACGGCCAGTTGCAGCAGCTAGCCTTCTCCCAGAAGCTTCAGCCGGCGCAGACTCGCTATAATACTTTCTCACGCGAACTTCTCGCCATTTACCTGGCTATTTGACATTATCGTCGTCTGCTCGAGGGGAGAGACTTTTAGGTCCACACGGATCACAAACTTCCCACTTACGCCCTGAAAGCTAAACCAGATCGATATTCACCGCGTGAAGTACGTCACCTTGACTACATCTCTCAAATCACCTCAGTCATACGATATGTCCGCGGTGATGAGAATGTTGTGGCTGATGCCTTGTCCCGTCCAGAGGTCAACGCTCTTAGCACCACGTTAGACCTGGAGAAGCTTGCGGAAGCGCAGGTGCTTGATGACTTCATCATTGAAATGCTTGCGTCTTCTGTGCTTCAGCTGCGTGAGGCTCCCCTCCTCGTGGCACCAGGCTCTATCATTTGTGATTTTTCTACAGGTTCCCCTCGTTCTGTAGTACCCCAATCCTACAGGAAAGTTGTTTTAGACCACTTCCATTCGCTCTCCAACCCGGCGTTTGTGCCGGCTGCAAACTCATCGCAGCCCGTTTCGTCTGGCCAAAGATGAACACCGATATTGCTACCTGGACCAGGCAGTGCTTAGCCTGTCAAAAGAATAAGGTCCAGCGACACACCGTTTCACCTCCCAGCACGTTCGCGGTTCCCGACGCCCGTTTTCAACACGTCCACATGAACTTAGTTTTACCGTTACCCCCATCTCGCGGTCTCACGCACATTCTGACTGCTGTTGATCGTTTCACATTGCCTTTCCCATCTCAGATACCTTGGCAGAGAATATTGCCATGGTTTTCTTTACGCACTGGATAGCCAACTTCGGTGTTCCAGCTACTCTCACTACTGACCGCGGAAGTCAGTTTACGTCTGCACTCTTCCGTGAGTTCACTTAACTGCTTGGGTGCTCGCATTTCACCACCACTGCCTATCACCCAGCATCAAATGGCCTCGTGGAACGACTTTACTGTCAGTTGAAGTTCGCGCTGATCTCTCAACCTGCTCCGTACAACTGGAGCGGCAACCTGCCATTCGTCCTCCTCGGCATTAGCTCGGCTGTTAAGGAAGACATTCAATGCACTGCCACCGATCTCGTTTACGGTATATCCCTCCGTTTACCTGGTGAGCTCGTGCAGTCTTCCTCCATCGCCCCTGATGCCACGAACAATTTCGTGCAACAGCTGCAGCAACGCAAGGCCGCACTGCGCCCAAACCCCACACGCGCGACCTCTCGACGCGTTTTCGTGCACGACGACTTGCACAAAACCCCATTCGTGTTTGTACGGCATGATGCAGTTCGCAGGCCCCTTTGCCCACCATACGATGGCCCCTTCAAAGTGCTTGAACGGAAAGACAAATATTCCGTCATCCAAAGGGCTGATGCTACTGATACGGTCTCCATCGACAGACTGAAGCCGGCCTACGTTGAGTGCATTTCACCATCACCTGGTCCATCCACTTCCACGGCACCTTCACCCAGCACTCCACCTGCTGCCCCCAACCCACCGCCACCCTCCCCACCCGAACCTACCCCCATCCCGCTCACCCCCCTCCCACCCATTCCCCCCTTCCACTCGTTCCGATAGACATGTTCGTTTTCCTACCAACTTGCGAGACTTTGTTGTTTAACCTTTTTGGACATCCTCTTTTGTCGAGCGTTTGAAACCCACCAACGCTCTGGTGGGAAAGTTATGCAGGCTCTTAGCTCAACTTATGCGTTGTTTAAATTTATCACTTTTCCAAAATTTTGTTTTAACGAAAATGCAGCACTTCCGTTTCCGATCGCGTGCTCTTCGCTAGCAACTTTCTTGCTAACAACTTTCTTCAACTCAATTTCTCTCCTCACCTGGCGCTGTTCCCTTCGCCCTTCAACGACACCTTTCTCTGGTAATCATTCCCGGGCTCAGAAGAATCCAACAGCAATTTACAAACGAGATTTCTCTCAAATTTCACGATTGCTACCCAGGAACTTGGATCCCGGTCTTCACGAAGTCAACCTTTGGCAAGTCAATTTCTTGGATATTGCTGGCAAGGATCGTGAAGGATCTAAGTGAGTTGTATCATTTCCTTATCTTCATTGTTATCCTCGTATACCGTTTTTAAACTTTTTCCGCTAGGATAGCCTGCTAAATTACTCACTAGTGGTTAGCTTAAACTATAAATTTTTCCGTTGCGTTTTCGCTAAGACGTTTTCTATATTTGTAGTGATAAACCCTCTACAATTCGAAGGCGTTTTCAAAAGAACTCATGTATTTCGTCGTTTATACTTTTTGAGCTGCGTTGGTCTCAAGCCACTATATGTTTGCTTGATTGAGCTGACTGGGCCGTTAAGTGACTAATGCATTTAAATGGAATCGTCATGTGCAGTCATACACATGCCGTTTTGTGTGCATTAAAAAATATTTCCCTTCAGCACATTTCGGGTGTTCGATTACGACGATGTTCAGATTCTTCTTAAAATAGTATTGAACATTTTATGATTTTGAGTGTTGTCAGTCGATTGTCTGTAAATAAGCATTCTGTCCTACGTATTTGTCAAAACCTTCAAAATAAGATATTTCTTAAAGGTATTCAGTGATATTGTCAGCTGTAAAATATACTGTCTAACGCAGCTCTCTGTTCAAGTTATACTTGCAGACTCACCCGAACAAGTTAATTCATTTCTGAGACAAATGAATGTCCACAACGAAAGCAATAGCGAGACCGCCTGGACCTGAAATACAAAAAATTATCCATTTATTTATAGCCATAAATTAATGTACCTAAGATCAGGTCAGGTCAGGTTTATAAGAATAAGTACAGGCAAAGTCCATCCAACTCCCTTTTGGTACAGAGTTTTGTAACGGAAGCACAGGCCGAGATAGAACCGGGCAATAACGCCTTGTGTGAGCTCCCAAAGGAAGAACATGACACAAAGTGTGCAACAGCAGAAATCTTTTTGTATAATATGTGCAACTTATTAAGGACAACAAACCGTGTAACACGATGTCCATTGAGCCAATCAGCGCCTCTCCTGAAAAAGTCGCCGGTATTATTGGCTGGTGACTCAACGGCTGACTGTAGTTTGAATTTCAAGCTATTGATTGATTGCCTGTCAGGATGCTTTACCTGTCGTGAGCGGGTCTCACGCTTGCATGCTATCTGCCTGCTAGGCTATTCGTTAGGTTACCCTAACACAGAGCAGTTAATAAATGCTTTGGCATAGCAGAATATTTCAAAAGAGGTCGTTTATATAATTACGGACAAAATCTACCAGTCGCTGGTTGGTTCCTAAGGTAACCAAAAATGACTACTCACTGCTACCGAGTAACATAATTGAATGCGTAAGTGTTACTCTTGTCTGTGGCTTATTGGCGATGCCGATTGGCGCGAGTCCGTATGGCTAGAAAACTTTCTATAACAATTTCCCTCTTTTAAAGTGCTTTAATTCGATGTTTCTGCGTCAAATATCACCGCGCTGTCCATTTTCAAAGGCTAGCTCGAGGTAAAAGTTGAAATTTTTGCACGGTTTTTTAAGTTCCTTGAAAACTAGGCATACAAATTTGGCTGAAAATGAAAGAATTCACTTTTCTGTGTATACTTGATTCATTTTCAATATATTTGTTTACTTTACGGCCCCACCCTAAGATTTTAAATTCACAACAGTGGCAGAATATCTACTAAGATTTTATAGGAACTTATAAACTTCTGCCCATTCTGTTTCAAGTTTCCGTTTTCGTTCATAGTCAACTGTAGACAGAAATTGTGTGGACGTCTTTCGTATGTGGTGTGACAGAGAAAAGTGACGGCGTGTCGCGGCTATTCCTATAGATGATTCTTTACGGTCATAGTTGTTGGTATCTTTAAACAAACTACAGTCGCACAATTTTATAACTTCATTTAATTCCACAAAAAATAACGAATTTCCAAAACAACTTTCTCTGAACTGAATTCGTTCTTCTTTTACCGAAAAAATTCCAATTCTCATATCCTCATTTACTTGATTTTCATGAACTATAAAAATATTGCATTCTACGAAAATGTAAACTTAAAACTTTTCTAGCTAGTTGTTTATAGTAAAACATGAATGAACAAAAGTTTTTATCCACAGCGGTTAATTGCATAGGAAATTCCTTGGATATTAAGCAATGTTGAGTTCTGTCTAATTCGGCTTCAATATACTGATTTTAACTCATTAATTTTTAGTAAACAGCTTTTTGAACCCGTCAAAGTTTGCTCTTCACATTTCAGGAGTGACGCAATCTAGTGCATGCTTGATCCCGGGTGCGGTCCCCTTGACTGTATCTTGTCACCTGACAAAAATGTGTAAGGATAGAAAGAGAGCACATTAGATATAACGCAAGTCTTCTAGCACTATATACTAAGTCACGCATAAGTCACCATCTTTCCTTATGCTCTGTTTTGAGGGACACTGTGGATAAAGTTGAAAAAGCGTAGATCCTTTGATGCTGCAAAATGCATGACGCACTGGTTTCGTTGGCCTTACACTGGATCCGAAGAGACTGCTCCGCATCTGAAAAGTATGTTAGCAGTGGGAACATGATGGCAAGAATGCGGATTTTGCGCCATTGGTCCCTATCAAATGAACTCTGTGGATCTCCATTTTCGCCTTGGTAGCGACTATTCGGTTGGCTTTACAGATTGCTGCTCCTATCTTCACGGTATTGCTTCACGTCTGCCGATTTTGCTCGAAGTTCCACCAGGTTTTTCGGATTGATTTGCAGACCCTTGAGGGGGTCTTCTAGGCCACCTTTTAACGGCGCTTGTGTTTACTGTTTCTGCATTCACCCCTACTGACATGACCATGGAATAATCCCTTGGTATTCGACAGTCCCATCGTAGTTGTACCTACTTCAGTATTGCTTTGGGGCTTAGGACACTGTTGGGACGCCGCGCACCCCATGATGAGCCAACGCACTCAACAGAGTCACAAGAGTCGCTTGCCGTGAGCCAGTCTTGTCTGCTCAATCCTGATTGGCCCCTTTGTTGAACAATGTCTCTCGCGTTCCCTTGAAAGTACACACACCCTGTGTCTGACGGAACTTGCGCTGGCTGGCATTGACGCGCTTTACCGTGCTCTTGTCTGAGTGGACTCTTTATCTGGAAGACTGGTCTTCTCAATGTCTCTCTTACGGGCTCTTGGCGTACCGTTTCGTGCTGATTAGAAGTACAAGGGCGGGTCATAACAGACACGGTCCAGGATCTCAGTGTTAACGATGATCTCCTGCTATATCACTTTCAGTGGCAAAAGTTCCATTGGTAGGGGACCATACATACCTACCGAGCGAGCATTCTGTCTTACAGGATCAGTGGTAATAGAGGCTTAAAGCAACGTTTCCCAGGCGCAAATTTAAAGAAAGCAATAATAGCAAGATTTAATGAATCCAGGACATTTCGAGAGAACTGTCCAGTTGGTGCCTCTCATTGCATAAAATAAATCGCATAAGCGAAAATATTAATTGAAAAAATTGATTAAACACAAGGTCTTAAGAAGTGGCCAAGAGGCTGATCAATAACATCAGAACTTTAAGCACTATGGTCAGCTTAAAACGGGGAAAGCCATCTGAGGTAACAATTCGGGAGGGGAAGGCAGCCGGCTGTGTTTCGACTTCACAAAGAACAGAAACAAACTTCCGAAAGGTAGAGACAGAGATAAGGGTCAAACATGCGCGACTGGGGGATAGGCTGAGCGTTTGATGCCTGCGATAGTGTTCGTTTCAAAATATTTTCGTTTTTCAGAATCCAACCGTTTGCTTACTGATGGTTAGGTAGCGAACGCCCACCTACTTGAGCACTAATCCCAGAGCTGTCAGTCTAAATGAAGTCCTCCGTCGTCCCTCCAAGGGTGCATTGCTACAAAACACCTTTTCGTGTTATTAGATTAAAGCGAGCTTTGTCATACATTGACCCTAACTTGCTAACCTACAGCTGCCTTGGAGACCAAAGGCCTACATTTACTCACCTAGTTGTTTTGCTTTTGTGTTATTCCTTACCCCAAATTTCCGCCCCTTCCCAAGTTAAGTCGACAATATGGATGTTCACCTGCGCGCAAATTGACCTTGCTGTAATCGATTTTGTTGAGAGCATGAGTTTTTAGACCTTTGAATGCACAGCCCTCCTTCTTTATATGAGTTTTGAAGGTACGTTGCTCCCTGGAATTAATGACGGACTGGACTAGTGGCTGGATCATACCGGAGGACAGATTATCACAATTGGCTGTTCAAACCTACGAAACGGGTCACGAGTTTCACCTCTCAGCCACGAAGGTTATTGACCATGTCAGAAACAAGATAAGCTGGGATCACATTGAAGCCTGCACCTCCTAAGATAACTCGGCCGATCGATCTATCGATCCGGCGCCGGCATATAGGGCCCAGCGCAATCACCTCACGCATGGTGCCACAGATGTTAGATTGGCCCCTATTGCATGTTTTTTGTAACTGCTTTTATCTCTGCTGATGGACTTCATTAAGATTTGGAACTCTCAGATGAATAAATAGCGAACTCCGGCGAGTGAAGGTCTTTATTCTTCTCTACTTAGAAAGACACTCACCTGAAACTCACCCTCCGACACTTTTCATTTACCTCAGGACCCTGCGCCATGTTATTTACCGTTCTAATAGCAAAAAAGTGTATTTTGTGCTTGAAAAGATCTGAAAATTCTCAGTTGATTCCGCGTTGGCCCTGGCGTCCAAAAACGGTGTGTTTGCCGCTGATGCACCTAGTATGTTACTAACCCAGACCATAGTAGCCATCGGTTCGGAGCCTGGTGAAAAGTGCATTTGGAAATTAGCTTCGGTTCAATGACTTTCTGGCACAATTTTTTGCTATTCTTGGGTTGCTAATCACCCGCAGAAGTAGAAGCATATCCCTGGCAGTTATCGCCTGACTATAGTGTATATAACCTTATTATTATCCACTAGTCTTGCCTTTATTTTAAGAAAAACAAATCCGATGGCCCGCAAGTCACTGGCAATGCTCCCAGATAGGCAGGTAGCGAAACCAGATTCAAGTCTCCAAACAGACCACTCGTATTGTTTGAGCTATGCATAGTACCTTTTTCCAGTCATGGCTGACATTTTCTGGGAATATGACTCGGAGATTTCCACGCGAGAAGCCCAAACGTAATTACCAATTTAAACGGTGGTGAAATGCAGGCCTGCTGGTGTTTTATTCGGATGAACGGTACCAAGCTGCCCTCATTCCCTCCTTGAAATACTTTGTAGGCCTACTTACTTAGACCTTCATTTACCATGTGCCGTTCAACCAATGAGAGCGCGCAGCAGATTTTATTAGCATGCACCACCCTGTTTAAATAAGCATTGAATCACCCATCCGGCTTGAAGAAGAGATTAAGGAACGTCTCAAATCTGTCCTGAAGGTTTGTCAGAACTGTATCCTGATCTCTCATCCCTTTCCATTCTTTTCTGTTAGGATTCTTGTGTGAATTTCCTGAAACCGTCGCTGACACAGTTTTTTTAGGGAACACATTTTTAAGTGTTTGCCTCAACTTGACAGTGCTTTGAATCGACAAAGAACAAAAACAATCTTCCGGAAGGTAGTGACAGAGATAAGGGTCATACATGCCGACTGGGGATAGGCTGTGGGTTTGATGCCTGCGATAGTGGTCGTTTCAAAATATTTTCGTTTTGATAAAGCGAGGTCAATTTGCGAGCAGGTGAACATCCACATTGTCGACTTAACTTGGGAATAGGGCGGAAATTTAGGGTAAGGAATAGCACAAAAGCAAAACAACTAGGTGAGTAAATATAGACCTTTGGTCCCCAAGGCAGCTGTAGGTTAGCCACATGTTCTAATTGCTTGCATAGGTCAGGTTTTTCCCGCCGTATATAGGCTGCTTCCATGTTGCCTAATGTCCGGTTTGTTCGTGCTCGAACAAGAAATCAGAAAGATGTTTTCGGATCGACCGAGTGACCCCTTAATGTTGACTGTCTGCACCAGCAAAAATCACTTAGATCCGACAAAACATTTTCTGGACAACTGCAATAAATACAGGAAGTCTTTGAGCAAGAATTCCACTGACGAATACTTTCCACTGGACGCAAAGTAAATGATTCTCAATTTCTCAGATTTAAAACGAATGAAGGTATATTCAGAGGCTTTATCATTACGATTATACTTTTGTGTTCAAAACAGAAGAATAATCCCAGTTGAAATTGAGGCCCGATTTCGAGACTTAAACTCTCAGTTAGCAGACCTAATGCCTAGGTCATCTGACGATGTGGAGTGGCTTCAAGCAAAATTTGTGGACATTGCTCACCAATACCGCAACGCTGAGCTCTTCCTGTCTTACCTTCCTGAGGGTTGTGAAAATTAGGTTTAGATGTTATATGAGCGTTCTGAACCCTTACACATTCGCATCAATCATCACAATCCATTCTCACTGCATTATGTTCATCTAAAAAATAATTTTTGAAAGAAACAGCTTTTTCTCCAATAGTTTTTTTGAAATTGGGGGCTCGCTGAACTCTCCTTAATTTCACTTGTACGAGTTTCTTTTCACCGTTTCTTTCTTAGTTCACTTTATTTACCCAAATACTGTTAACCATTGTTTTAAATTATGGTACATGGTGGATTAGATTGACATAATCCGCGTAACATACAACTCAGTTCTTTTTTTTACACAGTTTCTAACATAGAACTGTAGACATTTTTACCATAGCAGTAATTTTATAATGAAAGAGCCCCTTGGGAAGTGAATATTTACTATTCAATTCACCTTTACGCCGAAACAGGGACTGCTTTAATTCACATTATCCGTTGTGTGACAGACTTTGACAGGCGGAAGAGAAAGTTAGACCTACCATCGCAGCACATCAGCGCATTTCGCACTGCAACAAATCTGACGCGCTTGATTGAGTGAGAGACAGGTGCGCTCTATTCGTCCAAGCATTTCATCAGAAAAGTCCTCCGTTCACCGTGAGTAAAGCCAGACACACAAACCACATAACACTGGAAGATTAAAAACGAGGCATAATGGCCGAAAATTGCAAAAATCTACATAATTAATAGTCATCCATAAACGAGTCTAAAAATGTAGGCCAAATTGGACTTCCTTCAAAACGGCGCCGTCGTCTTTCTGTGATGGCCTCAGTGTTGCAGCTCGAGTAAGCAAAGGAGGGTTAAAAACAATATAAAGTGGGCCAACCGACGTATTTATAAGCAAAAAATGGCGGTTCAACTTCAAAGCCCACTAGTTGGTCAGAAAGGTTTTCAGTTGACACAACTACTCGGTTCTGCTTAAAAATGGTAGTCAGCCTGCAACGCTCTTGTAGTGACCTCAGATGCATGCCCCGTATGAGGTCACATGACCTCGAGACTCGAACTTTCTTTTTGACAGCCGCTTGCTCCGCGTGTCGACTTGTTCGACACGGCCCGCAGACATGAGAACCTTGGTCTGTCTACGTGGTCTGGCCAATCACCTTTCAAGGCAGACTCGCACATGACCTCATATGACAACTGCCGAGCAGACTTCACACCGGACCCGGTGCCCTAACAGCCGGACTGCACTTGTCCGAGAGTCAACTTACACCGCCTATTCTCAACTTCTTCTGTACAAAATAACCATTTCTTACCATTCTAGCCTCTCATGTCTTTTCTTCGCCTGAGAAACCAGGCCTGAAAATCGTAGTAGCAAGAGTATTCTCTATTAATTTGACGCCCCGCCATAACCCTTTTCTAATGTTAATTCAAGGATGTTTTTATTCATGTGGAATCTCAGTCGCCGTTATTTAAACTTAGAAAGTTCAGTGAGTAGCGTGCGCAGACGGGCTGCCTAGCACCACCAGAAACTGCATCCATGCCTAAATCTAGCCAGTTCGGAGTGTTAGGAGGAGCCTAACAGATGGCTAACATACAGGCAGCGAGCCGCACTCGCCGCAGGCTATCGATTGGCCTACACGCGTCGAACGCAACTGTCACTCAATCAATCAAGAATTTAAAATTTGGTGAAGGAGACATATGGTTGATCACTGGAACAAAATTTAATTTTTCCTGAGCTTTCGAGCTCTTACAAGAGCCCATCGTCAGAGGTG